>OW569403.1:35158141-35758141 GCA_937654795.1 Cistogaster globosa
AAATGTATTTCAAAATAATGCTCAGATGGGAAATTTGATTTGAATTTCAAAAGACTCTTGATTTTTATATAAGACTCTTGATTTTTGTATAAAAAATATAAGTAGAGACCGCTGATGAGTTATATAAACACTAGCAAAGTGGCTAGGCATAAGGACGTAGTTTTATAAATAATAAATATTTTATGAAAATTAAATTAAAGTCTTAATCATAAAAAAAACAATGATTTTTTATATTGATGAAATAATTATTTTAATTTCGATAATATTTCTTTTTTTATACTTTAATAAAAGTATGTTCTACACAAGACTTATTTATTTTCCAGATTAATTCATACTAAAAGTCTTATAGAAACTGAACGTCTTTTATATAAGAGCAACGTACCATTTAAATTTCTGGATTTTTTAAATAACATTTTATTCTAACTATTTTACAAATAAATAATTATTTTTCAATTAGGCTTAGGTTTGTTATTAATTGTGATTAATTTTCCGCTTCGCTACCCTCGTCAGAATTCTTTGGATCTGTCTACAAGGTAGTTAGTTATCATTGGTGAATTCATCTATATTTTAATTATTTTTAATAGTCTATTTTTGAGATCATATTAGGAAGTTTTTCATTATCATTGATATTTCATTGTGGCCACTTTTTTTCATGACAAGGTCAAAAATTTCTTAGCTACCAATTAGTGATACAGATTCTTTTAAGTTCAAAGTATTTACAAATGTTTATAAATGAAATTAAATGAAATGGTTTAATATTAATTATAATTGAAAGAAAAATTATTGTTAATGTAAAACATAAATACATGATAGCAAAGGCTATGCAGAAAATAAATAAATCTCAAAACTTTAGTAGAACGATCAACATATAAAATTTTTAATTACATTCCGATTTCAAGTAAAATAGGCACAAAACTTACTGCCGGCTCATCTACATCCCAACGAAGATTTCTTTCGCATATTTATATTTAAAACAAAAACAATTTTTTATATTTTGTTTTTGTTTTTGTTTAATACAAGTAAGCGAAAGAAGTATTTCTTTGAAAGTAGAGAAACCAACCTTTAATGTCTGAGATCTCAAGTCACACTTTTTTTTTATCATTTAGTGTCTCATTATTCCCAAAAATGTTTTAAATATGAATTCAGTTTTTCTTCATCACGCATTAATTTTACACAATATGAAAAAAATAAACAAAAAAAAAATAAAAAATAAATAAATTAATTAAAATTGATTTTCGGCTTAGGTTCATCTCTTTTTCAGCATTTTTCTTTATATAACAAAAGATTTATACTTATAGTAACATTATTTTACTGCAAAAGAATACTTTTAAAATACTGTTAACATAAAAAACATTCAACACATTTATCGTAGCTATAAGTCCTTATAAAAACGTTAGCGCTTAGTATAGTTAGTGCTAAAAATGCCACAAAAGCCAGAGATTACATTCTAGACACCTTTTTCATCGCAGATCAATATTAGTAACACACGCTAACAAGAACTATTTTTCCCTTTACAATTAATCACAATTGTCTAAGTGACAATTTATAATTCCTTTTAAAAATGTTTCAACTTACATTAAAACATTTTTATTAAATTACCTGAAAAGAGAAGAAAAAAATATTAGTTAGCATACAAAAAATAAAATTTATCATCTATAAGCAAAAAATATTAAAACATCTATAAAACCTACTATCATTTCTCTTTTTCATTTGTTTCACCTTAAAAAGGGTTGAACTGTGAAATTCGTTGTTCATACTTTCGCATAACACTTTATAATGAAGTAAAGAAGCTATTGGATCTGCCGAATCATGTGGAACCTTTCGACTGATTGAATTCGTGGTAAAAACAATATAATAATTTTAAAGTAAAATCACTGATATTCGCTTCCTTTTGAACCTAATCTTGTCACACTTTTTGCTTACAAAATTCATTTAAATCACCGTAATAATCAACACACCTTTTCGTTAACATGATAGATAATATATTGTTTCTGCAAGTGTTACGACAAATTATATTTTCTTTAAAAATGTTAATATTAAAAGTAAATTATTATTCCCATAAAACAATAATAAAGCGAAAGTACATAACACGCCCTAGGTGTGCCAAGACATAATAGGCTTTTGTCAAAAAAAAGTGGAAACAGATTGTTTACATTGCACAACTACCTAATTTAATCAACAAAATTTAATCGTTGAATGTCTAATTTTAATTGTAAGAATTGATTATTAAACTTTTAATTAAAGAAAAATATTTATTTTGAAAAATATATATATTTTTTGTTAACTTCACTTTATTTTATGGATTTGTCGGATCTGAACAAAAATTTTAATATAACCGTTACAGTTCTAAAGTCCTCTAAGTCACATCCCTTCACTCTACAGGATGTAATCGTAGAAATATTCTTTATTTTATTAATTATTATCTACTTACTGGTTCAAAGTCAGTGACAATTCTTAATTAAACACTCTCGTCAACAATTTGTTTTTCCATTTAAGTATACTTAAAGAAAATTAAATTAATTTTTATAATTTCGTTTAATATTTTTATTATCAGCTGTGTTTATTTTTATAATTTTGCTTAAGGCGATAAAATTCTGTTAACCTAACAGACTTTGAGTGAGATATATGTTAACTGATGGAGCTGCTTTAATACACATCTTTATTATACCCTTCACCGCAGATGAAAAAATGGTATATCTAAGTTTGGCATTCCGTGTGTAATTTCTGGTCCTTATTTATAGCGAAGTCGATTGAGAAATGTACAAATCTAGTTTAGTGAAGTAAATCCAATCAAAAAAAAAAGTATTAAAAAAAAGAGAAAAATATCAAGTGAAAAAATTGGCGCTCTTCCATATTTTCCGAGCTATGGGCGTTATAAATTTTCATAGAGAAGAACGATAGTGCACCATATTTTTTTTAAATTTCAATGTGGGTATCGATTAAAGGCTCTTGAAGAGATATTTCGGGAGACACTACAATTTTTTTTAAATGCTTAACCTATTAAGAGCATTGGCATTTTTAATTCCCTGTTACCCCCATAGTTGTTTTTTTTTTTGGATTCGCATACATGGTGAAGGATATATAAGTTTCGGCATTGCCGAATAGAGCCCTCGTACTTGTTTTATTAAAAGTATTGTTTTTGGAAATACCAGCACTAGCAGGGAAGGCATAAGTATTTTGAGAATGTAAATTGAATCGAAATATGGTTCTAAAAATAAATACAACGTACGATTTAGGGTGTTGAAAATTTATCTTTTTTTCTTTTTTCACCCCCTTCATTAACCATCTTTTCCGCTCTTTCCATATTTCCAAGGAGATAAAGCAATTAATTATTTATAGCTTTTTAGGCTGAGTGTTACCTCTCTAACTAAATTTACTTCAGAACAGTGAATGTAATTCTAGTTAGTTAGTTAGTTAAGAGTGGCAGCCTCTCACGACGTCGTAATGTAATTCTAAGACATCTTATTTTTCTAACCGTACAGAATACTAAACATCATAGTTTAAGCGCTACTTAAATTTCAAATTTTAATTTTATCACCAAAACAATGACACAGCTTTATTGTTTTATGGAAATAAAGCAATTAATATAATTTATTTTTATTTATTTATTCGTTTAACTAATGGAAACAATAACAATAAAACCTGTATTTTTAAAACAGTTTAAATATAATTGAAATTTAAATAAAGAAATTAACTCAAAATAGCTGCCTTTCCCACAATCCAAAAAATATTCTTTTTTTCAAATAATTTAAAACAAAACAAATTTTTTTTTTTAATTTCGTTGGACAGACTGCAAGATTTAAAATTTAGGTCTAAAAATTTTTCTTAAATATGTTAAGCTTGAAATTTCTTGCAGAAGAAAAACAATTAAACTCCTCCTTGGTTGAATGGTACTACGATATCATCAAGCTTCAAAATAAACGTTGCCACAGCACTTTGCTTTCATACGACTTTTCTTTCCAAATTAGGAGACCATCAAGGCTGTCTTACAATATTTGACTTTCAGCCCTCAGGGGTTGACCCCTACTTATGCCACTCATTCTGCCAGAACTAGGAAATTAGGTGAAGAGAAGGACGATAGAGGAAGTACTGCTTGGGAACATTTGATTTAAATCTTAAGACACTAAAAGTGACACAAAAGACCTTTGCAGAGAGTTTATTCCAAATACGAAATGTTCTGATGAAAAACGAATTTTCTCTGTAAAGCGTAGTGCGTTTCTCCGGCCAAACGTGTTGCGCGTACGAAATTACGGTTTTCAGGAACAAGTTCCCTGATTTCATAAAAGCACATCCTTTATAGAAACGATAAAAAAGAGAAATACATTCCACATTTCGTTGATGCTCCAGTGACTCAATAGAGGTCGATACCCTACTGTCACCGATGAGCTTCTTCGCTCTTTCTTGCACGTGGTCGACTAACTCCAAAATAATTTTGATTTCTTTTACGATGTCATTATAAATGTAGTCCCTTTTTCTTTTGTAATTTAATATGAACCTGTAAATAATGGAATGCTAGTTGGGGCTTTCGTGAAGATTAAGAAAGCATATCCAAAGTATACGAGAAACAAATGGTTCGAAATACACTATTTTGAAAAACTCCGGCTGATTCGAAATTGAAATAAACTTGCTTTCTTCGACCAGCCTTTAAAAATGTTTCTAAGTCTAAGCTAAGTCTCTAGAACACAAACGTTCACTTATTAGCTCAGGATACTTATTTTTCCCCCAATAAAAACTTTAGTCAATACAAAATCTAAGCAGCTTCTATTATTGATTTTTTTTTAAAGGGCACTTATGCCACTCTCAAAATAAACAGCTCAATTATAAAAAATTTTTAATTAAAAAATAAATTTTTAAATTCAAGTTTTTAATTTTTTAAGTCACTTTTTAATTCTGTTCATTTTGTTTTTCCTGCTCAACAGGTATTTGTGTTCCTTTTATACTTTACAGTTGTTTATAGTTGTTTAAAAAAAGCTTTATCCTTAAATTGCAAAGATAAAGCTCTTTTGGTAATGTTATGTACATACTTTACAACTTTCTAATTGAGAGGATATATTTTCTTGAAACTTACGAGTTCTTTGTATCGTCTTTTTCAGCAAATTATAAAACTTTTTAGTTCGGCTTATTAGCGACATCTGAAGGAATATTTAGAAAAATGTTATGGAAAGCAACAAAAAGCTTCCAAGTTTTTTTTTTTAATCAAAATAAAGCATCACATTAAAATAATAATAAGGACATTCTCGAACAAGTTAAATTTTATTTATGTTTTAAAAACGTCAAAAAGGAAAACTGGTTTGTTAAATTGTATTTGATTTTTATTTAAAAGTTTTGGTTTTACTTAAGTAGCAGATTCTACCAACGACTTCGTCTGCATTGACCATTATTTTGTAAAAATGTAATAATGATAAAAAGTTTTTATTATGGGAAGGTTATTTACATTGTAAAAAGTGCTGCCAAATTTCCAGATTATTTATATCCGCATTTCATATCTCAATATGGTCGATATGAGTATCATTTAAAAGTTTTTGGAGAGATATTTTAAGGATGTATTAAAATTAATAACCCATTAAGAGCCGATGACATTTTTATGTAAAATTATATATCGTACTTAATTTTATTTTTTTGGTAAAAGATTATTCAATTAGAAAAAAAGTGGAATGATTATGTTCAAACAAAAATTGTACAAAAGCTTAAAAGGAAAATTTTAAAGAATTGTACTGGTTGTCTTATAGTTTACGAATAGTTAATTTTCGCTTTGCTATTAAAAGCTTTATGCATCCAGATTTCAAAAGTGCAGTTTTTAAGAATTCGTAACTTGATTATTTTGCCAGACGTCCTCGATTTCGCTTAATTTACACGAATTTTAAATGGCGACCCAGAATAAGGAAAAAATAAACCTTGACGAGATTTTCTAATTTTCAAAGAACTAGGTCAGTTTTTAAATTAAAAATATTGTTTATTTTTTTCAATAATTTAGCATTTTCAGTGAAAAGGAAACAAACATATTTAAAATAAGTTTTTTTTCAAATAGCAAAAAAAAACAAATTATATTTTTATTTAAAAAACTAACCTTGAAAAGTTAGAAAATAAAATATTTATAATATCAAAAAAAAAAAAAAACATGGAAATTTTTTATTTTCAAAAACGCAACCCCAAAAACACAAAACAGCACATAGCCCACTATGTCTGCACCGTAATAGGAAGACTCTTGGAGTTTTTTATAAAAATATTGCTATTTTTTGAACTGTGACAGGCAGCCACGTCAATTTTGCACAATGTATAAAAAATTATGTACTTTAGAACAGAAGTACAAAAAATTTAACTTTAAATCACAGGGTGACCCTATAATGACTTAATTTAACGTTCGAGGTCGTGTTGCTGAACTTCAACAGGCAGACAGCTTAACTTAAAGTACATTTATTTAAAATTTAAAACAAAACTTACTATTAAGGGTGTTCCTACAGTGATGTAATTTTAAAGTACATCCCCAGTAGGAATAAAAATGAAAGTACTTACTAAAAATTAAGAAATTAAGACAAAAAACAACCTGCACGAATACAAACGGAAAATGGAAAAAAGTTATGGAAAAATTAGAGGCAGGCATTGTGTTTGGCCACTGCCTGGAACGACATAGATTGATCTTGTTGATTTCAATAGCGAATTTACGAAACTATTTCTGATCGATTGGGGTATTTAAATTTTCTCTAGCTCATCTAGTGCCTAGACAAAGTTGACCTTAATACTAACACGGACATACAGACGGACAGATGGACATTAGGATCCATAATGTAAAGGGTCATCCAAAAAACGCGCCTACATGTTTCTTTGAAATAAAACACAAACTATTTGCAATTTTTTCAGGCTGTTTTTTATTAAAAGTATGATCCATTACAATTTAAGTGAAATAGAATATCATTCAAATGTCCACCATGACTGCGTCTGCAGACATCAATCCGAATATCGAAATTTTCAATGACTTTCCGACATGTTGCTGGTGTTATTTCACGAATTGCAACTTGAATGTTGTTCTTTAGATCATTAATTATTTGTGGCTTGTTAGCATACACTCGACTTTTCAAAAAACTCCACAAAAAAAATCTAATGGTGTTCGATCACATGACCTTGGAGGCCAATTGAAATCTGCATTTCGTGAAATTACACGTTGAGGAAATTTTGATCGCAAAAGCGTAATGTTTTCTCAAGTTGTGTGACATGTAACACCGTCTTGCTGGAAAAAGACGTCAGTCACATCAATATGATTCAACTGTGTCCATAAAAAGTCTCTCAACAATGATTGGTATCGCTCAGCATTCACAGTAACAGCATTCCCAGCATCATCTTCGAAGAAAAATGGCCCAATTATTCCATTTGTCCAAAATGCACACCAAACAGTAACTTTTTGTGGGTGTAGCGATTTTTTATGAATAACACGAGGATTTTCATCACCCCAGATACGACAATTTTGCTTATTGACGAATCCATCCATTCTGAAATGAGCTTCGTCACTAAACAAAATTTTGCTTCAAAAATTTCGATATTCGGATTGATGTCTGCAGACGCAGTCATGGTGGACATTTGAATGATATTCTACTCCAATTATAATTGTAATGGATCATACTTTTAATAAAAAAAACAGCTTGAAAAAATTGCAAATAGTTTGTGTTTTATTTCAAAGAAACATGTAGGCGCGTTTTTTGGATGACCTTTATATACTCTATGGGGTTAGAAATGTGTAGTGTAGAAATTACAAAAGGAATGACAAACTTTTTTTTGAAGGGTATAAAAAATACCTTAAGATTAATAAAAGTCTATCTTTTACTTGTTATCATTTACATATCTTAAAATTGTTTGAAAAGAACTCTTAAAAAGACTTATCAAAGCACCAAATTTTCCAGCCTAATATTAACATATGGTAACGCTGACCTACATCATTAGAATCGTATTATATTTTTAAAAATAATACTAAAAGAAAGCAAAAAAAAAAATTTTTTTGTATTATTGGGCGGGTACTATAAACTCCCATATTATAAAACAAAAATTGAAGCACGCAAATGGTTTATTACTAAAAAACAAATAAAAATTTTTAAGAATATAAAATCCACAAACATTCGTAAAAATAACTTTATACCAAATTTGTTTAACAATAATAAATCTGATTTTGTGAGTGGTTTTAATTTCATGGTCAAAGATTAAAAAAAAAATATATTTTGTTTGAGAAGAGTTACCAACAACAAATGAGAACATATAAATTTTAATAGTTATTTGCCTTTTTTAAATGGTGAAGTATAACAGCATGATTTAAACCTAAGAAGAGAAAATTGTTGCCGTTAGCTAAAGCTTGAAAAACGAGTTAAGAGTGATTTTTTAAAACTTATTTTCATGTATTTGGTGTTAATGACCTTTCGTCAATATTTTTTAAAGTTTTTTGTTTTTTACAGAACATTTCAAATATGAGATAAAACACACAAATGATTTTCCTTTATATTAGTTTTTGTTTGCTCATCACAACAACAAACAAATAAAGTTTGTCGTGCTCGAAACAATTGCTAGCCTCCTTTCACATTCATAATAAAAACAATTTTATTTTAAATTTTACGATGCTAGTGTATCCACTTGTCCTTCCGTCTTTCCGTGGCTAAAATCAAATTTGCCACGTCTCCAGATGAGCTACAGAAAATTTATGAGCCCTATTCTCTTAAAAGAAAGAAAGAAGTGCATTAAGGTTTTGCAATATCTGTCAATTATTGGTGGATATATATTTTAAAAAGGGCGAGCGCCTGTATTTTGCTTACATTTTTCAGATTTAATTGCGATTTTTTTGCTGGAAATTATTGTTTTTGGCTTTGTAATACTGAAAACCCTAATTTAAAAGAAAATAACTACAAGCTACCATGAAATTTTTATATTATTATATCATATTAAACTCACCAAAATATTTTACATTTTAACCAACATTTTATAAAAAATATTAAATTTCGCTTAAAAAGTTAAGAGCGCTTTATGCCGAATCTTTATACCCTTCACCATATATGTATGCAAATCTAGTTTAGTGAAGTAACTCTTATCAAAAAGACAAATATTGAGGTTAAAGAGAATTAAAAAAATTAAAAAAAAATCATATAATTTTACAAAATATGTTATCGGCTCTTTATGGGTTAGATATCTTAAATAGTACGATTATCAAGTACTTTTGTATGAAAACTTCAGAGGTCCATAACTCCGAAAATATAGGCGAGCGCCAATTTTTATTTTGATGTCTTTTTTCCTATTTTATAATTTTCTGCCGCCCCATATATTTGTTTTTTTTTTTATTATAAGAATTACTTCATTGTTCCAAATGATATGGAAAAATTAGAGGCAGGCGTGCTGTTTTGCTTGCTCCCTCCAAGGACATGGACCGATCTTGCTGTTTTTCACTATGTGTGTCGACACTGTCTGATCGATTAATGTATTTAAATTTTCTCTAGCTAACTAACTCGGGCGGACAGACGGTCATCGGTCAATCAACTTCGCTGTGTATAAGGACTTTTGAGGTCGGAAGTGAATATCGTAGAAATTACAAACGGAACGAACACCTTTGGTGAAGGGTATAAAAAATTGGAAATTTCATTTAAGTTCGAAATATCAGCGAAAAATAAACTCCAGATTAATAAGAAATTGGAATTTCAATAGACGATTAATATTTCACCAAAATATTTATATTCGATAAGATTTCACCAAAAGTTTAAATAATAAAATTTGAAATTTTATTTAAAGTAAAAATGTACAAAATATAACTTTAAGCAAATAAGTTAACTTTATTTTGGCTTTAGTTTATTCTATCAACATGTAAAAAATTTTCAAGAAAAAATTACATTTACATTATTGAGTCATTTTTATATTAAGTGAAGCTGAAAACCAAATATCTGTCGTCTACAGAACATTCCTTTTAGTGAAAGCTTGGTTTACTAACAGCTTTACTTTTCAATTTTATATTTAAATGAATCCCTTAACGGTGGAAAAGGCAGGTAACAAATAAGCAGCTAAAGTTTGACCCAAATATCTTCATTCTTAAGGGCTATCTATATTATGCTTCAACTAACTTAAGCTACTGTCAAAAGTCAACGAAAAGCCTGTCAAATACGTAAGAAAGTTATTGAATACTTTTTGGTGGCAATATTGTACTTTATGAACGAATCTACTTACTTCACAAAGCTGTAAACAGTTGTTCTTTAAAAGAAAATGTTTTTATCTTATACTCTTCTAATGTATCGATTTTTTACCCTAAAAGTTATTAAATATCCACAATTTAAAAATATATTACCATCAATAAATGATTATGAATTATTCCTTTAAAAAAAATTAAGCAAATAATAACATAAATATAAAAATACTGAAAAATGCAACAGTGTGAAGGTACATCCCTAAAACCATATGTTAATAGGTATTTGAAAATTTATTATTAATGTGGAATAAAATGGAAAAAAAGTCAAAATCAAGAAAGACTCTCAATATGTTTTAAATTGCATTAGATATTTGATTGCATTAGATGTTTTATTTGATGATCTTGTAATTTAATTTAATTTCAATTTTCAAACAAATCATTTTCAGAGTCTATGGCAGTTCACTTTTTCAAATTTATAAAACAATTGACATCTGATTGCTTAAGCAAATTACGGTCGGCTTCGTTGTTTGCTTAAGAAAATCACACTTGACGAAACTTGAGGAAAAGTAGCTAAAGTACATTTTAGTTATACACATTTGATTGTGTGTAATCGCACAGTTGTTTAAGCTATCTTAAGCACATTATAGTTAGGCCTTTAAAAAAATTACACAATTCATTTGGGTATAAAAAATTCGTCAAAAACGAATATAGCACTCCTACTCGCTTTGTGGTAATCTAAGTTGAGGAAAAGTTGTGACACAAATCAAACATTTAGATTAGAAAAAATTATTTGAAAGACATGTTTGACTCTGCGTTTCTTCAAGAGAATAAATGATTGTGACACAATGTTTTCAAAAGTTTTACGCTGAACTAAGCAACTGTGGGGCAAACTTTTCAAATGGAACAAGATCTTCGATAACATAAGTTAAGTAATTAATTCAACTAAAAACTACTGAAGCTATTGACATAAATTAAGTTTTCTTTTTTCTAATGGGTCCGCACAAACATTTAATTATAAATTTAACGAGGCACTTCCCAAGATTTTTTTCCTCTTTAATTTTTTTGATGTTAAATAATTTTAAAAACGCCCTCAATTTGTTGATGTTTGGGAATAAATTATAAGAGCCAATTTAATGGATCGTGATTTTGTGAATTTTACGTGTATGTGTGATTTTTTTTGTTGTATTTAAAATGGGATTATAACATACAATTTTAAGCTTGAATTTAAACGATAATTTAATATTATGAGTGTTTACTTTTAGACATTTTTTTTTAATTTTCTTTTGTTGCTTCGCTCTGAACTTTGAATTAATTTAAGTTTTTCGAGGCGATGTTGTTGAATTTTGCTACTGTAATTTTTATTTTTAATAATACGTTAGATATTCACGTTGTTCACGCACTTAAAAGTCAAATAATGTCAGAGTCTAATAAATGTCTGTTGTGACTTTGATAAAGGTGTTGTGAGGTAGAGTTGAATTATAGCATTTTGCCTTTAATTTATTTGTTATTATTTTGTTTTTTAAAACGGAAATAAAATTAAAATTAAGTATGCACAGTGGGCACACAATGACTTTTAAATATCAATACATGGGCAATTTTTTAATTAAAATTTAATTTTTATAATAAGCGTCACGTTCGAAATGAGAAAATAACATTTACATTTAGATAAGCACTTTATCTTCGAGGTTATCATTACAAATTCATAAAAGGTTAGCTATTTCAAATTCTCCAAAAATAGAAAAACAACTTTTACTTCATATCGCTCATACCCGTATCCCCTCTCCATACTACAGGACTTTTGCTTCAAAACCCACTTTTTTCTCAAAGTAACATTTACCAATTTTGGAAAGTCTTACTTTTGTAGTTCTTAAGAAGTTGGATATTTAATTCCTGCGTCGGAAACCCACTGGCAAAAATAATCCCTAACGTAAAATTAAATAAGACTGACTCTTGATGGAAAATAAAAATCGTTCGGTACCAAACACATTTTTGAATAGTACTGCGATAATGACCCCAACGTACTAAATCGCAATTTATTTTTTGTTATATAATTAAACAAAACCTATGTGGCTGGCTTACTGCAAAAGGGCTATAAGTTACATAAACAAAAAATTTCTCATGAATTCAAAAACAGCGTCGAAAGATTTTTTTTTTTACTAAATTTTACTTTAAAATCCCATTTGCGTTAAATTTACAAATTTAAACATTTAACAGAAACAGCATTAATTCTTCTAAAATTTTGAATAATTTTTTATACAGTATTCTCTAACTTAGTTTCAAATTGTGGTTCGTTTGATTGTTGAAAAATATTGCGTTGCCAAATTCATAATGTATTTTTAAGCTTTATTTTCAATAGTATTAAATACATCTGATCAGAAGTGTGAATCCCGGTATCTAGTGACAGTTTTCAAAATTTCTTAAAAACATTTTGAAAAAAAATTCCAAATTTTATTAAATAACGTCGAGAAGTAATACGATACTTAAAAGGACCACAAAAAGTAAAAATAAAAAAACAAATCGTATCAAAATTTCCATCGCTGATACGTAGAAGGTATTATAAGATGATTTATTATATTAACAATCCTTCATTTAGCTGGACCAGCTAAGCAGTCATCTGAAGAGTAATATCTCTCATACAAAGCTGGTACTTGCCATCGTTTCTATGAGGAACTTTACAATCTAGAGTTTTTTGTAAAAAATTATTCAATTATTGACAGTAAAAGTTTTATATAAAAATAAATTTTTACCACACAGAATATTTTACCACTATTTAAAGCTACTTTTAAACGCTACCCATATAAAAGTCAGAGCTGTAAATAAATCATTCATTTTTAAATTATTTTGCGAATCATTTATGCCCTAAATTAACAATTTTTAAATTATTTCTTTGTACACAAAAAATAATTAATTAAATGAAATTTGAGTCAAATCCAAAGGAATTTGGTAAAAATGAATTGAAATTCGTTTTAATTCATTAAAATTAAATTGATTTTAAAAATTAAATAAAATTAATTATATAAAAGGCGATAAGCAATTGATTATCTAGTCGTTGATCGAAATTGATTTTGTTAATAAATTATTTGACCCTTAAGCATTTAATAGTTTCACTACCCCTAGATCTTGAATTTGATTAATTCCAACACATTTTTGATTTCATTAATTTTAATTGCAATGCGTTGTTCAAATTTATGTGCCTGATTTTGAAATCAATTCAATTCAAATAAAATAGAAATAAATTTCAATTCACTTTGACAAATTCATTTGTGCATATTTCCTTGTAATTGATTCAAATTTCATTCAATTCTTGTAAAATGAATTAATTCAAAATGTAGTTAATTCGTAAATAATTAAAATAAAAAAGGAATGTTTCATTTACAGCTCTGATAAAAGTATTAGAGCTATATTTTTCAAACATAAAATGGCGACTGACAATTGATGAAATTGTTGGAAATCACAAAAAAAAATTTTATCGCAAAGACACCGAAGTTAAAAAAATCATACTTTCTGCAGAATCCAACAATTAAAATATAACAAAGAAATGGAAATATTAACAACAAAAAAAGAAGGTCGTCAAAAACGGACATTTTACCATCAAAATTACTAACAAATCAAAAGTTCAATTTTTAATGAGCTTAAAAAAATAAAGTCGAAATAAAAAACAAAATGGTTTCCATTTCAAAATATTTTAATTAAAATTCAATTTATTTATTGGGTTGCTTAAGCCAGAAAACCGGTAATTATTATTTTAGAAAAGCTAAAAATATATTTTATTCTTTCTCTTGAGAAATTAAAAAATGATTTTCTTAATTTTATTTTAAAGACGCCTTACGTCTGCATTAAAAATCGGCATGTAACCAACCTATTGCAGAAGGGAAGGTAAGAAAAAATAAAAACGTTGTTTGTTTGTTGGTAATTTTTGTTAAAGCCTTAAAGTTTTTGTATTGGCTTCTAATATAACTCTCATGTTGTTTTTAAAGTTTTTATTCTTAAAAAAAAATGTTTTTGGTTTTTCTAAAAATTGGATAAAGGTTTCCTGATGAGCTGGCTTGAGCAACCAGCGAAATACATATCGATACTTGATTTTCCAACCAACGAAAAATTTTATTTTCTTTTAAAATGTTAATGGGATATTAGCATAATATTATAAACAAAAATATATTTGTTTAAATACAACAATTTTATTAACAACATTAGAATTGTTTTTGAAGCCAACTACAAAAATTTTTTATTTAACTTTTTTTTATCTCCAACTAACAAATATATTGCACAATATATTTCAGTAATAAATCTAATACACATATATCAAAAATGTCTTTGTAAGTTTGTTTATTTATTTGTTTGTTTGTTCGTAGGTCAATCATGGCTAAGCGACTGAACCGATTTTTATGAAATTTCAAAGATGGGTAAATATTTGTCCTCATAGTAAAATAGAGTATTTATATTTCCAAATAATGGACCAGAAATAAAAGGGAAAGCATGTATATTTTAATGCGAGTAAATCAATTTGAATAAAAGTCTCTGCTAATCGATTTAATTTAAATTCGAAACATAGATGGGTCCTCATCTACATCTGTTTACTAAGCTATGACCCAGATGAGAGAAAAAGGGGAAAATGGGCATTTAAGTCTGTACCGTTTACAAAAATTCTTTAAACATAGATATTTATGAAAAGGGTAGAACAATCTGATTATTTTGAAAAATATGGAATATGAAGGCGGAGCAGAGGAGAGGACAGACGCTCTAATTTTTAAAACTTAACAGATGTTAGCAAAATAAGATTTTAAAAATGTATTAAATATAGATCTCTCCTGATCTATAAGATTATAACTGATTTCATGGATTTCTCATATCCGCCAAGAAAGAGCCTAAAAAAATAAATAAAAACTTATTTTCATTTTGTCTTATATTAACTTTGCTCATATTACGATTGACGCTCGTTTTTTGTTCATTTCAATGTAAAACATTTAGGCAACAATTTAATTTTTTATTGTCTATTGTTTTAGGTATCGCATTAATATCGATAGACAACTATTCATTAATTTTACAATAATAAATTTCCCATTCAAATGATTATAATTGTTATTTCTTTGAAATGTGATAATAATTTCTGTTAAAGAAATATTTAAAACGTTTTTTGAAATGCATTTTTGTGAAAGTGAATTTATGCATTTGTTGCCTTATTAAAATTTTATTTACTTTGATATTTCAAACCTACAAAAACCAATATCATCATTTTTCTATACAATCGTTATAATCAAAAATGCATTTTCAATTCATATAAAAATTTTTTTTTCTTTTTTCGATTATACAGTTGCCTCTTGTTAATTGAAGAAAGTAAATGGGGGTTAAAAAAATCGGGCATTGAAAGGTAAAAAAAAATGCATGAATGAAAGTACTCCAGGTGGAAACCAGAAAGATATTATTAATAATTAAACAGAAGTGTATTAAAAGATAAAGTGGCAGCAGTAGCAGCTTTCAGAACTACTTAATGTGATTTGACCTTGAAAAAACATTACCAGCAATATTTGCACAGTGTTCCACATTAAAGCAAATTAAGAGAGAAAAGTAGAAACCGAAATCCAGTGTTGTCAGTGTGATGGAGTGCCCACCATTTAGGCAAATAATATCGAAAATCTGTTCTATAAAGAAATGACACTGGACGATCTGTAATTTGGAAATATTCCAAATGATATGTACAACCCAAAACACAATTGTCTAAAAGTGGAAGGAACAGTTTAAAAGAAGTGATTCCTTATTCTCTAAGGTTTTCAAATTTTAATACAAATCAGCATATACTGAACTGTATAAGCCTTAAGGTAGGGTCGGATTAGTCAAATATTTAACCAAACAGACGTAACCACTAAACTGCAGAAAATATTTATATAATTTAACTACTAATTAGGAAGTCAAAGGGCTCCCTAAATATAAAAGTTAAGGCAGATAGATTTCTAATATTTTAAATCTTCTTTCGTAATGATACGTGTCTGAAAAGATTGTATAAGCATTTATTGGTCAAATATTTGACTAATCTAACCGCACCTTCAACAAGGTGCCTATTAAGATATTTCAAAATGGATAATATAAATTTTTCAGCTTTCGGTAGTTTTTATCCATTAAAATAACAAAAGCCAAATCAACCGCGCAGCATTTAAGTAGAAACTACTGTAAATCATAATGCTGGTATAAGCCAACTTTTATAATCTGTCAATTATTCATTCGACCAAATAAATACATTTTATTAAAATATGCATTTGTTTTAAATTCAAAAAATGACTTCTCTTTTAGATGTTTCATGGCGTGAATGGAAATTTGTTTGTGACATGTTAGACGTTTTTATCGTTGAATAATATATTTAGAATTCAATTCAATTCCTATAAATGTAAAAAAAACTCTGAAAAAAAACATTAAAAAACAATAGCTGCAGTAGAAAGACTGTCCTGCGTTAGAAAAAAATATTACACGTATTTTCTTTACTGCTGCATTCCAGATATATTTCCTACTTCTTAATATATTTTGACTTTATTATTTTTCTTTTTAGCGTGCTAATGACCGAAATGTTTTAGTTAAATAAAATAACTTGGTCAGGGAATTTTTAACTATATTTGAGGTAAGCTAACGCTGGCTATCGTGTTCTAAAATCTAAGTAAAATTTTAGAAAATAATTGTTCTCAAAAAACTTTATTTAATCAACTCAGCTCTAGGCCTAACATTAAATGCCGGAATGTAATAAAAACTGTAAAATCCATACTTTTCTCTGCAATGGAAAGCCAAATATTTAATGAAGAACCATTAAATTAAATTGAATACTCTTTCTACTTAAAAGATCCCTCTTGAATGAATCTCCATCTTTTTTGAAATCATTAAAATACATTAATAAACTCAATTTTATTAACTCGATCTCAATTTCATTGCAAATCCAAAACCAATCAAAATAAATCCTCCAAGCACGAGTTGAACTTACTCGTGGCTATGTATAACTTTAATAAAAAAAAAACTTATATTCGTATGACAGAGCATTAAAAAATAAAATAAAAATTAGGCAACTGCTATAATTTTACATAAAAATGTCATCGGCTTTTAATGGTTTACTAACTTTCTTTAAATTTATTCATTTCCTGAAAGATCTCTTCAAAAGCTTTTGAATGATATTGACGTTTAAAAAAATTTGGTGCACAATTGTACTTTTCTATGAAGAGTTCAAAGGCCGATAACATGATGCGAGTGACGAATTTTTCATTTGATATTTTTTTTCTTATTTTTTAATTTTCTATCGCCCCATATATTTGCTAGTTTGATTGTAATTCTCTAATTTTATGATTATTTCGCTTAAAGATCAATCAAATAAGATGAGCGCCGGGCACTTTCATAAAGAAATTTATTAATAACTAAATGGAGTATGTCACAAAAATAAATTGGAAAAAAAAAATTCAAAAATTGTACGGAATTACTTTGCATTTTGAATTAATCTATTTGAATTTACTTTAAAAAATTTATGTTACAATTTATTTGAACGCACACCATAAATGCAAAAACTAATTTTCAATTTACATAAACGTTTTATTTCGTTTTAAATGGTTTTTTTATTTTTAATAAATTCACTCACAACTGTCATTTGTTTATAAATGCTAAATTTTGTTTTTATTTTGAAATGTTTTTTGGGTTTTATACCTCATAAAATTTAAATAAAATTGTTTATTTGCTATAATTCTTTCATGAACACTTAGTGTCCTTCAGTGTTTTCAAAAAAGCAAAATGTGTTACTGCCATTAAAACAGATTATATTAAATATGTCTGCATGTAAGTACATTTTAATTTATAGATAAAATTTCGAGATAATAATTGAAACACAACAATAGCTTTTTGTTTGCTATTTTAAATTATCGTTACCATTATTAAATCAATAATCGATGTTTCGTAAAATGGCAACATATTATCAAATACGTTATTAATGAAATTGTTGTACGTTATTTTATCTTTATAATGATCATAAAGGTTTTTTCCTATGGATGATGGCATGTGAACATACTATTGGTATTTTTTTAAAACACAGAAATATTAAAATAAATATTTTTTTACAGTTTTAGATTAAGATGTAAATAAGTCCAAGGATGGGATGCGATAATGTTACATAAATTAAGATTTCAATATTCTTTTTTTCACATGTAAACACAAGCGAGCTAGACTCACACATAAACTGAAATCTACCATAAATAGGACACTCTTTAATTCAATTTTTGCTCTACTGTACAGATATTTCGTGGTGGAATATCTTTTAAAGAGGTGAACGGAGAGGTTTTACAGATATCGTACAGCTGGTTTTAAGCTAATTCTCATTTTTTCCAACCACAAACAAACATATATTTGATTATTCAAAAACTTCCCTGCTTGATTATAAATTCTGGGCGTTCAGTAGATGTTATTGAACGCCGCTTCAGAATTAATGTAGACTTTATATAGGCCATGAAACTGAGGATTACAGCTTATGATGATCTTCACTAATTTCACTGCTGCCGTCTTACCAGTCCTTGACTCAAGAAATATTTCCTTTAACAGTCTAGATCTTTTAAAAAAAGAAATTAAAAGTTTTGTTAACATAATAAAAGAACAAGAAATAAAATCCGCTTCTATTTAAAACTTATGTTTTCTCTAAAAATTAATTTGTGGCTTAAGTATTATTTTATAATATGTACCGCTTTAGATAATAAATTTAATTATTTCTATTTATATATTAATGAGCATTAAAGTTCAAATGTCAGTGAAAAATATTCTTATAAAAGTTGAATGTCAACAGACTTAGATTAGAGAAGAAGGACACTAGGATAAACCATACAAAAGTTAATTCAAAAGCTTTTTAAGCTTTTTAACATGTTTCTTTTTTCAGAATATTCATAGCAAAACAAAACCTAAAAACCATGAAAATAAAAACAAAAACTAAAAATCCTTGACAAATCAAGTGCAATGCGCATGTAAGACAAACGTCAAAAAGGAAAAGTTTTTGTAACGAAATGCAAGTTCATCAAAGAAGTGCTAGAATTGGAAAATGAGAGATTAAATAAAATATTTAAGTATGATTGGAAAATATGTGTAAATGAGAGTGAAAACTTTTTAAAGAGTGCAAATTGAAGAAAATGAGAAATAAGGAACATTAGGAAATAAAAAAGAGAAAAAAATGAAAATAAGGAAATGAGGAAATATGCAAGAAAAAAGGATTTATTTCCAATAAAATGTAAACAATACAATATAAGAGAAAAAAGAAAAAGCAATTTAGTTGAAAGTATATTTTTACTAGTTAAAAAAACCTTAAAATTTATAAAAAAAAAAATCTGTAAATAAACAGGAAGAAAATGTTTTCCCTTGATATATTGTTAAAAAATGGTATCTACAACCTTCTTTAAAATTTATTTAATCATCTCTTTATGTAATTTTACTTTATCGCCTTTATACACAAAGTTTTATAAAAAAAAACAATTTACAAACAAAAAGTTAAATTTATAATTTTGCGATTATAAATTCACAACAAAAAACACTTACTATTTTTCTCTCATCGTACGCCCTAGCAAATGAAATACATAAATGGCAAATTTAAATTACGCTAGATTTTTTTTTTTTTTTTTTTGTAAAAGTCATCAACATCAATTGCTGCAATCATTGTGAGGTTTTGAACGACACGTTTTTTGTTAGTTTAGTTAGTTTTGTTGCACGCTACTTTATTTAAAGCAAATTGCTGCAATTACAATGATACAGGGGTGTGCAAAACAAAAGCAACAAAACTAAAGGTCTAACTATAATGTGCTCAAGATAACTTAAACAACTGTGCGATTACACATAATCAAATGTGTACAACTGTAATATACTTAGGCGACTTTTCGTCAAGTGTCATTTTCTTAAGCAAACAACGAAACCGACCGCACTTTACTTAAGAAATCACATGTCTATCTGTTGTTTTTTAAAAAAGTGAGTTACAGTTGACAAAAGATAATTTGATTGTAAATGTTAAATAAAACATAAGTACGACAAAAGAGTTGGTTTTTATTATAACCGAAATATAAAAGAAAGGGTATGGAAAAAATTTTTCGATAAATGCAGCAAAAGAGGTTCGAGTGTAATTTATTTCTTGCAAGATTTTATTTATTAAATTGTTTGGAATTTATATCATTGAAAAATTATTGATTGGAAAAAATTATTAAATCAAATATCTAATGCAATTTTTAATATATTCAGAATTCTTAATGATTTTAAATTTTTTTCCATTTTATACCACATTTATAATAAATTTCCAAATATTTACATCGACATCTTTAAAATTTGAATTTCTCTAAAGGATGAGGCGATTTTTATGGAAACAACAAAATATCGCAAATAAATCCCATTCATTTTAGTTTTGCCATCTTTTGTTGTTTCCATACGAATGGCCTCATTCCTCAGAGCAACTCAAATTTTAATATGTTAAGATATCAAAAAATCCGTTCCAACTTGCGCTGTTAAAAAGTCCAAATATGAAGAACTATAGAGGGATACCTCGCAAACAAATCCCACTCTTTCGTTGTTTCCGTGAAAATCATAATTTGGATGCATAAAGCGAATTTTTATTTCCTTAACAGAGCTACGGTATCTTTCTAATAGAGCTCTGTTAAATAAAAAGGTTTGTGGCAAAGCTTAAAATTTTAAACTATTTCTTCACACACATTAGAATTTAATGCAGCATTTTCTAGATCGCTAAAACTATCATCAGCATTCTTTACATCTACATATCTTAGCTTGTCTTCACTAAAAGCATCATCTATTTAAGCAACTTATTTTGTAAATAATAATACAAAGAATATTCATAATCAATCAATATTAATTTCGTTAAACGAAGTCCACATACAACCCATAGATTTTTCCTTGGTCGCTCTTCAAATCTTCACATATATTTGCTTTTGCTTTTGTCCAACCGTGGGTAGAGCCACGAATGCGCAAATTTTTTAAAGTTTGAATAATTTAAATTTATAATCCCGTGGTTTAAATTAATTTTTTTTTTTTTGCTTTAAGTTAAATTAATTCTTATATATAAGAGCCCCGATTTGCGTCATTAATGCGGACCAAAGAAACGGGACGCAAATCGAAACGCCGCAAAGATTTTAACTGTTTTTTGCAACGCAAATCGGAAACAAAACGACGCAAATCGAAATAAAATGGATGTACATCGGGATAAAAACGACGCAAATCGAATTTTTCTAGGTTTTAAAAAGCGACGCAAATCGAAACGACGCAAATCGGGACGACGCATGTCGGGGCTCTAGTGTATTTAAATTTCTTTATTATTATTTTTTGGTGAATAAGAATGTTCGCATCTAAAACTGAATTATTTTAATCGAAATATAAATAACCTTATGAACGAGTACAGGATAAAAAAAAAAAAATAAATTTTTTTTTTTTCTTTTAATAGATAATATTACAATTGACCCCTTTCAACTAAAAACAATTGGATAATTTACATTAAGCTTTGCAGCAAATTTATAATTTTTCCTAAATAAAACAAATTCCCGGAAATCACCCTTCATTTTCTTACTATTGTTTTGTACAGTACTGTATATAAGACAACTAAACTAATGACCACTCCAACAATAATAAAATAAAAGCAAAAACGAAAACGAAAAACAGTTAAATACAAATGAAAACGATAAAATAGTACAACGATGATGATGATGACAAAACAATATAAAGAGGTTGAATAGACAGAACACAAACACTTTTCTTTACTAACACTCTTCGCTTTAACCCTTCTTTCAGCACAGCAGATAATTTATTTGTCACATTCCCCATGGGGAGGTGTATTTGTTGTAAAGATTGTAACTGTTTTTAAACGTTATTTATTCCTTTCTTTAAAAAACTTAAATATAAAGAATTGAAAATAAAAATAAATAATAATAAAAGAAAACAACAACTACGTAGTTAGTCGTTATAAAAAATATATGACTTTGATAGATAATCGGTCATGCCCTTTAGGAATTGTGTTTGAAAAAAATATTTCATTTTCATATGTTTATTTTACTCGTAATATGAATTATTTTTAAACGACTTCAAAAAAAGACGGAGGTTATCAATTTGACTGAATGTCAGTCAACTCTGAACCGATTTTGAATATTTTTTGTAACTTGAAAGATACGCTTAAAAATTTAAGAGTGTCCCCATACAACATACATACATTATAAACCGTATTACTATAATTGCCAATAGCAAACAGAAATACAAAAATAAATCTAAAAATTAAAGGGTGTCCCTATAGATGACGTAAATTGGCTTACAGGCGCCTACCTTTTGAACCGTTATAGACAAACGCTTGGGAATTGGATAGTATGTCGATTGCTATGACCGTTGTAATAACAAGTATAAACATTTAAAATTTTAAATTAAAGGGTGTCCCAATAGTTTGGGTTTTGAAACTGTTATAGACGGACAGCTAAAATTTACAAAGAACCAGTATTTGCTAAGTCCGCTATAATAACAAATATAAAATTTCAATTTAGAAATTAAAGGGTGTTCCCATATTTGAAGTAAATTGACCTATATGTGTATGAAGATAAATTTCGAAATTTAATTCTCAAACACAAACCAATTTCGTTAACATAGTTCTGTTAAGGGGTTGACATAGCGCTGTAAAGCATATAAATCCTGGGGTATATATTCAAATTGGACCTGTGGCCACATTTTTTGATCAAATAAAACCGAACAAAATGCAAAGAGCTGCCTGGTTTACAGCTTTTCAGCGAACATTGCAAAACAGCTGATATTTTATTAAATTTTAAAGGTTTTCACATGTAGAGCTTTTTTCTTTTTTTACACGGAATCTAAATTCCAGGAGCAGATAAAAATTAATGGATTTAATAGAAATTATACCATTTTATGACTCCTAGTACTTTTTTACTATAGAAAATGAGATTCAACAATCAAATTTTTGTCAGATCCCTAAATAATTAATAAAATATTCATTAAAATTTTTTCGAACGGTTGAGAATCTGTCTCTTACAAAACATTAGAATTAAAGAAAGGCTCAAATTAAAATATATCTTGATCCTATTATTACACGCTTCATTGCAAGAGGATTTACAAATTACGGTCATTAGTTTATTATTACGTTGTAATGATTGTATTTCTGGTATTGAAAGAGGTTTCTAAAGACTATAAATTTTATACGTCCTGATAAGGATCTTGGTAAAAAATTCGGAAAATGGATCAATGAACGGTTCAATGGATCAATGAATACATGTGAGCAGGTAATACGTAAACAAATTAGTTGTCTTTTTCATTAGCATTGAATAATAAGTAATGCAAAACTTTTTAACGTTAACATTATTTTTAATAATGGTAATGCTCTTTAATAAAAAGTTTTAATTGATAATTAGCTCAAATACTAAATTAATTTTATTAACTAATGACTGCGTGGTTTCTAAGCATTTCCACTATTAAACGTAACTCCTAGTCCTTGTACACAAAACAATAAGCCTAGAATATTTTAAAACTGCATTCTTATCGCAGAAATTTTGTGATAATCTTCTATTATGGCTTAATGTAATCACTGTTTTATTTATATTTTTTTTTTCATTTGTGAGAAAATATAGAAATTATAAGTAACAATTTTTTGACTCTTTTTTTATTAATAAATTAACTTATTTTTAGCTTAGAGAGTCCTTTTTTATTTTATAGAAATTGCAAATATTTTTTTATTTATTTTTCAATATTTCGGTACTCCTTTGTGTACCATCTTCAGGAATTAAATTGTTTTTACATGTATATAAAAATTTTTGAACAAAAAACAAAAATTTTTATATACATGTAAAAACAATTTAATTCCTGAAGATGGTACACAAAGGAGTACCGAAATATTGAAAAATAAATAAAAAAAAATATTTGCAATTTCTATAAAATAAAAAAGGACTCTCTAAGCTAAAAATAAGTTAATTTATAGAAATTATATTTAAAAGTTATTAAAAATTACAAAAAAATAAAAAATACAATAAATATTGCAAAATCTGTGTATCCTCTAAAAAATAAAATTTCATCAAATGTTAATTTAATATTTAACTTTCAGATTAACTACTAACGGAACTTTCGGTTTTTAAATTTGTTAAAAATAAATTTTATTTATATAATTATATCTGGGTTTTTTAATTTCAAAATAATGCATTCCCTGCAGCGTTTTATGTTGAAACAAATTGAAAAATTAAAAATTACGCTGAGTAAAATTTCTCGTTTCATAAAAATTTTATTAAATTCACTTTGAACAGTCTGTGTTTGCAGTTCAATAGAACATAATTTTGCCTGCATTTTCTAAAATTTTTGATTGCTTAATGGATTTGTTACGGTTATCGTATGTTTTTAATTTTTTTAATTTTTCGCTTGCTATAAGTTAAAAAAAAACGTGTTTGAGTCTTCATATTTATATTTACACATATAAAAAAAAGTTATATAAATTATTTATCGTTTAAAAAAATAAAAAAAAATATTTTGTATTTTTTCTTTCCAGATTTGATTGATGAGTGGGTAGTTTTTGATTTAGGTTTTTATTTTCCTTAACTTTATTATTTAATATTAGGAAACTTATAAAGAAAAAAAATTATTTCTGCTTCTGCGAATGATAGATACAACGATCGTAAAAATGCATTAAATGCAGATAGTCTTATTAATTCAAACTAAATCAAACTAAACATATGCTAGAAAAACAATTGGGATAAGGATGAATTTCTCTTAACGCTACGAATTAATAATACTATTGTATGAAAAAATAGCTTTTTACTTGTGCCAATTGATATAGTTTACATGTATTTTAAGAAAAATGGAATCCATTTATCAATATAATAACAAAAAGGACTTCAAATTAAATATCTATATCTATAATTAAAATAAAAACAAGTATTAATTCTAAATTTAATAAAAAATTTTTCAAAATTACCATAAAAAATGATTCGCACGACTACATAAAAAACGGAAACAAACAGTATCGCATAGTTTGTTACGGTTGACCAATTTTGTTCGTAGCACTTATTACGTGCGTTTTTAACTACGCAAATGTCTTTGATTTCTAAACACAAATATTAGAAACGAAAAGTTTAAGCACAATAAAAGCTTCTGATTAATAATACTTGAAATAAAATGTTCTAAAGGTATCAGATATAATATAAACAAAAAAATACTCCTAAACACGTTCGCGTTTCATTCAATATTTCTTTTCAGAGAACGTTACCCAACATGTGTGTTAGTTCAAAGGTAAAAAGACCATGAGTGTTACTGCTCTTTACATTGATTTAATTTATTAATTAATATACCATTTCACTGACCTGTTGTGCAGCATATTTATTACTGATTCATTTGCTTTTCATTTATGCTTTTCTCAGGTTCAAAACATTTAATTTACACTTTGTCTGCTTCAGTTTCCAACAGGGAATTTCAAATTGTAAAACTTAAATGAATGACTGTTTGAACGAATATCAGACAACAGAGAAGATAAGAATAATTTGACCACTTACACTACTTCAGACTTATACAAACATTACTTCTTTGGCATTTTTTCGTTTAAAGAAAAACAAACAGTGAAACACGTTCATATCAATGTTAAAGATTCATAGAGCATTGAAACGTACAGGAGAAAACTCGATTTAAATAATATGCATAAACTTAATTGTTTTAAAAACGTGAGGCTTTTAGTAACCATTTCTTAGCCGCAAAAATATTTCATTATATTATTATTAAAATTTTTATCTTTTTTAATAACTTTTAAAATTATATTTTTACTTTTACTGACATTAACTTCATGTTTACCTTTTCCAACCCACGAAAAACCTTATCAAAACCCTAACAGCTTTTTGATTTTTAAACTTTTCATCTAACTCGTTCTAGAACACTTTTTACACAGATTTTTACACTGTGTTTTAGAAATATAATATAATATATATTATATATACAAATACCATAGCATGACTATGCTATGATGACAGGACCCATGTTATGTTCCTTGTAACAATACATAGTTGTGGTAAGCAAATTATGGTTGTCTTCAAAACAATTCTTTGTTAATATTTTACAATTAAATCGCTATATCTCGCTTTAATTTCTCAACGCAATCGAAGCTTAAAAACTACCCGAAAATAATATTATATTTTTTAACTCCAATATATATTTATAATAAACATAACATATCAAGGTTCTTTGACTGTAATCAAAGTTTTAAAAATAAATTAGCTTCATCCTTGGCAGAATGCGATTCTGTCAGTTCAGTAACTTGTTTGTTGTCGATTTGTTTGAAAAATATAAGAAAAAGAAGGATTTATCATTATAAGTTTTTAAAATATATAATTTTTGGGTATTAACATTTATACATAAAAAATTCAAAACCATAATATTGTTACAAATAACCATATACAAGGTTGATAATCAAACTGGATCTGTTCTGCATCTGCAATTTTAAAAATAATATGTTTTTGTTTTAGAACTTAATTAATTTCAAAAATATTTATAAAAGAATTATTTGCATACTTTTTCTATTCAAAGATTTCTATTTAGAAACAGTTTATAAAATAAATTAAAACTATTTGCAGAATTTGCAGAAATGAAGGAAATTTATTTATGCAGTTTTTATTAACTGTCTTTTAATTTTATACTTTATAATAATTTTACATAATATTATAGTCATTATAATATGTTTATAA
The DNA here is from genome assembly GCA_937654795.1 of Cistogaster globosa. Classification (NCBI taxonomy): domain Eukaryota; kingdom Metazoa; phylum Arthropoda; class Insecta; order Diptera; family Tachinidae; genus Cistogaster; species Cistogaster globosa. The sequence goes on from OW569403.1 coordinate 35,184,968, forward strand.
TTAAAGCATGATTATGGTTATATTTTACTATATTATTATTGATATATTAGACAACGATATTAGGCATCATAGTAATAATATTAATATTTTTTATAAAAATAATATGATTCGACTACAGCCATAAATCTAATCATAATATGTTGCTCCAAACCAAGCATTTTCTCTGAGTGCATTTAACCCCCGCAAATAATGACAACTGCAAAAAATTTGTAACGTTTTTATTTCATTTCAAGCGTAAACCGTTTTATACAATAAACCGTTTTCAAATTACGGAAACGTAGGTTTGGTGGAAGAAAAATATAATCTTGAAAATAAACTGCTCTTTAATGACAACAAACAAAGGTGCTAAGATCAAACATGTTACTGCAGTTCACACTCCGCACTATAAATGAAATTCACATAATTTCTTACGAGAGGGACAACGAAGAGGACAAAGTGTAAGTGTATGAAAACTAGCAAAACGTTTCTGGAACGTTTTGGGCAAGACAAAAAACTTAAAAAACAAATTTTAATCTTTTTTAATCCCATAATTGCGTTATATATTTCACCAAAGAAATAAGAATTTTTTTGAAACGCTACTGTTTTCTCTACTATAAAGAGCAAATTGATCAACAAAGGTTTGCAAGCCGTTTCAAATTTATTCTCATGTTCTCTCTTCCGACTGCGTATGTACAATTTAATATACATTTTATGCTTACAATCAAAAATAATACAAAATTAGTGGCACAATTCTTCTCATTGTTTCTGTGTTGTATTTTCGTTTTACTTACTATAAAGAACAATATAAAAGCAAACGTTTCGTTTTAGTAATTTTTGTACCCTGATGGACTCAAAAATGGACTTATTCATAAAACATACAACGTTTATATATTTAAAGGCGCTTTTTTCTGTTCTTACTACGTTCACTTAAAACAAAGAGATTGTGAGCGTAAGAAAATATTTTAAATTACTTTGGCGATTCGTTTTTCATCTCGAACACTGAATTCACAAGTCATTCATTAGAATTCTACTACATAGTTAAAAAATTTACTATCTTCTAGTAAACTCTCTGAGCTATCTGCCAAGTAAGTTGAAAGCCGGGCTTATTCGCCAGCTAGTCACTTGTGTTTGGGCTTCTAACCGTGTGTCATCATTGTTGCTAGATTTTTTACTTTTTGCCTACAAATGATAAAGGAATTACAACAAAAACAAAACTAGGCTACCGATCGAGTGGAAAGTTTGTGTCATATTACTTTTACGATAGCCGATTCGCCCGCTTGTACAGTCGTTCTCTATTAAGCTAAGCACTCGCTCAATGTCATCGAGTTTTATGTTAAATTTAACCGCCAGTCTTTAACAGGATTGGCTCTTGAAATTTTCTTATTTCAAAAATCTATTCAGTTTACAGATTGGAATATAATAAATTATGAACTAAAACAATTATAATCAATAATGGACTCCGAATAGAATCAAACAATATTTCATTGTCATAAATTAAGTCTTAATCGTTTTATTAACAGCTTTCGCCTCCATCATGTTCAAAAGATTAATGACAATCGCTTTAAGTTATATTTGCTGGATGTGTGAGAAGTACGCACATACATTTATTTATGCGTGAAACCAACATAATTTTACAGCCAACAGCACAACAAAAACAATAAAAGCACTTGTTATGCAATTTCATTTTACAAGTGGTGAGTCAAACTTTTTACTCTTTGTTTTTGTTTCTAGAAATGTTTTGGTGTTTTTTTTTCTTGTTTGTCTTATTTTCTCTGACGACTACTAAAATTTTGAAGGCCAATTTATTTGTCAGTATTGTTTTTCTTTTTTTTGGCTGGGGGCGTCTGTGTGTTTGTATTTGAAAAGTTAAATAGTTTTCTTTATTTCATTAATTTATATTCTTTTTTAGAGCGAAAAGTTTCAATTTGGTGTTTAAATACCAGGAAATTTAAAAGTTGTTATAAAAATAGTTAAATTGGACAAATTGGGTTTGACTATGATCCTGCTTGTATATTGTTTTTTTAAAGGATACTTTACTTTAAAGTAGCATCCAAGTCCATCGGACATAGACAACTTTCATTGTAGGAAACTTTATTTTAATGTTTATTTTTTAATACTTTTTTTATTATTTATTTTGTTATGTTAATATAAAGAACATAATGTGTCTGTTTGTATGTTTGTTTGTTCAAGAGGAAAGTAATAGCTGCCTATACTAGTTGACCGATCTTCCCGCGGTTTCACTGTTTATTGTTCAATATTCGTTTGTTAAAATTGTGGGGTTATTGTTTTGAAATTTCACGTGGTCTTGGCACTTCCCATACAAAATATATAATTATTACTTACTTGATAACTTGAAAATTTCTTCAAATAACTCTCTTATTAATAAGCATAATTTGGTGAAATACTGGACTGGCTGGATTGCTACAATGGCGCGGTACCTCCATTACAAAGTAAAAAATTATTGTGTTGTACCAAAGAACTATAAAATGATAAGTAGTGTTTCTTTTATAGTTCTTGTTATTAGGAAGAATAAATTAAAAACTGGCAGGATTGGAAGCGTGGATGCTTAGAAGTGTACCGGAAATAGCTAATCTATACAAACAATAAAACTGTAACAGGTTCATTTCTGTACATGAAATATTTTTTTAAAATTTTGTAATATGAAATACAAAACTCACTCTTTCAGAATTTTTCTCCATCTGTCTGTTTGTCTGTGTTCGCATTACGTAAAACTGCTGAATGGATTTAAATAAAATTTTGTAAGGAGGTCTCTTGTAACCTTGACTCAGACATAGAATACTATTTTTTTTTTTTTAAATATGTTATTTCGTAAAAAAAAAATGGAGATTAATATGTGAGAGCCGGTATAATGATACTAAAACAGTTGTCACCAAATTTAATTTTTGTAAATGGAAAATTAAAAACGACTCGCAGATGAAGTCGTGGGCACTGCTATTAGTAAATAATGTAAGAAAGTAGTCTATTCGCTTAAAGATTCCATTTATCTTTTTTATTAGCTGCATATATTTTGCAACCAGTCAAACTTTTTGTTCATCTCTTTGGCAAACCTTGTTATTTATTTTGTTTTCGGCAGTTCAAAGGCCCTTTTGAATTGTGGGTTTCAACACAGAGCCGCATGCAGTTATGCCAGAATGGAGATTATCTTAATTTTTAAGATTTTTTTATCAAAATAAGATTTGAATATCTCTTTCCTAAACTAAGATTTTTTTATTTAGTTGTTTGACAATTAATATTACAAATTCTTGTTAAAATTTTTTAAACATATTTACCCGTATTACACAATTTTATTCTAAATTAATACTTTAAAACAAAAAATTGTATCACTGCCGCTTATGGATAAATATGTTAATATGATGACTGACGCAACCTAAAAAAACTTTCTTATATTGACCCTCAAAACGTTATTAATTAAAAAAAATTCTTCACTAGTAAGTCTGATAAAACTTTCCAAATTTAAATGAAGACAGGGAGATACAAAATTTAGATGACGAATTTAGGAAACTCCGCCACATGATAGTGAGTTAATGTTTCCATCTTTGTCGGTGTTTGCAATAACTTTAATATGTCTCCCTTGTTTATCTGCAAACGTTGAATAGATATTTTCAAAAGTGAAAAGGATTAAAAATTTTAATGACTTTTTTTCGATATATGAAGATTTTTCTATGAAAATTTTTGGCACCACTGGCCGCATGAGCTATTTTTGGGGAGTCTTTTATTAGTATGTGGCCAAAAGCTTTCTAATACTTATGCGGCATGGTCATTAAATTCCTGATAAAAACTTCAAGTTTGTTGGCTAGATTATTTGAAACGAACCTTGTCTTGAATTAATTATTTTAATTATTTTTATTTAGTTTTATAATAAGAACTTCACATGTTGGAATGGGCTCTCGCAGCTTAAACAATGTCTTGACAATCCTGATTCTAAAGTTTAATTTGTATGAAGATAAATACGTCTAATTATATACTTTTTTTTAAATATAGCAGCAACAAATTTTCCCTCATACATGCAGAAATAATTGTATAGTAAATTTCGGGATTTTTTACCAATACGATTACAACAATAAAATCCCTCAATCTGGAAGAATCAAACCTATGGGGAAATCAAGAACACATACAGGGCTATTAAACTATAAACACAATTTATTCAAATTGAACTAAAAAATTTTTTCATAGGACAAGGAAAATTGACTTAGTGCAATTTATTCATATACGATTAGTTCTTTGAGGGATTTAGCAAATCCAATCCAAAATTGTTGGTGGCCGTAATCGTTTTGAAACAAAAGCTGCACAAAAAAATGCACGCTAAAAAATCTGAGTCAATTTAAAAATTTCAAATTTAATTAAAAAAAATCAGATGTGGAAGTGAGCAGTAAAAAATGTAATCGAAAACAATAAGTAGTCTACGCCCAGCCTTAATTTTTTATTTATTTATTTTTTTTTTTATTTGGGAATTGGAACAATAATCTCATTTTTAAAATTTGTTAAAAATTCGAGTGTTTTTTTTTTTAAATTAAATGTAGGCTTGTGTATAATTACTTTGTTTAACATTATAATAAAACAAGTTAATGTAGTTTAGTGAAGTAAAAAAAAACGAATATTGAGGTGACAGAGAAAAACAAGAAAAAAAATTAAATACGATATATAATTTTACATAAAATTGTCATCGGCTCTTAATGGATTATCATTATTTCAAAATTTGAGTATTTCCTAAAAGATCTCTTCAAAAGCTTTTAAATGATACCCATATTGTTATCTTTAAAAAATATGACGCACAATCGTACGAAAATATGGGCGAGCGGCAATTTTTTTACCTGACGGTTTTTTTATTATTTCTTATTCTCCATCATCCCATATATTTGTTTTCTTGATTGGTGTTACTTTACTAAACTAGATTTGTTCTAAATGATAAGGACAAATTAGAGGCAAGCGTGGTGTTTTGCCTGCAGCTGGGAAGGCTCATCTAGTGTCTTGACAAAGTTTATTTCAACACTAACACGGACGGACAGACAGATATCGTTCAATCGACTTCGCTATGCATAAGAACTCAGAATATATAAATAATTGGATCGGAAAGTAATATTGTAGAAATTTCTCTTTTTGTGGTGAAGATGTGTAATAAAACAATTTACTAAAAAGGCAAAAGTATTCAAAAAGTGTTGAAAAACGCAAAACTTTATATATAATTAGTTAAATGGTTTTTCCAAATCTTCAAAGATATTTATTACGAATAATTACTTCTTTACTGCATTTTTTTTTTCATCTATTTGCTTTCTAAAAGTTGAGAGAACTAAAAATGTCTACCCTGCTTGACTGTTAAGATGGGCAGATTTTGCCAAAAATACAGGGTAGATTTTAATGGGTCCTTAATGTTGCCTTTAATAATTCACTTGTTGAGTAGAAAACAACAACAAAAAACTAAAACATAACTGTTGCATGACATTAAATTTGATTAAAATCACTGTACTGTTGTGGTATGTGGAACAATATAAGTTGTCATTAAAAGGTGTCGTAATGTCTGCTTAGCATTTGAGCAAATGGGCTTTTAAATGTCATTAACAATTCTTAATGAAACACAAAAAAAAATTTTAATGTGAACATAAACAAGTTTTAGGTTTCATTAGAAACAAAATATGTTTCTTTTTCTTTCTTTTGTTTTTGTTTTTGGTTTGCATTAAATTTATTTCTACCTTTATTTTTTGCTATTCTGTCTGTCAAGTCTTATTGTTTTGCGGCTTAAAAAGCACGGTATGTTTGAGTATCAAATAATTAGTAACTACTGTACTTAATTGGGGGAGTTAATTTTTATTAATCGCAAAGTTCATTTAAGTGTACAATTAGACTTTTCACTTGTCATTTAATTAAGTTTTAAACTCAAAACTTAATTGTTAACCTATTTGAAAGATACACGCCTTTTTGGAATTTGTAAACTAAATCAGAGTGGAATTTTTATTATTACAGAAAAAAAAAAACATTTTTAACAAAAGAAGTTAAGTAAAGTAACATTTAGTAAAGATAAGAAATGTATTCTTTTAAATTTTTAAAGCACTTCAAAATGTATATTTTTTGCTAAATTTATTTTAAAAAAATAACCTTAAGAGTTGCTTTTATAATTTCTACTTTAAACACTAAAAACATAATGGTGGAGGCAACCATATTATGTTTTAAATAGATCAAATAGGAATTAAATATTTTAAAAAATTATTAAAAAATATAAAATTAAAAGAGATCTGAAAAAATGCCTGAAAAATCCCCTTCATTGGTTTTAATTCTGCAGATGATTATATTCTGCTTTAATGCTTGTCATACAAAATTTTCAAACAAGTTGATTATTTGTACTGAAGAAACAGCGCATAAAAATTTGTTCAATTTGTATTTAGAAATAAAATAAATTATTTTAAAGTTTAAAGACTGTCTGTGACAATATAATGGTTTTACAACTCTTACGTTTAGAACACTTTGTAATATTTTTTCAAAGCATTTTTAAACTCAATTTGCAGCTTTAATTCAACTTACTTAAGTGTACTAAAGCCTTCTTCCCAGGGCGGAAATAAAATATTTGAAAGCCCCCATTACCTATTTGAATAAATTATACCACGATTACATAAGAACGTACTTAACATGTTATATTTATTAGTAATAAATTGTGGTTAAAAATATCAGATTATTTAAAATTTTATTTAAAATCAAATAGATCAATCGAGCCATGTTTTAATTTAGTGCGTTTCTTCTTTGTTATCTCTCGTTATGAAGTACATATGTATGTTTTATCACCTGAATTGTTTTTAAGTTTTGAAAACTGTTAGTACTATTGATTAACAATTATTTTTGTTGTTTATGTTGTAAAAAAACTGTGAATTTTTTATTATTATTTTATAGAATTACCATTTTTTTTTAAGATTTGATTTTTTTCTGAGAATGCGATAATTTTTTCCCGCTTCCCGGTATTCTTAGAAATAAATCAATTATTTAAGAAAACAAGTTTGTTCTATGAAATAATAATAATAGTTTTTTTTTAACATAAACAACAAAAACAATTGCTAATTAATAGTGTTAAAAGTTTATAAAACAATTCAGGTGACAAAACAAGCATTTGTACTTCATAACAAGAGATAACAAAGATTAAAAATGCTGAAAAAGTATTTTATTAATTACTTTTTTGAAAGATATAATTTTAGCACAGTTTCTATTTCTTGTTTTCATTGCAAAATTTCCAGCAATAGAAAGAACCCTTTTACTTTTTACTGAGGTAGGTTTTGTTGTCAACAATGCGTTTAAAATTTTTCGCTGTTCGAATGCTAGCGGCTTCGAATAACTCAAATTTCTTTTCAAACAAATTAGTAACCTTTAGTTTTGTTTTATATTTTCTGTAGTAGAATTCACTTGAAACAAGATATTTAAAAATTTTTAAGTGTCACAATTAAAATATATGAAAAACATTCAGTGTTTTTTTTTTTTTTTTTTTTTTTTGAAGTGGTAATGATTTTAAGTTTCCCGTTTCGCGGGAATTTGGCCCGGGAATTGTTGATAGCTTTTTCCTGGAATACCCTCCCAGGAATTCCTGTTTCCCCAAGGCATATTGTAACGATTTAATGAACAAATGTTAGCAAAAACTGTTTTTATCGTGAGTAAATTATTGTTTGGAGCAACTGTAAAATGCTTACTGCAACCATATCCTTTTACAGCGAACAAAATATATTTATAATTATTAAGTTTATTTTTTTTTTTTTTATTATATATTTTTATTTACCTCGAGCTTGAATAATTTCCCATTTGCAATTGAGCATAATATATATCTTATGGCCAAACTAAAACTATGTTTTTGTTATGCGTAAAGAAAGGAACTTTGGAAATAAAAGTATTTAAATCTAATTTTTAACTATTAAGATACAAATTTTTTATATGATTTAAGATATTTGTATTAATTTAATAAAATTTTATTAAAAAACATTTTCAAAAATGCTGCAACAGTTTTATAACACGGGCAGTTACTACCTTATTGCACTGTGCATTATTACCCTATTAACGTGCCTAATAATAATCTGGCTTCTATGTTCATCATGTACGAATTATAAAATAGATGTGACAAAAATCAAAGCGGTCAGTAATGTCAACATATTTCACCATAATTAAAATATTATCCAACCATTTGAATACATAAAACACCATAAGATACGGAAAATGCTTTAGCATTGTAAATAAATTGATTTTAAAGAATCCACTTCTGTGAGAGCAACTCATTTCGACAGCAGAGCAATAACATTCTATACGTTCATTTTCTCTAGTAACTCCACTTCACGCCAGCTGACTCCATAAAACTTCTCTAAATAACAAAATTTAAAACAATTATTTATTTTCTTTCTCTGCGTGCCACATTAATTGTTAAGAATAAAAAATATTAAATAAAAATATAAAAATTTAAATTATTTTACATGCAATTTCCCTAGACACTCATCAGTGTGTCAAATTTAATTAAATAAATAAATTTTACATAAACTATTGTGTTGCTCCCTTGTAAAAAAGTTAATAAAAATGTATAAGTGTATGCATTTCAGATAAATGTGAAAATTTAGTCATCATTATATCCATTATTGTTTTAGTTATTTATTTTATTTTCGTTTTTTTTTTTTTTTTTTTTTTGTTTGTTTTTGCATTTAATAGAGGAAGTCAAGGAAAATTTAAAATGAATAATTTAGGGCGACCATGCCAATTTTTTATATAGACCAACAAACTATTGTTTCACGATACGTAATAGTGTAGAACCTTGAATAAAAAAACGAAATAGAAAATAAAAATAAGAATGTTAGCAAATAGAAAAATTTTAAATTTTAATAAAAAAAAATAAAATTTTTCAATTTTCAAAGTAGAAAAAAAAAATATTCCTGCTTGTGTTACAAGAAAATTTAATCTCTCTAATATATTTTTACACACAAACATCTTTTGTAATGCGAATAAATTAAGTATTTTGTTTTTTTTTTTTTTTTTTTTTTTTGTTGCACCAACACTTTGGTCGCTCTTTTTCATTTGGATTAATTTAAATTCAATTACAATTTGTAGTACAATGAGGTTTTTTTATAATCTTCTATTCACACAATTGCGAATTTAATAAAAGGTACGACAGCGATGCCAGCAGAATGAGTGCAATTTGTATTTTTAACGACTAATAATGCAAATTAATACAGGGTGACTTATATAAAACACAAAATTACTTGTTATATATTTTGTGCATTATTTTTAAGAAGAAGCTTATAATCAAAACGAATAAGAAGCTTATAATCAAATACACCCTTCACTTCCCTTAACAGCAAGTCTTTACTATCGATTATGCTATAGCAAACGTTTATCGCTTTAAATTGGCGATAGTTTCAAAACGTAATCGTATGCTGAGACGAGCTGATACAACTTGTTATAATTGGACTTTAACACATTGACTGCCAAGGCACTTTCAGTAAATAAGATGCTGGGGGCCACAGCATTTTTTCGCGTAATCTTTTTGAAAACCGCAACATTTTTTAGGCTACTAAAACTAATAATTACTGCTTAGAAACAGAGAGTTTTTTTTACAAATAAGAGCGTCGCCATCATGTGTCCGACGTGGTGTCTTCAAAGTTTTTCTTAATGCAAGACCATGTCGGACATATATGCACCACGAAAAAAAAAACACTCAAAAAAATGCAACAAATTGAGTTCCCTGCATATTTTTTCTTATGACATGTTCAGTAAGCAAGAAGAGTTGACCGTTTCGAAATGGCGAAAAGATCATACATCATATTATTGCAATAAAATCCTTTTTATCGTCTGCCACTTCTTTGTGACAAAGCTAGAGAGACTGAAAATCGTATCGTATCGTATGTGCCCGACGTGGCAGTCAATGTGTTAAGGCGAAATTTTTAAATAAATTTAGCCCGTTGCTTTTTAAAAACACCCTCCTCTAATGGCTGTGTTATTAAGAAAACTTTAGTTAAAATTTTATACTGCGTGTAAAAAATAAGATATTTTAATTTTAAGAAAATTGAATATTTTTCCTTTAATACATTATTTTCAGGTGATTTTACATAAAAACCGTAATTTTTAATGCAGTATTTAAACGAAAATGTTTAATTATTCGACCAAGATGTCTCTATCATTAAGGGACTGAATTATTTAAAACTAGAAAAGTGTTGAGTTTATATTAAAGAATTTATCCCTAATAGAGAGATTTATTGAGGAATTTTAAATTTTGGTTTTGCAATCTTGTCGTTAGATATGTTTTTGTTTTTTTTTTTGTTTGAATAACCAATTTTACGGCTTACGTTGGCCTTTCTAAATTTAATAGTCATATCTGTTTGCACCTTTTTTATAGCCGTGTGAAATTTTATTAAAATTTCGGTTCTTATACTTTCACCACAAGAAAAAAAGAGAATATTGAAGTTTGTTACTCTGCTTGTAATTTCTACAATATCCCTTTCCGACCCCATAAAGTAAATATATTCTGAGTTCTTATGCATAGCAAAGTCGATTGAGCGATGTCCGTCCGTGTTCGGGTTAAAATCAAATTTGCCAAGGCACTAGATGAGCTTAAGAAAGTTTATTTACGCCAATCGATCAGTGATAGTTTCGAAATAGTTGTTATAAAAAATCAGCAAGATTGATCTATGTCCCTCGAGGCAGTGGGCTAAACACAATGTCTGCCTCTGATTTATCCATATCATTTGGCGACTGAGAGTTAAAAAATAAAACAAAAATTGTTTCCGTGTTATTGTCTTCTGAAGTTTTCATAAAAAAGTACGATTGTGCACCATATTTTTAAGATAACAATATGGGTATGATATGAAAGCTTTTGAAGAGATCTTTTAGGATATGCTAAAATTTCTCAAAAATGCTTAACCCATTAAGAAGATTTTTTGATTGGAGTTACTTAACTAAATTAGATTTACATACTTGTTTTTGCTATTTTTGTTATTTTTCTTAAATATTTATTACCTATTTTTGAAAATCTCCTAGAGTGAATATAGTTAAACAGTTTTTTAAAGGAGAGAACCTTAAGAAGCACTATATTTTGAAATTATGAATTTTTTACCATCTTTTTTTTCGAAAAAATTACAGCTTCGTTTTGACTTATTTTTTTTTTGTTTTCTTTTAAAAACTTTATTCATTTTTATGGAAGAAAATATGCATGAACTGCTTATTAAAACTTTTCAAATAAAAATATTTAAACAGCTGATAACAAAAATTGATAAAATAATTAAGCCACTTATTTTTTACTCTAGCTAAATAATTCAGTGTTGCAAAGAAATCTATCAGGTTACTTAATTGTCTTCTATCAAAAAAAACTGAAAAAGGGGAAGTGGAAGTGGAAGTGGAAGTGGAAAAAAAGATGAAAAAAGAAATCTACAGATTAATTTTTATATTAATTTTTTTCTTATCTGTTTAACAAATGTATGTTAAAGAGTTGCCAGATGTCGTTATTTAATGTTTTAATTTTCAGTTACAAAAAAAGTATCTGGATTTATTTTATATGTTGCTGCTGCAACCGTGGGTTAGATGACGTAATCTGAAAGTCGTTTTCTCACACATTTTACGCAGCAATCACTGCCGAATTTCAACAATAATTCTGCTTATATTGAGTTTTGTGAATATTGACTTCCTGATTTAACATATTTTTAAAGAAAAAAATTTAATGGGGTTAGATCACGCTTTCTTTGTGGCTAACTAACAGGATCGTTATGTGTCATTAATGTTTTCAAACAAATAGGGTAATTTTATCATTATTTTTATAGACAGGGCTAGGCCACCCCACCAGACTTTTTTTTTTTTTTTTTGTCTTAAGAAATTTTTAACACGTGAAATAATTTATTCTCATGTCAAAATGATTAAATAACCCTACAAAAAACAATCGCTAGTTTCGCTTTTGAGTATTGCGCACTGTGCTGTGCTTGGCTCCACCGTACTGTAACCACATGGCAGCATAGTTTGCGATAATTTATTCTGTACAATTCCTTTTTTAAGTAACTTTGGAGCTGTGATTCTCTGAATATAATGCTTTTTTGGGTAACGGCTTGTGGATTATTTTTACTCCAATTGGAACACCATCATAATTTCTTGCTCTAGCAATTTTAAACCATCGCTCTGGCTCAATTCTTAATATTTTTTTTTTTAACCTGAAAAAATAGTACGACTAATAATTTATATCAAATTAATTATAAATATAATTTTTCTGATTTTTTTTAAATTTTTTATTTAGTTTAAAGTTATCGAGCTCTACCAAAAAGTTTAAAACTACAAAAATATAAACTCATATTCGAAACTATCATCAAGATTTAAAAACCCCAATTCCATGGGAAATTATAGGGTATCACTACTTTTAATGTTTTGTGCAAAGAGAACAAACTCAAAAAAAAAAAACAAACAGAAAACATAACAGAGAAAATTAAAGAGAGAGAAAAAATTTTCAATTGTTGTGAAAAATCAAGAGTAAATCATTAAATAGAAAGTGGGTGAAACAGGGAAGTAAGAAAAAAATACACATGATTAGAAAACAAAACGTATGACTTGGATTTGATTTTAGCTTTAAGAAAAAAAAATATATATTGTGCTATTAAATTAAAAACGTAATATAATTAATAGAATTAAAAAGTGCACAAATAGTTGATAACAGCTTGTCATAAGAAAACGAAATTTTTTTTAAAAAGTACAATAAATTCCTTGACTAAGAGGTTCAACACAGATATTTTTCATGCATGCATTTCACCATGAAAGAAAGACAAAGCAAATAAAACACTGGTGAAGGCTACAACTTACTCGTAATAAAATTTAAATTCTTTAGGTCGCCAGTTTCGCATTATTATGCGGAATTTATTTTAATTTGTTTCTTGAAGACCCAATTTTTCTACATGGTCACGGCCATTTTGCTATTACTTTTATCTTTTGTTGATATGGCGAGAATGCTCCTAACTTGGACTTTATACTTTCCCAATTTGATTCGACGCAATACAAAACATATTGAACGATGCTTGCAAGGGCTTGCATTTTTTTAGCGCTCTGCAAAACTTATTGGGCACTTTTTATTCATCTTTCGTAAAGTAAATATTTGACAAATAGAGGGTTTGAAAATATTAACAATTTATTGTGAGGAATACTTAAGCAAATTAAGATTGTTTTCGGTGGCATCGTTTTAACGTTCCTATCACTAAGTTTTGGGTAATCGGAAGCATTTGCTTTTTGGGTTCTGCTCGGCCCGAATTATTTATATTTCTTCTTTTTCCCACTTCTAAAATCATCTTCTCACTATTTGGACGCAAGCACCCTATGGCGGATTTGGTTAAAAAATTGAAATAAATCTGTAGTTTCTGAACGGCTAGATCCAATTGAATTAAAATTTCAAGCGGCTGTAGTGAGGAATGGTCGAATTTAAGTTTGGACGCTTGGATCTCCGAAAAACAGCCCCGCGATGTGTGCGTGTAGCACGCTTTGGCGATATGAAAAATTAAAACCGTTGCTAAATATTTATTTTTTCTCCGACTGTGAAAATTCTAAGTTCAAGCGATAACTGTGCAAGGTCTAAGCAAAACATTAAAATAAAAATATTAAATTAAAGAAAAGATTTATTCAGATTTTTAAATTAAACATTTTGTTTTTTGCCTAAAATTGGTCCAGCTTTTTGCTTCTGGCAAGACCAAATCCTTGCAGTTTTTTTTTTTCAATTTTTCTGTTTAAGATTGATAAAAATTCTTTTGATATTAAAACGAAATTGTTGAAAAATCTTCTCTTAGTTAAAATTTCTACAAAATGAATTTATAAATTCAAAAAAGTCGATATTTTGTTATTTTTGGTGAAAACATTTTTTCTATTCTTTGTTTTTTTATTTAAAATAATGTGACCAAAAGTATAAAGCTTTTTTTACAAATTATGTGTTATATTATATAACATCATCGAGCTAGATTTATGGATAAAGAGAAAATATAAAGCTCTGGCAAGCAGTATTTTTATACAACATCTGGAAAAGGGTATCTAAGTTTGTCATTCCTCTTGTAATTTCTACGATTTCCGACCCCAAAACTATATTGTGATTCCTTATACACAGCGAAGTCGTCCCTCTGTCCATCCATGTTAGTGTTGAATCAACTTTGCCAGGGCACTAGATGATCTAGAGAAAATGTAAATACGACAATCGTTTATACAGAGTGTCGAAAGAGGTGCTATTGATAATCAGGGCTTATGTCCCTCGAGGCAGTGGGTTTAACACCATGCCTGTCTCAAATTTATTTATATCATTTAGAGCAACAAATATATGGAGCAATAGAGAATTGATTAATAAATAAAAAACATTAAGTGAACAAATTGGCGATCGCCTATATTTTCCGTTTTCTGGGCCTCTGAAATTTTCATCAAAAAGTACGATTGTCAATATGGCTAGCACGGATATCATTTAAAAGCTTTTGAAGAGATCTTTCAGGAAGTACTAAAATTTTTTAAAAATGCTTAACCCATTAAGAGCCGATTATATTTTTATGTAAAACTATATAGCGCACTTATTTTTTTGTTTTTTCTTATTTTATGATTCTCTGTCAAAGAAATATTTGTTTTCTGATAGGATACATAAGATTCAGCATAGCCGTATATAGCATACTTATTTGTTTCTATTTGCCGTAAATATCATTTTGATATCACTTAGATCGTGAAATAAAAATAATATTTTTCTACGTCGTTTGAATTTGATCGGTGGCAACTTGGCCATAATTAAAGTTCAAGAGAGGATATGCTATAAGAGAAGACTTTGTAGTGTGTTAAAAAATTGTCCAAAGACATATTGTAAATAAAAAATATTTGTCTTGTACAAGAATATTAGAAAATTAAATTACACCTCTCTAAATTTAAAATCACGTTCGTTTTATTTCCTTACTAGCAGTTCCCACGACTTTGCCTGCATGTCATTTCCAATTAACTGAAAATTCAAATTTGGAAAAATTTGTTTTAAATATAAATCGTAGAATTCCATCTACAAAAATAAAATGTACTGACAACTCTTTTAGTACCATTATACCGGCAAAATTGGGTGCTTTCATTTGTGTATATGTATTTTTTCTACAAAATGCCTCCTTGTTTCGAAAAGTATTCTATATTTCAACTAAGGTTCTAAAGGTCCCCCTTACAAAATTTTATTCAAATCCATTCAGCAGTCTTTACGTGATGCGAACACAAACAGACTAAGAGAAAAAATTCCAAAATTTTAAAAAAATATTTCATATACAAAAATGGTAACGTTATATTTTTTTATTGTATTTTATTGTATTTGAATTTTATTTGTTTATTTTGGGCTTAATTTTTTCTTTTTTTTTTTTTTAATATAACATCCTCCTCTGAAAGGAACATAGCGTTTTTATTATTTTTCGGGTTCTTCTATTTTTACCAAGATTATTTTACATACTTTATAGTCGTACAAATATCACGTATGGTATTAGAGAAATGCTTATATGCATATACAAAGTAATGTTAAATATAGTAGAATGTAGATTATTTCTTAGCTTGGACTACAAACTTCTGATTATTTATGACACTACTTGAGATATCAAAACATACCCGGCAAGAAATGAGTGAGGGAAACTAATGCATACACAATTATCTACTAATCTATTTGTAATAATTTTATACCGAAACGGCGTTGCCGTTGTATTACTTTTCATATAAAATTAAAATTTATTTCTTTGATTATTTTTTTTTTTTTTTTGTTAATTTTATCTAAGTTTTGATTGATGTTTATACAAAATTGATTAGCAAAGTTCAAAATGCAGCTTATAAAAAATTTTGCTATTAAATCTGTTCCAAAGGTAAGACAAAATTTTAGTTCTATTTTTTGTAAAAAAGAAGTCACTGGCAACGCTGTTTTCTACAAACATCTCACGTATACAAATATTGAAATGTGATAGAAACTTTGTTTTACCCAGTGATGTATATTTCCATCATCAGTGATTTTCATTTGATGGATTAAATGATGGTCACTGTTCTTTAAGGGATATACAAAGTTTCATTAGATCCGTCAGCTTAAACTGAGTTCGCAACACAACAAGTGGCTTGAGTTCCACTCAGCTGTAACATATAAGCGGAACGTGCCAAATTAAGTTTAAGAACAACAAATGAATGCCAAAATAAAGCAACCACTAATGTAAATAAATTAAATTATTTAACACTTTATATAAGTAAAATAAAAATATTGATAATTTTCACTTCTTCACTTACCTTATAATTCTGTTGAAATAATATTTAGAATATCTCAAACTAAATATATTAAAACCACTGAAATATTTAAAATTTAATATTTAAAAATATTTTTTTCTTGAATTTATATTTGATTTGTTAGATATTTAAAATTACTTTGAATCGAAACATAAGACACACAAATTTATTTTTGATTTTTAACTTCTTGATTTTGTTGAACTACCTATAATTTTTTCTCAAATTTTTTTCCTGATGTGAAAACTTTTTTATTAAACATTCTTTTGAATTCCTTTTTTATTCTGTATTTTTTTTTTTCAAGTTTATATCTTTCACTTTTTTTGCTTTTTTATAAAAAATCTAATTTGCAGTGGAAAGTTTTGTTGTTGCTTTGTACAAAATGATTTCTTGTTGTTGTTGTTTTCAATTTCTTTTTATCTAGGCAAATTTAAAATTGACATGTAGAACTATTTTCTCGTTTTGTTTTTGTTGTTGAACCCATTTTATTTTATGCAAGAATTTGGAAAACAAAAAGAGGAAAAACTTTTTTGGGGTTATTGATGTTTTTTTTTTTTGTTTGTTTTTGTTTTTTTTTTATCAGAATAGTAAAATACGCGCAATCGAACTACAACATTTATGTTTGAAACTAAAGTTGTAGATGTCAAAGACGTAAACGAACGAAACAAAATAGCAAAACGAAAATTCTTATTGAACAGAATATTTATTTTTTTTTCTTAATTTGAAAATTTTACATTTTTTTTTTTTATTTTACAGACATTAACGCAAAATAAATCAATGTCAATTTTTTTTTTTTGTATTCTTATGAGATATTGTTGCTTTTAAACAACAATTGTGTTTTAGAAAATTGTTTTTTATTTTGTAATTTTCGAACTAGTTGTAGGTAAACTATTTAAGCACAAAAAATTATTAAATAGAGGATTTAACACAATTTCACTATCGCGCCAACCGCATTTATACACTTCAGCCTACAAAGTATCGTTATGAACTGTTTGTACCTCAACCGATTGGTTGGTCAAAAAGCAAGCATAATCAAGCACAAGCAAACTAAAAAAAATCAAAACAAAACAAACAAAACAAAAACAGTAGTTGTGTTTTCATTGTTTGTTATTTTACTTGGATGAGTTTAGTTTTATTATTGCTGTTTGTTTTCTTATTTATTTTTGTTTTGTTTTTTACTTGCTCTTGTTGTTGTTTGTCTACATGTTGTGATTTTGTTTTTGTACTGCTTCTTCTTTATCACTACCTTTGTTGTTGTGTTTATTGTATGTAAACAAGACACTTACAACAACAACAACAGCTTGTCTTGCTATCAACACTATCTTGAAGATACAATAAAGTTTTTGCTGTTGTTGCTGTCGCTTATTAGCTGCTTATAGAATTTTTTTATACAAATTAGATAGAAACTGTTTAAAATTCAATTGGAAAAAAAAACTCATAATATGAACTTTTATTGAATTTATCATCAGCTCACTCTCTTTAATCCAACACGAAAAAATACGAGGGAGTTTAAAGCAAAAACAGATTATCTGATAGGAGAAATTTAAAATAAATTGGAAAAATACTATAACTCGGTATAAAAAAGTTACATATGTAAATACTTGTGTCGAATTTTTCACGTTCTTTCTAGTACTAAGATACGAACACACGTATACACAAATTTGTATACTGGATAATCAGTCAACCGAATATAATCCTGATTATTTACTTGACTCGTTGAAAATGAAATTCTTACGAGCAACCTAAAATAAATTTATATTTGTCGATTAATCGAATGTAATTTTTAACATGGGCTTCTTACTTATATTATAAAAACGAAAGCTTGATGGTTCTTGCCTAATTGGCCAGACCAATTCTGATAAAATTTGAATCACATCAAGGACTGATATAAGCGCCAAATAATTGGTTATGGTTTTTCAGTGAATTGAAGTTTTGATAAAAGTTGTTATTAAGAAGAAGGAAGAAGAAGCTACACAGCAACTAATCTGCTTTGACATATGAAAGAATAAAAGGGTCAAAAGTACTAATCAAGGCGCTTTGAACAGGTGACTGCATCAGATCATGTAGTCAAAATTTGTTTTAGCTTTTAAGTGTATTTTGTTTTTAAAAAAACGTTTGAGCTGTCAAAAACGTCTGGCAATAAGTATTATGTATGTATTTATGAAAAATAAGATAGCCACTAAAAATATATTGAAATACATTCACACATATTGCCAGACGTTTTTGACAGGCTTGGTACTAATATTTCTTTCCCCAAAGTAAAATGAAATTTAAGTTTGTATGTTTGCAAATGTAGAAAAACGTTCTTTCGAGGAACTGTTGCTTGATAAACTCAGTCACTGTAGTGACCAGGGATTTCGTAATCACAATGATTAGATCACAGGTATGGAAATATCGCTCAAATTTAGTAGAAGCCAAGAGCAGGCGTCGCAATAACAAATGTAACCATATGTAATATGTGTTATAAAAAAACAACAAATAATTAGTGAACACATGAAAAGTAAAACTTTTGCTATAAACTTGTTATAGTTTTATTAAATCAATAAAAAATATAACATCTAAATTGAGATGTGAATAATAATAAAGGGTCATCCAAAAAAAGGGCCTACATGTTTCTTTGAAATAAAACACAAACTATTTGCAATTTGTTCAAGCTGTTTTTTTATTAAAAGTATGATCCATTACAATTATAAGTGGAATAGAATATCATTCAAATGTCCACCATGCAGACATCAATCTGAATATCGAAATTTTCAATGACTTTCCGACATGCTGCTGGTGTTATTTCACGAATTTCAACTTGAATGTTGTTCTTTAGATCATTAACTGTTTGTGGCTTGTTAACATACACTCGAAAAACTCCACAAAAAAAATTTAATGGTGTTAGATCACATGACCTTGGAGGCCAATTGAAATCTGCATTTCGTGAAATTACACGTTGAGGAAATTTTGATCGCAAAAGCGTAATGTTTTCTCGAGTTGTGTGACATGTAGCACCGTCTTGCTGGAAATAGACGTCATACACATCAATATGATTTAACTGTGTCCATAAAAAGTCTCTCAACATTGATTGGTATCGCTCAGCATTCACAGTAACAGCATTTCCAGCATCATCTTCGAAGAAAAATGGTCCAATGATTCCATTTGCCCAAAATGCACACCAAAAACAGTAACTTTTTGTGGGTGTAGAGATTTTTCATGAATAACACGAGGATTTTCATCACCTCAGATACGACAATTTTGCTTATTGACGAATCCATCCATTCTGAAATGAGCTTCGTCACTAAACAAAATTTTGCTTGAAAACAATGGATCTGTTGTTCCTTGTTCAATAATCCAACTAGTGAAATTACGACGTTGTAAATGTACTCTTTCTTTCAATTCCTGGGTTAATTGAATTTAATAGGCATGTAAATGCAAGTCTTTATGCAAAATCCTCCATAAGGAGCCATAAGATATGCCCAATTCTTGCGAACGACGCGAAATTGATGTTGTCGGTTCAACAGTTTCACCAACAGCAGCAATATTTTCATTTGTGCGTACAGTTTTTGGTCTCCCAGTTTTTGGTTTATCAGTAACACAACCAGTTTCTTCGAAATTTTTCACTAATCTTTGAATTGAAGATTGATTTGGCCGATTATTTACACCAAAAAAATCGCGAATTTTACGATGGGTATTTTTCAAAGAACGCCCATTTTCATAATAACTTTGAATGATGTAAACGCGTTGTTGCAATGTGTACCTGTCCATGGTTAAAACTGTACTACCTTCTTATAAAACAAAATGGCTTATGTCATTTGAAAAGATGTTACTTGGATGACCCTTTATATGTAAATTAATAATTTTACAATTTTTCTATATTTCTAATATGCTGTTTACATCATTCTTAAGACATTTATCAGCGTCTTCTTCCTTGGAATACATCGTATGCAAACTGAATTTATTTAGCATTTCTTGAGAAGATATAAAAGAAGTCCAGCATGTCCTATCTATATTCACATAATTTATAACATGCAAACAATCATCAAGAAGTTTATACTGTATTTTGTTACGCAGACGAGTGTTAATAGAATTCATTATCAAAAATACTCTTTCAATGCAGGCATTATTTATTGGCTAAAATATTTTTGAGGAAAATAAAATTAAGCTAGAATAGAGCCCTTGATGCATAATGCCTGCGTCTACATTGTCTAATTGAAATTCTTAATTAAAATTATTCATTTCTTTTTCAGTTCATCGTGATTGTTTTGGGCTTTTTTACAATTTTCCATTGTTGAAAGTAATAAATTAAAATTTACACTTTCGGCTTAAGGTTAATTTTTAAATTGAATTCTAAAAAATTTTAGAAATAAAATTATTTACAAATCTATGAGGACGTTTTCCAAAAAAAACAAGAAAAATTAAACACTAGCAGAATGAATGCAACATTTTCTGCACCGTCAAATCCTTAGATGCGAAGAATGCTGATGATTTTTTATATCATAGTACCTCTATGATGAAAACATGTAAAAATCGTCACAAATGTGGCTAAATTGCCAAATCGAAAAACGAGATCGTTAAGTGAGATTGAAAATGGCCATATCTGACGTCCCTGCTCAATAATTCAATGTTTTCAAAAAAACCGTTCATAAAATTTTGCATATCTTATAGAAATGAATAATTTTTTTTTAAGCCAATTTTATTATTTATTGCATTGCAAGAAATTCATTTACAGACTTTGTTCATTCTATTAACTGAATAATGCAATATTTATTTGATCTATTTACTGATTGAAGCAGAAATTGGATTAAATTTCATCTCTGTTATTAGTTTGGATAATTTTTTTAATCGCCTTTTCGCTGAAGCAATTATTTGGGAGGTGAACGATTAAAAACTTGATAAATTGAAATTTAAAAATTTAAATTAATACCGTATATTCAAGATTTTTTAGTTAAAAAAAAATTTAACAGAAATTTTACAGCATGTAAAATTTTTATTATTGGTGCTGTTGGTTCACGGTTTATAAGACAAGATAATATAAATCTAAATCAGGTATCTGATCGGGACATTCTATAAATATTAATTTTTTATTTAGACTTGTTGCTATAGCGAAAATAATATTTAAGTTTTAAGTGTCTCCTAAAAAGGGTTTCATATGCGTGGATTTCACATCTTCTATGGGGACATGTAATTTTTCAGTTTATATCTAATAGGAACTTTTTATATCAACATTTCTCGCCTCCTTTGTAAAATTTTGAATTTGTTGTGGATTTCTGTTATGTTAATTTTTAACTTTTCTTATCTTGTGTTCTCTCTCGATAAGTTCATGTTCTTTTTTACTTTATTTAAACTTTTAGTGATATCTAAATTTATTTCCTAAAAATAATTAATTTTTTAGACGGTTAATTAGGCAAAGTGACTTTTTAAGCAAAAAACGAAAATTAATTTCCAACTTTGTTAGTTTTTCTATTTGTCTATACTTTTCATTTCAAAAGTGCATTAACAGGTTTAAAGTCGTCAAGAAACAACAACTAAAAGGTTTAAATAAAAAAGTCAGTTGAAATTTATTTTTAAATTTTTTTACTTTACTTTAGCTACAACAATTATAATTGCCCGCCCACACTTCCTAATCTTCTTTTCCTCTTTTGCTCGTGACACCCCTCGTTTTAAAAAATATAATAATATGCCGTTTTGCTGTTATCTTAAATATACACAAAAAGTTCTCTCTGTTTTGATAAGAAAATAACCTCTCTCACATTTGCTCTCTTTCTCTCAGTTACAGAAAAAATTGTTAAAATGAAAATACCAAAATTGTTTCTGGCTCTCACTTAAGGCCTATTTATTGTTTTTGTACACTTTTTAATGTGTTTCAAGTTGTCAAAGTGGCAAATTGTCATACATTTGGGTTAAAATCTCTCTTTGGGTATTCTTTTGTTTTTATCGTAAGAAAGAGCTTTTTCTTTAAATAAAAATATTCTTAAGAATTATTTAACGGTTTGCTGTTTTATATTTTTAACCTCTTTTGATAAATTTTTTGTCTTCTTTTTTTTTTGGCAATTCCTAATTGGTTTTTCTCATGTTCACATGTACGTATAACATACATTCATACATATGTATATGTTAAGACATTTGTGTGTGGGTAATTTTATGGTAAAAATTTTTTGTGTTAATGGGTAAAGACTTTTTCATTATTTTCAGGTTTTTACGAACCCATATGAATTCTTTTAATAAAAAATTTATTTATATTTCTTATGTTTGTTTGTAATATTGAGGAAGTTAGGGAAGAGAATACTAATTAAGGTTGCCTAATATTTAAAAATACTTACATACATATATCGCGATATTAATAGTTTATGTTAGATTTGTTTAAAAATATAATTTAAAAAAATGGTATGAGTTTTTCATGTGTAACATAATTATTGTTATCGTAAGCAAAGGCTACTTTCAAAGATTGATATAACATTCAACCACACGTCCAAATTGTATAATTGTTTGCAGGCCAGGATTCACTGTCGTACTCATTTGTACGATTTGTCAAAAATTGCATGTTTGCTTAAAAAGAATTATGGTGTGGTGGATTAAAAGTCTGAGGGAATTTTATTGATGATAGTGAGTCCTGGTCCTAATCCAAATAGTTTTTTATCTCGAACTAGCACTCAGGAAATGGCCTCTTCTGAAGCAAGGCCTTGTGCTAGAACTAGGAAATTAGGTTATAGAAAGGAGGATAGAGGGAGTAGTGTCTGTAGTAGGCATTCGATTTGAACTTTCCAACATTTTATGTGTTAGGAAAGACCTCTGCAGAAAGATGATTTCACATACGAAAACCGTTTATTTAAAATTTCCATAAAAATATCATATTCTTTCTTCTGAATTTGGGGCTAGAGGCGTCATCAATAAATATTTATTAGAGAAAGACGTTGGTCAATCTATCTTAATCTTCTTTCGGCCTCGTTAGGCATTCTACACGAACGATGCTAATACCATTAGAGGTTATATAAACTGAACTTTTCTTGTTTTTCTTGATATTGTTTCCTAAGGCGTAGGTCTATGCAAATAAACCGCAAAACACAAAGGCTCTCAAAAGCAACATAAACTTTGCCATTGGTCAAACTTAGCCTGATTTATGCGCTAAGCTATGGGTAAGTAAATATTTCGATTGCGCGACAACCAGCAAAAGCGTTTAATTGATATCCCACGCACACTTTATTTTAATCAAGTACGAGGGCTACTATTTATATTTCGGAAAGTGACAGAACTTATGTTAATAGCTAAAAGCGTAAGATTACTTTTTACAACTTTCGAAGTGGGTTTTCTTAACATGGCGCTAAAGAACAATCAATAGCAGCAGTATATCGCTGGTATGGGAAAGTTGATAGTGGTCGTAGTTCCGTCGCCGACAAATTCCGTAAAGGAAATCCAAAATTTCCCACATAATATCGCTACATTTCGTAAACTGATAATGGAAGACCGTCATGTAACATATTGTGAGATAGAGGCATCCTGTCCACTTCAACACATTCGATTTTAAATAAGCACTTACCCAAAAAAAATTATTCTCGCTGGATAACCAATAATTTAGAAATTAATGAAAAAAAGCTCTTGTCAAGTGGTGTAAAGAAATAATTAAAAGCTTCAACCATGGTGTTTCAAAAGACAAAACAGCAATCGACCACTTGGGTATTCCAAGATTATGTAAGTTCAACAGAATTTGTTCGTGGAAGAAGCACAGGGAAGCAAGTTTCCATCTAATTTTCAGCCGAATAGGTCATGTAGACGCTGTTTCGCTTGCAACACCTGGAACTCTCAATTCTGAGTGGCACACGACCATTTGTTTGCCAAAAGTCTTTAGAGAAATTTGTGAAACTAACCCACGAAGACGAGTTTTTCTTTATCATACATCTCGTTAAACATGTGAATTTTTCATTAGCCAAAACATTGAATTGATGACTTATCCTCCAACACTCCTGACTTGGAACTTAATGACTTCTTCTTGCTCCCGAATATTAAAGGTAAACTGCATAGTTAACGATTTACGAGTGCCGAAGAAGCAGTTGAAATCTTCAAAAACCATGTTTTGGAAGAGTCTCAAGTGTCTTCCATATAAAAAACTGCTACGACAATGGTGTATTGAGGGAATATTTCTAGAAACAAAAAAACTGTTTTTATCTGTTTTTTTTTTCCGAAATATAAATAGTAGCCCTCTTATAAAGATAGGAAATGCTTAATTAAAAACCCTACAGAAAGCAAAGATTTTGGAAGGAGGATATTCTTCTTAATATTTTAGAACTTGCGATGTGAACAGAGAAATCCACTTCATTTTTCTAAGACTTCAAAAATATATTTGTCCCCAACAACAAGAGAGAGTCTGATTACCCAATATGTACATCATCCAATTCTTATAATGAAGCAGCATGTTCAGTCGTATGTATTTATGTATGTAAACAAATAACAACGTGATTTAAAAACAATAAAATTAACGCTATCGGTTTATTAATTAACTGAATTTTCCAAAATATTTTTCTACGCTCTTACAGATAGATAATTAAAAAAACTACAAACAAAGCGACCTAGTTAATATAACCTGGAGGGACGAGCATAAACAGAAAGTAAGTTTTTCAATGCAGCTGCGTTACTGCCAAAAATTCTTACTTAAATGAATAAAATTGAAACAGATGCAAAATTAACTAAAAGATTAAATAAATGATTGGCACTTTTTATACCCATAATCGTTTTACTAAAAACTTATTAAAATAACGATAGTCATAGTTGCCACATAAAAAAGTGGAAAATCGTTCAAGTCTTTGACTGAAAAAGGTTTTGAAAGGTCAATGTGAAAAAAGAAATCAATAACTGTGCTATTCCCAATATCCTTAATAGAAATTCATTATTATTATTACCAGGGCGTTTTCATAACAGGTGACTGTAAAAGCTTCTATGGCAATTTTCCTTTGCAAAATTCGATTCAAACAGTTAAAAAATAAGCAATTTTTATATTTGCAAATGAAAGCAAATATGCAGGACTAATTCATTCACTTGTTATCTATGAGCCTTGTATATTTCCAAAGTGGTAATGTTTGAGTCATTTTCGTAACGTCACGTAACGTCAAATTAAAAGTATTTTGAGTTTGTCTCACATAAAAAAATAGATATTTGGGTCACCTTTTAATTCTTCCATTTTACCTCTTTATTAATTATTGTTCAAAATTGAAAGGAAAGGTGAAGAAAGGAAAGGAAAGGACAATATACATAAAAGAAATCCACTTATCCATGGGGACATCTTATAATTTTTAAATCTATTTTATGATTCATTGTATTAGTGGTAATAATATCACAAATTTCGTGAAAATTTCTGGTACATAGCAAGAGGCCTGTCACTGATGTACAGACATTGTTAGTACTATTACAACTTCACCCTTTAGGTTCAGAACCATTAATATGGTAAAATAAAAGTCCACAGCTTTACAAAAGAGGATGGTAGGGTAGTATGCCTACAAGAACAGTGCCCATCATTTTTTTTCATCAAATGACAATCACTGATAATGGAAAAAATAAAAAATAAAAATACTGCCAACATTTGTAGACGTGTGATGCTTGTAGCAAACAGCGTTGCAAAAAAATATTTTGTAAATTTTGTTTACTCCTTGCGGCAGATTTAATTACAAAACTTTTTATTAGCTGCTTCTTAAACTCTGCTAATCAAGTATGTATAAACACAAGCTAAAACTTAGATTAAATCAACAAAAAACAAAAATCATTTAAATTTAACACCAAGAGCGGTACAACGGCAAGGCCGTCCAGTATAAAATTATTGCAAATGTAAAAATTGTATAAAATTATATATGTTTCGTTCACCTATTTCTTGCTGGGATTATAGTGATCGGAACTGAACAAATAAACTTAGTTTAAACTTAAATTACCACTCTTAAATAACAAAGACATATTCTCTCCATCAGGAGCTAGTCACATGGCAAGTTTGTTGTCTGCTTTAATTTTTTCGAAACAAGTACATTAAGCGTGATAAGATAATACTTGAGATCTTTGTCATGTTATCCGACACTTAATAAGTTTATTTAAATTAGTTCCGAAAAATGTCGTTGGGTGCGTAAAAGTGGCATTCAAGGACCTCAAAGGTCATCCATCACAGTGTTAAAGTGACATTTCTTTTAAAACGTTAGAACTCGAATAGTTCCCTATCACTATAAAACTAATCAAAGCATAAGCCAAGTCTTAGTTTCCAAAGAATTTTCTCTTTAATGTAGTCCAAATATCTATAAATACTTTAATCTGGCAACTATGCAATTTAACAAACCAGCTTGGGATAGTCAGTCAAGTCTACCATTGAATGCACTACATCTGTCATAAGTGTAGAAAGCTCTAGACTTGAATCAGAAAAGAAAAGTTAAATATTTTTGTTTATAAAAAACACGCTTGAATAAACGGTATCAGTGTAAGTGAACAATTTTACTCTTTACCTTTAACATATTGTAGATTAAATGAAGAGGAAAAAGTCTGTAAATAAAAAACAAAACCATAAAAGATAACGATAAGAGTTAAACAGTTTTAACATTTCAAATTTTTGCACCTGTCTGAAAACTACAAATAACAGTGAGCACAATACTAAATTATCTAACTCTACTCACGATAAAAATGAGTTTTTAATATAATGAATTTCACCTGTCGAATGAGTTGTAGCTCTCAACTTAACTTTATTTCGGAAAATTAAAGCAATCAAGGCCTTGAAGATCTGAACATTACCCAGTTACACCCTCAGCAAGTACTCAAGCTTACAAAGGATTTCACACCGTGAACTTGCCTCTTTTTAACATTTATTTTTGTATTTTTATTATATGTTGCTATAAATTTTAAGTCTTTACTCATTACGCTTTAAAAGTTTAGACAATATTGGTTATTAACTCCATTTTCTATAATTTTGTATTAAAGAGAGAACATATTTTGGGTAACATTTATGAATTTACGTATAACGGCTTTAAAGATGAGGACATTATTATATACACATTGAAAGTCCATCTCTAAAAGGACACCCTTTACTTACTGTTATTATTTCATCACATCTTATTTTTTTACTTCTTGTTGTATCAGTCATATTGAAACTTTCCACTTTCTAGCTTTTATGTATCTAAAGATATATACCACACATTTAAGGTAACGGAGTTAATAAATTCGATCCCAATGAATAAGCTTTATCTTTGAATTTAATCTTTCGATTAAACTGTTTTCTCCACATTTGGAGTTGCCAAACGCTGTAAGGGTTTATCCACTTACCATATTCTAGGAAGACCCTAAAAGTAGACCAAAGCAATCATGGGTAAAAAAATCATAGAAGAACATTTGAATTTAAAATTGCACTTCTGCCTTCTTTTTAATAAAAATGACAAACATAAATCATGGGTCATAGGACAAGCTATGTCTTAAATGTAATATCGTATACTCGTAAAGGGCTGAACAAACAAGCAAAACATACATAATACATAAGTCATCATAAAATTCAAAACATGTTGCTTATCAACATGTTGATAGTTTTATATTCAAATGTTTAGAAACAATTATATTAGAAGCAAACATTTGTTTCTTTTGCAGTAGCGAAAGTAAAAAACAAACTACTAAAACGAAACGGCAATTATGCATGGTAAAATAAATATATTTTTATCTTTCTAAAAAGGCTGTATTATCTTTTCTAATTTATTATGCACTAGGTCGGGTTTTAAATTAAAAAAAACATTTAAATTAAAGCTGTTATATATTAATTTTTAAAATAAAACAAAAATTTTATATTTTTTACTTTGATAAGGAATAAATAATATTTGAAGTTTTTTTAATCAAAAGCGTTATTAAATACGAGTCATTATTTTAGCAGATAATGATTAAGCACTATGCTAATTGTTGTCCATATATACTATCTTTTTTACTGTTACGAATGCAGCTGTTGACACCTAATGTTTATTGTTAAAAAAATAATGAATTTTTCGTTTAGTTTTCTTTTCCCAACACTTCCAATCTACTCCTCTTATGAAGCGTTCAAGTGCTTTTATACATATTTTTTTTTTATTTAAGTGCCCTGACGACGGTCAAATAACATATTAAAAACGCCTTGATTTTCAATAAAGATTACTAACAACCAAGGTTGCCAATCTAGCAATTTTCCTACCAGTTATAGCAATAAAAAAGTGTTGCTATAGCTTAAAACTAGACTAGAAAATTTGGAGAAAATACAGTGTGAAGCGTTATATGAAAATTAAAAACCAAATCATCATCATTTGCTTTCCTGATTTAATGCATCTTTTACATAAAAATATCAATTTCATCTTTTTTTGTGTAATAAAAATCAATTTCCCTTCAGTTTTTTTTCTGCTGCGCATATGAATGGGATAAAATGGTCTCTATTTTTAAAACTTTTTAAATGAATAGTAAGACAAGTTTATACAATACATTAAAAAAATCATATTTGAAACCATGGGATATGTTGCGTTTAGAGTAAACCTGGCATTAGTTAGGATTTCTATCAACAGGCATATCATTCTAGAAGAGATTAAACTAAGAATAATCTATCAATTTAGAACCAATTCAATTGAGTAAATGAAGGAAGTACTATCGATATACGAAAGTAGTGTTAAGAAATACGAAAGTAGTGTTAAGAAAAAGATGACTCTTAAGTCTTAGACCCACTGAATTTAACGAAAGAGAAAATTTTTCGAATTTTAAGACGATGTAGCAGAAACAATATCGGATGAGAGTGTATTTAAATGAAACTATTTTCAAATGTTTACTAGGTTGATGATTAAGTGTTGCAATAATTGGTCTCTACTTATCTAAGAAATTTGTGGAGAGACAAACACTAGCGTTCAGGGTATAAAAATAAACAAAACGAAACGTTAGCTTTCATTTTGTTTTTCATTTTGTTTTTGTTTTTATAGTGTTTCAAAGGTCAATCAGACCTCGCTTCATCAAATGATATGTGAAATCGAAATCTATTTAAATCTTTTTTTTTAGTTTTGTGTTAACTAAATATCAAAGAACGTTTAAAATGAACACAAAACCACAGTAGTGTGCTTAAGTAAGCCTTGTTTTTTCTTGCTCTCTCTTTTTCTCTCAATAAATTCTTTTTGTTTTATACCCTAGAAACGCTTAAATGAAATTAAGAGATACCATAATTAAACATAAACAGTTTTTTTGTAGTTTCTTACCAAGTACTAATCTTATCAATGTCAGTACTATTATTATCTCTATTAGTAATAACTCAACAAATTTTATATAAAACTTTTCACCAGTTAACGTAATTAAATCGACTAGAGATAACATTTATAAATAAATTAATATAAATTTTTTTGATATTCTGCAAAAAAAATCAATTTTATTACCGCAAACATCATAAATCGCCATTTAATTTATGATAATTTAAGTTGAAATATGATATTATTTTTAAGATAACGTTATGAAAATGACAGTTTGTGTTTGGCTATAATTTAAATGTTAATTAAATATTTCCAGTATAAAAGGTTTTCCAATAGAGACAAATACTATTTCGTTAGTTTTATTTATAATATCAAAATTTGCTGAAAAATATTTCCTTTGTATGTAGAACAAGCCAACTAGTGTAGTTTTATGTGTAGAGTTTTTAAGCGCTTAACTTTTATCTGAATTTACATACTTACATAGGGAGTGTGCCACTCTTTGCTATTAACATTGAGGTCAACGTATATTGAATAAGAGAAGCCAATTAGTACAAACTAAAAATATAGAGAAAATCTGTAGATTGACCTAAAAACAACTAAAAATTTCATAACTTCTGAACAAAAACGAAATTATTATTTTTTTGTTTTTGTTGCCAAACTTCACTTTCTTTATCTTATATCGATTATCTTATTTAAAATCGTTAATACTGCGCTGTTTAGGTTTTCTTCAGTTTGGATGAGCATGAGCATTTTTAACAGATAAGCAACGCTTAACGCGATATGATATAAAAATTGACCGATATAGATGAATTTGAAAAATAGTCGCCTCTGGTAGGATGAAGCAACACACTACTCAGCTACTATAATTATAATAAGAGAGGTTGGATAGCTCAGGCAAATAAAATATTTAATATTTGATATTGAGTCAATATTGTAACATTCTTTCGATTGAAAACACCAGCACGTCAAATTTAATATTTCCCCTGTATTTTGTGTTTTGTAAGTTTTACTCTTCTACTCTTATCTAGGATCTCTTGTTTACTTTACAGCTATCCTCGCCACAATGCTTTGTGACTCTGGCGAGACTCACGTTTTTCGATTTCTTATTTAGCAATCGGGTATGTTTCACCCGCTCCGCTATTCAGACCTCAATACAATGTGACTTTGGCGAGCTTCGAACTTACGGTCTTTTAAATAACTCAAGCACGATTGTCACACACTGTTGTTAGGTCTTTAATTTCTTAATTAAGGTTAGGGTTCGCATGACTTCTTTATCTCATAAGATCTTATAATATAATCTTATCTTTGTAAATTCTTCTAGAAATGTTTTCAATTTTTTCCAATTAAGATCCAGGCAGTTTTAACTGCTGCTTTCTATTTATTCACCTCTTAAATGGTTAATTCTCTTTTTATTTTTATTTAAGCTTTTGTTGTGACTTAAACTTATTTTTCTGTTTGACAAAAAACTTACTAACGCAGCTGCTCATACTACTTACACACACCACTCTTTTTAGGTGGTGGATTTAACAAAAGTTTATCAGCAACATTAGATTTTTATTGTTACTGATATATAAAGGGTTGCCAAATTCCATTAATATTAATATTATCGATGTGAAATTCATAATTGGTTAATTTTTTAAGGGTTAGAAACATGTAATCGGCCTAAATTAAAGTAGTTGTCAATATCCATGTAGCTTAACTTTTAAATCTATGTTATGGCCAATTTGAATGCGTTTTTTATTATATTTGACATGCTTAAGATATTATTTTAGGATTTTAAATTCCAACATTTCGAAAATATTGTTACCTTTAAAGGCCCGATTTTAATTAATGCGTCTTGTATTTAAAACAAAATTATAATTAATTATTTATTTTCAAAAAAAAAATTAAATAAGTTCCTACAACTTTACTTATTGTTAGTTCTTTCCCACATGTTGTTACTCAATCATTTTTACTACCACGACTGCAGTGAAAACGACAATACGAGTACTTAATGTTTGAACAATGAAATAAATTCCAATTAAAACAAAAATAAATCTTTTAAACTGGTTTTATATCTTCAAATGTTAAAGGGCATTAATGTTCATTTCTTAAAGCTTTTTTTCGTTTTATTTTTAACAACAAGTCATGCAGCAAGATGCAATATTTACATCTGAAATGGAAACGTGTGAATACCAAAAAAAATATTGTTGTTGTTGTATTGTTTTTGGATTTAATTGAAGAAAATTTATTCTCGTTTAATTTACATTAATGCAAATAACAACAACGTTTATGTTTCAAATAAAATTTAACAGTTTTTAATAAAATGAATTTTTCTTTAATATTTCTACAGGGTGCTAGATATCTCGATCAATGAAGAATAGATTTTGGTAACTAAAGAGGAAACATTAACAGGAAATGAATTTCGTCATGGGCTATATTGCACCGGCTTGCTGAAACGTCCATTTAAATTTATAATAATTTTGACAGAAAGAAGCCATCATTATATACAAGTTGTCAAATCTAATTGATTAAAAAATTTTTGTAGGGAAATTGAATACAAGACATTATAAATTTTTTGTCAATTTGAATCATACTAAATTAGTTAAATACAAGGTGGCAAATGAGATTAAACTTAAGCCTACGTTAAAATAAAATGTTCCTTTGCATTTTGTTGTTTTTTTTTCCCCCAAAATTGTTCGCTTCAGCCTTACTCTGCACTGTATAATGCTCTAATTATAACATTTTATTTGGAAACATTTTTCTCTCCTGTTAGCAGGTTTTTTCCATTAATTATATTATATTATGATTATATCAACATATTGATGTGTCAGAAATTTTATTTTGTTTTTTCATTATTGTTATTAAAGCGTTAATTTCATGACGTTCACATTTCCACAAAAAAGCGAAACAGCTAAAAAATTGTTTTATTAACCAATAAATCATAATTGAAATCAATCAATTATAGAATTTAGTTTGAAGTTATCAGAATGAACTGTTTAAATGGTTTTTGTGTAGGTGATTCCAATGAAATAAACTTGTTTTTTCTAATAACTAATGAAATATAATACATCTGTTCGAATTTGTGTAAACAGTGACTTATATAAAAATTCGAACAAAACAATTAAGATCATAAAACCTTTAAGTTGCTAACAAAATATTAAAACCACAAAACCAGAAATTGTATTTTAATTTTTTTCCAATGGCAAAGCTTCTGTTTCTAATAGAATTTTACTTCATATAAATTTTTCAATTAAATGCCTCGTTTGTGCAGGAAGTTTGATTTACAACTCTTTATGCTGATGTAAACTTACTTAAGATTATTCTTTTACCATTAAAATTACTTGCACATTAATTGAAATAATGGCAATTAAGAAAAACTAACTGCCATTTACTGCTACTTTTTTTTTAATTTAATGTGGTAATGAAAGAATAATAAAATTATTTAATTAATAAATACAATTGGAATAATAATAATTATTTTTTTAAACCCAAATTTGTTTGGCAGATGCTTAAAAAAATGAATAAAATAAATAAACCTTAACCCTTTTTGAGATAGATTACATTTTAAAATTTTAATAATATACCTATAAGTCTGATGTCTGCGATCTATGGTCAACTAACACTCTACATAGTTGTTCTAGTTACTTACAAGAATAAATTGTATTTCTATGGTGTTTCGTATTTTTTTTTTTCAACTATACTTTATAAAACTTTTCTATGAGGATGCTATTAAAAAAAATTGTTCTTCTTCACTTTAGCACATTTAATTAGTGTGCAAAGAAATGAAATAATGTTTATGAATGCTAATGCCTTGTAATAATTGAACCATTAGTCAATAATCATTTCGTTTTTTAATTAACTATCAATGAAATTTTTTTTAATAAAAAGCATTGAAAAGATGGTAACTAATGGTAATGCGAAACGTAAATTAATCTAATCTAATCTAATTACCCCCATGTATGGCTGCAAATGACTTATAATGCCAATACATCTGCTATTTTGCATTTTGAGTACTTTTAATTTCGTGTAGTTTTAGCATTTTAATTCTACATATAATGCGCCATTAGTCACGGCATTGCCAGTCGTGAAATTCTGACTGAAAAATCTTTATTATCATATTTTGTGAGGATCATAGAGTTCAAAGCCGCCGCATCACTTTTTATAACAAGAATTTCATATTTTTGCATTTCAGTATTCAAAGGTCACGATATTTATGTCTTGCATCAGGTGACAGATACGTAATAATACAAATTGTCATAATATTGAATTATACTTTGTAAGGATCGCTAATAGGAGTGCTGTTGAAATAAGTTCTAATAACTGTTATTATTATTATTTGCAAGGAAAGGTTAGGAAGGCAGCCGTGTTGCCTCAGCCCACTTAGGTCCATAAATTAGTCCCTTTGTGTTACCTGTCGGAAGGAAAGGAGAAAAAGAAAAACATAGACAGAAAAGTTTAGTGAGGCAAGACATAAGAAAAAGAAATAGAAGATTATAGAAAGAAAGAAATCGCGGGTGTGAAAGCTCCAGAGAAGATCCACGATAAAAGTAGAGAAGGGTCCTGCTGAGGTAGGGCCAGCGCTTCTACAGTTGACTGATACGCAATGTCCGTAGTACCGCTGACCGAGATATCTCAGCCGTATATATCCCAGCGCGGGGCAAATGCACAGTCTCCTCCACCTCCTTGTCATGACAACTTCTACAGAAATCATTAAATCGGAGACCCATTCTACTATCATGGGCTCCAAATTAGCAGTGCCCAGTAACCACAGCTACCAAGTCGCGCAATCGACTGCTCGGTAACTGTAGTAGCGTAGCCGCCCTGCCCCGGTCCAAATAGGGCTAGATTGTTCTAGCTGTCGAGTATGTCGACTCGTTAGACCATCTGACCTGGGCCAGATTATCGATACGCTGTCTACAAGCAGAGAGGGGTATGCCACAAAAGGCGTCAATGGCACCTTCTTTAAGCGCCATCCCCCTCTTTGCTAGTTCATCGGCAACATGGTTGCCCAAGTCGGTCCCATGTCCTCTCACCCATTTTATGGTGACTGTTGGTACCTCCGCCATCCTGTTAAGGGATGTCCGGCATTCAGAGACATGTTAAGATGTGGTTAGCACGTCACTAAGGTATATAATCGCTGATTTCCTGTCGGTACAGAAAAAATATGTTACAGAACCGTAACCAGCACGCCGCCCTTAATAGCAGATATATCCACCTGTAAAGTACTGCAGTCATTTGGGAGTATAAAACACATTCTCATCCCAAATTCCTTAATATACACTCCACCTTTAACTCTCGTTCATCTTTTGGAGCCAGGAAAAAATTTGGCGAATCTCCCTAAAGGCAGAGAAACGTAAGTTATTGCTTACTAAGCTTATATTTGGGGCTGCCATATGACCTTGAAATTGCTTGATTTTCAAGAACTCTTAATGGTCGCCAAAAACCCAACACACACAAAAAATTTGTTATTTATTACAATTTGTACAAATTTGTACAAATTTTCTTTAAAGAAAATTGGAAAAGTATAAGAAGTTGAAATCGTTTCTAAAGCAATTGTTGGAATCATATTGTTGGGAAATTTTTAAACCTTTTGATTTCGATTAAAATACGAAACAAATAAAACATCAAAATGAACTGCCTTTGAAAATAAGCCCAAGAAGATGTGATTCTTTTCACGTCACCCCTCAATATCCATTATCATAAAATGTTTACATTTTTATACAGCTAAAAAATGTACGACGCCCCCACAACCGCTGTGAATTATCACTTTTTTATAGCAAGATTCTCATTTTCACTTTCATGCCACAAGTGTAACCCCAACAATGTCATTCAACAGAAATATTCATTTTAAATAAATACTAAAAATATAAAAACATTTAAAAAATTTGCCAAAAATAAAATCACAGATGCCTAACAAGAGGAAACTAAATAAAGTATAAAAACAAAATAAACATTTGGCGGGTACTTGTACAAGTGATTGCCAACCCACCAAAAAAAAAATAATTTAACACACCTTCCTCTCGGTTACATCCTTAAGCTATCAACGTATTTGCCATGATAATTAAAAAAATAAGTCAAATGGTTTTTTTCGAGCTGTCATTACACACAAAACAACATTTTAATGAAATTAATTTATTTGAATGGGATTTTTGTTATGGTTCTCAAAAACTCTTAAATTGATTAATAGATTAATCGGTTGTTTGCTACATTCTTTTTTTATTTATTATTATTTTTACTTTCGAAATTGAACTGAGTTCTGTTCCTAACAATTTCAAATCAAAAATAGTCGAAAAAAATACTATAAGTTATAATGAATTATAAAAAAAAACATAATTGGATTTTGGATAAACTTTAATGAAAAGAAATTAAAAACTTTAAGCTCATTTTATTTGTAAATTAAACTTCCTAAAGCCTTAAACAAATTTTGAAAACTTAGAAAATTTATAATTATTTCATTTTAAGCTATTAAGATTAATTTTTGTATTAAAAGCTTTAAGCTCATTTTACTCATAAGCTCGTAAGCTATATGTCGTAGAGCTAAAATAAAGGGAATCTGTGATCAGTTTTATAATTTATAAAAATTCAATTTTATTACCAAAATTAATGAAAATTCAACTTTAGGAAAGAAAATTTAAGCTCTTTAACCGCAGCGAGATCTTTTCTTTATCTAGTGTTACTTTCTCATTTAAATAAGTTCAACCGTAACTTTTTAGGCGCATATTAAAATAAACAAACCACACTGGATGAGATTTCAAAATAAATAGTAATATTAGTATCGATTTGGTATGAGATTCGAAATTTTTATATGTAAAGCACAGACGACGCACAGTGGGATTTCTTCATACAATGTTTGGCTAAAAATATAAGGAAGACTCATAGAATGTTGAAATTTTGCTCTGAGCCTTTTATTACCTTAATTAAGAAAAAAATAAAGTTTCAACATAATTAGCCACGCCCACTACCTACAGCACATTGAATCCAAAATTTATATTTGGCCTAAAGTTTTTAAAATTTACCACAGAGTCTTTTATTATTTCAATTAAGAATAAAATAAAGTTTTTTAAAAATTTGCCACGCCCACTACCCATCGCCCATAGAACCCAAAATTTATTTTTTCCCACAACTTTTTGTTTCTTTACCGAAACTAATTATTTTATAGACTTTTACTCATCATCTATCATTTCTTTAACTATATCATCAAGTTCCAGAAATTTTTGACTGGGTTTAAAATTAAAAATTTCATAAATTTTAAAACAAATTTTATGATTTTATAAAAGATTATTAGTTATTTAAACTTTTTGTTTTTTTAAATGATAGCATGGAATTTTACCTTTCATTTTATTACAGCGGGAGCACCTAGCACGACATAACAATGAAGTTCGCAATGACGGTACGTTATATAACAAATTTTATTTTATTTTCTTTTTAAGTACGCAGCAAAGACTATATTTAAAAAAAATCACTATTTAAATTAGAGCAATAAAATTATCTTACCTACAAACACTATAGAAGTGGTTCAATATTTTGAGCCAAAATTTACATGTGACCTTACTTTATTATTTCAAGGACAAATAAACGTTTTTTTTTTTTTTTTTTTGATAAACTTTATGGATTCTTCTTACTGAATCAATTTTCTAATAAATTGCATCATTACATTTTTAAAGTTTATGCGTTGAAAAAATTACTTATTGCGCAAAAAACTCCAATATGCGGCAAAGACAAAATAAAAACTTACTGAATCCGCTAAATGTATCTGTAGACTTAAAAATATATACAAAAATTAATTTTTACTCCGCTTTTTTATTTATTTATTTATTTTTTTTTTTAGCTTTAGAATTTTTCATGTTATATTTATTTTTATACTCTTCACCACAGGTGGAAAAGAGTGTATCTAAGTTTGTCATTGTTTGTAATGTCTGCAATATCCACTTTCAACCGCACAAAGTATATTTTGAGTTCTTATGCGTAACAAGGTCGATTGAGCGATATCCGCCTGTCCGTCAGTGTTTGTCTTTAAATCCACCTTGCCAAGGCTCTAGATAAGCTAGAGGATCGGTCTTTGTCCAGCCTCTAATTATTCCATAAAATTTGAAACAAATCTACCTTAGTGAAGTAACTCTAATCAAAAAAAAAAAAAAATAATAAATTTAAAAATAAGAAAAATATATCACGTAAAAAAAATTGTCGCTCGCCCATATTTTCCGCGTTATAGGCCTCTGAACTTTTCATAGAAAAGTACAATAGTGCATCATATTTTGTAAGATATCAAAGTGGGTATCATTTGAAGGTTTTTGAAGAGATATTTAAGGAAATAATATTTTTTTTAAAATGCTTAAGCAATTAGGAGCCGATTTAATTTTTATGTGACCTCAATATTTGTTTTTTTCTTTGTTTTTTTTTTTTTTTTTTTTGTTGTGTTTTTGATCGAAGTTACTTCAACAATTTAGCATGGTAAACAGCAT
The DNA here is from genome assembly GCA_937654795.1 of Cistogaster globosa. Classification (NCBI taxonomy): domain Eukaryota; kingdom Metazoa; phylum Arthropoda; class Insecta; order Diptera; family Tachinidae; genus Cistogaster; species Cistogaster globosa. The sequence goes on from OW569403.1 coordinate 35,222,787, forward strand.
ATAAGATTCGGCATAACCGAAAATAGCACTTTTACTTATTGTTTATTATTAAATTATACAAATATAAGTTTTATATATAAATTCTATCTAGAGCTTAAAAAAGCATTGAAACCTAAATTTATTTATAATTGTTACATTTTTTGACACACATTTCTAAAAATTAACGAAAATTAAGATTTCATAAAATTTCAATGCAATTATTAAATTAAATTTAAATGTTCTTTCTTTGTCGTGTCGATTGGCAGGCGTCTACCAAAAACAAACATAAATAAACAACAACAAAAATAAGCTAAGTCAACAAAGAAAATTATGTTTGTAATAGATTTAAAAAAATATTTTTAGACGATGAAAAAAAAAACAACTAAAAGTTTTTGATGTTTTTGGGCTTCTTGTGCTTTATTCTTCATGGTGGGTGCACATTGCGTCCAACGCCCAATAAATACAACGTCAACCAACATTAGAAATAATATTTGTTGCATTCATTCATTTTTAAATATAAAACAACAAATTTGTGCATAGTGGGGCAAATCGAAATAAAAGTGAAAAGGTATATTTCTTAAAAAAAATTTATTTTTTTAAATTCATTTTGTATTCCGCTCTTTCCAGTTAGTTGCTTTTGCCAGAGTGTGTGTTCTCAATTCTTAGAAGTAACGACAAATTTAAAAAAACATATTTATATTAAAACACTTTGATAGTTTTTGTAGGAAGAATAATTAAGAATGGAAAATCAAAATTTCATTTATTGTTAAGAACAAACGTATGTGATGATAAATAAAGGAGGCAAAAAAAAATGCTTAAAGTTGTGTGTAACTTTCGTTTAAAACATCTCGTATTCTTTTCACTTGAATTGGATGGTTAAACTGCTTCTTAAAAGAATCAGACATAACGAGTCAGAATGCGAATCTTATACACCCTTTAACAAAGGAATTGTACTATTATTTTCTTAGGATGAAGATTTCTTGGCGGAATATTCTTTAAAAAAATATAATAAAGATGTAATAATGTACTTTAGTCGCACCCTCTTGATCAAAACACACAAAAATGAAAAAACGAACACAGCATTTGTTACGGAAAATCCCCTTATGCTTCTACATTTATTTATGGTTCTTTAGCTATTCTCTTTTGTTTCAGTGTCCGCCTCCCCATATTGTCCTAGGTCCAATAAATTCTCTGGCTCTTTAAAGAATTGGAAATTTCGATTGAATATTTTTTCAAAATTTTTATTTTTAAAAAAATTTAATTTTTAAACTGCTCATAAATTTTTTTGGAAAATCTGGTGAAAAGGTGTTATATTAGTTAAATTATGATAGTGAAGTTTTAAGTTATACAGAGCCTTTTTCTGAAATTTCGTTTTTCAATATAAGAAAGCAAACAAAAACAAATCTAAGAAACCTCAAGTGAGAGTACTATTATCGGCTATGCCAAATCTTATACACCCTCCTATTATATGTAATGTGGCTCTAGCTTACTGAAGTAACTCCAATAAAAAAAAACAAATATTCGGTTGACAGAGAATTAATAAATAAGACAAAAAAAAATTTGTTGCTAAAATAATTTTATTTAAAAATGCCATCGGCTCTTAATGGGTTAAGCATATTTTTTAATGTTTGCATTTCCTAAAAGATCTCATAAAAATCTTTTAAATGACACCCAAATTGATATCTTAAAAAATGTGGTGCACAATCGCACTTTTCTACAAAAAGTTTAGAAGCCTATCATAGCTCGGGAAATATTAGCTTTCGCCAATTTCTTTACTTGATGTAATTTTCATTTTTTATTCTCTATCGTCCCATATGTTTGTTTTTTTATTGGAGTTACTTCATTGTTTCAAATGATGTGGAAAAATTAGAGGCGAAAGTGGTGTTTGGGCCGCTGCCTCGAAGGACATAGACCTGTATTGCTGACTTTCAATAGCAAAATTTTTGAATCAATGTCTGATCGATTGGCTCATCTACTGCCTCGGCAAAGTTTACTTCAACCCAAACACGGACGGACAGATGGATACACTCAATCGACTTCGCTATGCCTACGAACTCAGAATATACTTCATGGGGTCGGAAATGGATATTGTAAAAATTACAAACGGAATGAGAAACTTAGATACACTCTTTTTTCACCTGCGGTGATGAAAATAAATAAAATAAAAAATTCTGAAGCTAAAAATAAAACAAAGTAGAAAGCGAAAAAAAAAATAATTTTTTGTATACGAGTATATATTAAGTCTACAGATAAGTTTACTAGATTCAGTGAGTTTTTGTTTTGGTTTCCGAACCGGTTAATACATCAGGTAATTCAGCAACACCTGTGCTTCATATATAAAAATTTCGAATCTCTAACCAGCTTAATACTAAAAATATTACTTATTTTACAATCTCATCCACTGTGCTGTGTTCATTTAAATATGCGCCTAAAAAATTAAGGTTGAGCTAATTTAAATGAGAAAGTAACACTGCATAAAAAACTTTAAGATCCAACTAAAGCACAAACTATCGCACTATTGAACATTTACAAAAAAATTGTATTTTTATAATAGACAATTAAATGTTATTTTTTCCATAAAAAAGTAATATCATATATTTCATCTTAAGTACGTACCATCCTAATAAACTAGAAAACACAATACACCCAACAATTGTTTAAACGATTTTTATAAAAAAATAATAATAATAAAAAAATAAAGAACTTAAGAATAAGAAGAAAAAAACTGAATGTAGTTGTAAGCACTATTTATTTTGTTGGGTGTTGTATTGTATTCGTTAAATACTAAACAATCAAAAGAATCAGTATTTAGTTCTTGATGTTGTTTTTATTTCGTTTGCTGGTGCTGTTTTTGCTGTCAGTGTGTGGCATCGACCTAGACCTAGTTGCTCGGATGTGTAAATTTAATTTGTTAGTACCTACATCTTCTATCTAAGAGTACAAACAGAAAATTATGCAAATAAACGCCCTACATGTATAACATAACACAGTGGAGCAGAATAAATAACATAACGGTAACAAGTTAATAGAAAAAATGTCTTAAATTCTAATAATTGAATTCATCATCACCTAGAAATAACAACTAAATTCAATAGCAAAAAAGTTTATTCTATTGGTCCGTATACTGGAATCGGTACCGCTACGGATATTAATGATCTTTTTGTAATTGTTTTAGACTCTTTGATTTGTTATACAGATTATAATTTGAGGAACGTTTATTTACACTTTACAAAAAATTCTAGAGTTAAATTTTAGATTTTTTCTTTTTTTTGTCAAATTTCTTTTTAAGGGCTTTCACAGTTTAAGGCGTATTTACATTAAAGGGTGCAGAAGCAAGTATGGGACGATATAGAATCAATTGAAGCATTGTTAGGGTACATCTTTAAATATTTTTTCCAAATGAGCTGCTAACGCCACGCAAGGTGGGGGATTTTTTTAAAATCTTAATAATCCCGTAGTTTCTAAAAGGATGCTCGAGAGTAGAAATGAAAATTTGGCAACTGCTTTAATTTAACATACACCCAAGGTGTGCGCCATCTCCTAAACACAATGAGTTCCAAATTTCAAACTTAAGCTTGGCTTCAACTGTACTATAGCCGCGTGAAGTTTTAATATAAGCGGTCCAGCTGCTTAGAAACTACAGAGTTTTTTTTCGCTTTTTTAACAGATATCCCATTGTGCAACTGCATGGCTAATATTGTTGAGATTTAAATCACACTTTGAGCAGAGTTGATATGTTAAGGAGAAGTAGTTTTAAGATCTTTCACTATGCACAGTTTAAAATGTTGTGGCACAGTGGAGCAGATATTAAACATTTTTAAATATAATTTTTAATTTTTTCCCTAATAGGATTTGAACCGTGAATATTTTAAATGAAATGGAATTTTACTGCTTACTGGCGGCTTAAGGTTCATTTTTAAATTGCAAAAACAAATGTACGGGACAAATTACATAGAAAACAGTGAAGAAATACTTTGGTTTGCGTGTCGACTTCGCCTAACCAAATTAATGTTGATATGAATACTTCTCGTATTCTTATTTACAAACATAGTTGGTTAAATAGATCATATTCACAATGTACACAAGCTAAGATAGATAGATGCGAAGAATGCTGATGATGGATTTGGCGGTTCTGAAAATGCGGCGTTACATTCTCCCAGCGTCTTTCTTGTTTTCTTTGGAAAACATCCGCATACATTTGTAAATAATTTTTCTTTCTAAAAATGTTTTGAAATCAAATTAAAAATGAACCTTAAGCCGAAAAAGTAAAATTCTATTTCATTCACTTTTAAATATTGTGAAATGGACGAATAATCTCGTATGCTAAAAGCAGGCTTAAGTTCAGAACTTAAACTTTGCAGATCGTGCCGAAACGATGATGGAATACCAAAATGGAGCACATTTCTTCAGATTTTAAATCTTTCTTAAGGCCACGATTGACTATCATACTCAGTCATATGTCTGGTCAAAAATTTTATGTGAGCTCAAAAATTATAATAGTGTGGATAAATAATATATAATAAAATTGTTAAAATTTTTTTTCTCTATGAGATTAGAGTTGCTTTTCTTTTCTAAGAAGAGGAAAAAACCTAGTGCGGCAACTACAACGGCACTTTAAAACGATGTTTAAAGAAGGACAGAACTCGTCTCAGATGTTTGTGTGAAGGTAGAAAGCCAATTAAGCTTATTTTTTAAATGAAAATACGCTTTAGTTTAGAGTAATACCTGTCATACTTAGAAAGTGTCAGTATTTTTGTTCTCAAATAAAAGAAAGGCAGGGTATTCTTCAAAAAACTCATATATTTTTAATATTTACAGATTAGTATCGCACATATGTAAAAGCACATACTAATTGTACGAAGAAAAATGAATCATATTATTCTCGAAACATACTTATTTTTATTTTAATTTTTACCCTAGATACTGAGGTCTTATTTAAATTAAGCAAATAGAACAACATGCAAATAATTAAATATTTTGCTGTATCATATTATTCACATATTTGTTAAGATTATTTAGTTAAATTAAAATTAAGCAGCTTAAAAGAAGAAAACCAAACAACATTTTACAACATCAACTGCAAAAATTATATTAGCGTCATTAGTGCTGACAGTTGCAACAGTTGATATGTGTCATCCCACTTCCAATAACACTTCCTCAACGTTGTCTTGACTTGTGAAAAACAAACAACTACGACAACCTCAACAACAAAAGCAACAGCAACAACAGCAAAAAAAAATCGATTACTCAATTATATTAAAGACAATAATGAATGGCACTAACTAGTTTAGATTTAAAAGATACAATTAAAGCACACTTGTCGATACTTGAAGGAAATGAAGAGATAAGATGAAGAGACTTAAATGATTGTTTAGCATGTGAGTGAGTATGGGAAGATGGTAAGTGAGATAGTGAAGATAGTGAAGATAATGAATGATTGTGAAATCGTTATGTATTGTTCACACAATTTTTTATTCACACAAACCAATCAATAATGAATGGACTGCTGTTAGCAGTAACATCTTGTGAAGTTGAAAAGAAAAAATTCTTAAATAAAATGTATTAAAATATAAATAACATACATGAGCACACTGCATTATCTTTTAACTGCATTTTAAATTGCAGTACGAGTAACTAGTTAATTTTTACTAATAATAAAATTTAGTATGCATTACCAGTAAATTTTAACTGACACTGCAATTTGATTTTCATTACCAGTAAAAACTTTTTGTTTATGAATGCAATAGACCTGTTATTTAAAACACACAATATTACTTTCAAGTTAAATTAATGAGGATATTTTCAAGACACTTTTAGGGCACAAAAGTACACAAAGTGTATAAACGTAATACTATCGTTTCGCTACAATGTCTGTCCGTCTATTCGGCGGTCACACCCTCTATCTCTGAAACTGTAATAGGTAGATTATTGAAATTTTCACAGCAGGTTTATTAGTTTACCCAAAAAAAAAAAAACGAGAATAGAGGGTGTTCTGAAGGTGACGTGATATTCATTAAAATATTATTATTTTTTCAACTGTGTTAGCAATGTTATATGCGCCATAGCAATAAGTAGAAAAATAAGATATTTAATTAAAGGGTGTCTTAATATTAAAGTGATTTTTACTTTTATGGCTGTTTTTTTTAGAATTCATCAAAATATGTAAATAATGTAGTAATAAAGTTAGAAATTAAAAGATATTTCCAAAACGTAGTGAGTTCGATGAATATAAATATAAATTTGTTCTTTTGATTGGAGTTGCATCATTGTTCCAAATGATGTGGAAAATTAGAAGCAGACGTAATGTTTTGGCCGCTTCTTCGAAAGACATATATCAACCTGGCTGATTTCACTGCTCAGCAACAAAACCCTTCTTTAAATGAAACTATGTGTACTGGTTTGTAATGTGCAGAACACAAATTCGTTTTCGTTTATCTCCATCACGTAGGGGCTTTTTTTTTTGGATGGGCGTGCAAAATTGTTTCCTTTAAATAAGTCAGGTACGCAGACATATTTCAGTATAACTCGAGAACGACTCATCCGATTTTAATAAACAAAGCAAAAGTATTTCGAAATCGATTCTATATATGTTTTTTCTATTATTAATAGTTTTGGAATTATTCTAAAATTTAAGTGGGGAAAAGTTTTTTTCTTACAAAATTCCTTTATTTTTTTAGTTAAAAATGCAATAAAAAACAAAACAGCAAATATTTTTATTTGGCACATAATTCTGAGAGTTAAATATCTCAAGAATAAAATAAGGTATAAATTATGAAAATCGATTAACAAATGGGGATTTTATTTTTAATTTACCGCAGGTACCCAATATTGAAAGAATATGTGTGCAGTCAATCTTACATATGACGATAGGATTGCGTTAGCTTAGCAGATAGATATTTGAAATTAAGGAAAAGGGTGTTTTGTATAGTTTTTGGAATTAAGAAATTCTTTGTAACTGATCAAATTTTCTAGCTGCTTTGGGTTTATACATTAAAAAAATATTTTTCAAATTACGATAAAAAATCTAATTCTTACAGCGCAATGTAATTTTTTTTTTTTTTAATAACACAAATTTTTTGTTAGTAATTTATCATTTTTACTTCAGAAACATTGTTTAAAGTAAAAAGTAGCTTAGTTTTTTTAAATAATATTTCCTTTTTTATTTTATATTTTTTTATATTGGAGTTGAAGTTTCTCGCTAAATCGAGTAACAAAAATCTGCAAGCATTCCTTTTGATGGTTTGCCATTATAACGCTTTTCTATACGTAATACATCTTGTTAAAACCTTTCACCATGTTCAACTGATACAGCAATAAGATTTTCCGGAAGCAACCTTGATCCGAGTCCAAAAAATAAATTTAAAGAGACTCATTACATTTTACAGTTTTGTAGGCAGAAAGCAGTACTTCAATAATTTAATGGTAATTTTTAGCTTTTCTGTTTCTCAAAAAACTGTAACAGACATTTACGTCTGTCCAAGCTCTTTCTTCGACATCATGCAATTTCGTTCTAAAGATTACGTCCTTCATAAGCTCTCGTATTTGTGGACCTACAAATAGGTCTTCTTTTATTAACTGAATTAAATTTAAAATAAATTAACCTACAATAAGTCATTTTGTTTGTTTAATTTAAATTTTATTTAAGTCTCCTTACTTTTACTTTTCTTAAAAAATAAACATTGAAAAAAAAATTTTTTTTAAGTAAAAAAGCAGTTAAAAACATTGTCCTACAAACATAAATCAATGCTAACACAAAAACAAATAAAAACAAAGAAATCAAATAAAAAATATTACTGGAAATATAAATCTAAAACGAATACAACAAAAGAAACATTAAAAGGCCATAAAACACATAATCGTAGTGATAAAGAAGAAGTGAAGATTTACAGTCAAATGCAACATAAAAGGCAGCTCATAAAAAAAAAATAACCAAACATTTGCCTAGACATTCAAATAATGTTTCTAGTTGAATAATTTGATAGACATTGAAACGATGGCAGGTAAAAAAGTCTTATACATTTATCATCAATCATTTTTATTTGAAAATAGTTTACGTAATTTAGAAATATGACGATATATTTTACCACAATCATTGGAAGACGGAAAAGTTTTTTTTTTTATAAATGAGGCAATGCAAAATGGAATCCCGTTTTTCGAGAGGCACAGGTGTAGATATGGGTTAATTGACAAAGAACTTTAAATCAACTTTATATAAAAGAATACATACATACAAAATATGGGAAGTCAGTTCTAATCATTTTAATGAGAGACCAATGTAGGTAAGTATTGCTGGAGCAGGATAAGCCAGTACCGGATCAAGCTCTCTACTTACTCTCATGATGAGTTCATGTCTAGGAAAATCCGATGCAGTAATTAAATTGTTTCAAAAGCTCTATGGCATGTCCCACCATGTGCTATAGTCGAGTTTAGGTAAAAGTAACTCGATTCAGGGATAATATTATTTTCATTTTTAAAATCCGTATCAAACAGTGACTCAGTGTGACTGCGTGTACGCTTCGATTACAGGAGAAGGTTCGTTTATTGTTTTTACTCTTTGTAACTTTAGAACTTTTTCTTCAAAAAAATCTTTTTCTCAAAACAGAACTGCATTTTAATAAAATTCTTTTTGATAAAAAAAAAATTTTCTTTTTTGACATGGGCAAAAAAGTAGTAGCGTCAAGGCGACTAACTATTTTTTGATATTCAATTTCAAGAGAAATTTGTCTGATTGAATTTTAACTCAAATTAAAAGAAATATACGTGGGGCGATAGGGAACTAAAAAATAAGAAAAACAAACAACAAGTAAAAGTATGTGCGCTTGCCCTTATTTTACGAGTTAAGGGCCTCTGAACTTTTCATAGAAAAGTAAGAATGTGCGCTATATTTTTTAAGATATCAATGTGGCTGTCATTTAAAAGCTTGTAAAGAGATTTTTAAGAAAATACTAAAAAATTTTAAAAATGCTTAACCCATGTAAAATTTTTTTTTTAATAATTATTTAATTCCTTGCCACCCATATATTTGTTTTTTTTGATTGGAGTTACTTCGCTAATCTAGATTTTCATTTATGGTGAAGGGTAATAAGATTCGGCAAACCAGAATATAGCACTCCTTGTTGTTGTTTACCACAAGGATTATTTATTTAGTGTTGCCATATTTTCCTTATTTTAAAGAAAAATATAAAAAATTAATTGAAGTTGACCACTTTTATCATTATGATTGTAATTTAAGCTGAGTGAAAATTTCGATTGTCAAAACACACTTAACTTGTTTTAAAAGTAACGACTACATTCAATGTTAATTTGCCAAAAGAATTCGATTTTTACTATAATTTCAGAACCATAAAACATTGGCCTTGTATTTTTACAAAGTATTGTGTTTTATAATGCTTCAATCAAAAACATAAACAAAATGCCATCGGCAAGTATTAGCAATGCAGTAAAAAAAGCAATCAGGACATCAGTTTTAAAGTTGACACTTTGTTTCGCATCTTTGCATGCGAATGTGATTCAAATACGGAGACACCACAATTATCTTAAAATTTTGTATTCATACGTTGGGTGAATTTTCCATGTTTTTAAATATTTTTTTGTTTTAATTAAACATTTATTTTTAAATAAAAACTTCCAAAATTAAAATTTTTAAAAATTTTTTCTTTCTTTTTTTTGTTGAATTACTTTCTTTGAAAATGATTTTTTTAATTTCGATATTTTACTGAAAATTCTTTCAAAATTTGATTTATTTTTGCATCGTTGAAAAAAAAAACTATAAAAAAACAGCTTTTATTTCTTGCTCTTATCTCTTTCATTTTTTTAATCGGATTTCTTTTAATGTTTCCACAATTAAAACTATTGAAATTAAATTTGACACATCCGATATGGAAGCATGATATAGACAGATATCTAGTGACTTTAAAAATGGCATATTATTTATAGGGTGCATATACACTGAAGTTGCCAACTTTGTGCAGATTATTATCTTCATATCGTATAAAGTGTAGATATTGTGCCAAAAGTAAAAAGTATTAAAAATTTCCTACACGTCAAGGAGTTTCAAATAAGTGATAAAAATGGATTTTGGTACCTAACCCGGTATTATCTTTCACCCATTTCTACAAATCTCAAATGCAGCAAAGCTATCTATTTTAGTTCTTGTTCTTTTCGCTACATAAAAAATATCTCTTTATTTCTAACGCAAAAGTCCTATATTTTGAATTAGACCTTTAAATCAAAATCACAAACTTTTAGGTTTTCAAAGAAATTTACAGTCTGCCTACTTCCTTGAATCAACACTCGCAAATATATTTTTGCGATTACACGACAATGCATAATTCTTTTGCACACAAGCACTGACATTGCTACTGACATTTCAGCGGAAGTACTTAATTTTCCGCTGGGCTTTGCATGCGTTAGCACATGTACGAACATAATTGTGTGTGTGTGTGTGTGTGTGTGTGTGTGTGTGTGTGTGTGCATGTGCCATTTACATAAGCTCAGCATGAAGTTAAAATATAAAGTTTTAAAGCTGCTCGTAAAAATAAAAACTATAGCCATAAAATATTTATACAAAAACTAAAAATAAAACACCTCGTTAAATTTCTAGAATAAAGTAAAACACACAAAAAATCTCCTACATCAGTTGTTTATACAATTAAAAATATTGAAAAAAAAAAGAGTTAAGTTTTTAGACCATTTCCGCAAGTTATGTGGCAACCTTGAAATGAAAATCATGAGAAATACCAACTAAGTGTTCTATCATCGATAAAGTGCTGCATAGCATGGCTATCTTGATAAAAGGAGCCATGAGGTCAAGGCCCACGAAGGCTCGATACCACTAGACTTATTGGAGAGAATGTTGACATTAAAGACAGCAAGTAGCTTCACATAAAGCAAGATGCAGAGGGAAAACTGGAACATATACGGCTACCAGGTAGCTAACGAGCTAACGAATTGACACAAAGATGTTTTCATGAAGAAACATTCCTGACTAGATTACACCATGGGGAGAAGTCACAGTCAGTTTCTGTGAATGTTCAAGTGAGGAGAAAAGGGACTTGGTGGATTTAATACCTGAGGGCGGCTGACTAGGGATTAATGGTAGAAGAACTGGTACTTACTAAAATACTGTTTTCAGTAGCTAGTGCGATGAGATGAACGAGGAGGTAACAAATCTTCTTTACTTCTCTCTTGCTCTAAGTCATATTTTTTAGGGAGAGATATATCGGAGATAAGACTCGTGGGTTTAGTTTATTTAAAATGAGTTGTGGATAGTTTTAATGCTGCTCTAAATATATATGTATTTCTGTAATTCCTGGATTCCCATATCTAAGACATCGTCCTTGGGGTATCAAGTTTTCGCTTGCAAGTGTTAATTTTTTTTTGTACAGTTCTCTTCGTTTTTTAATTTACTGAATTTCCTCATTATTTAATGTCTGGTATAACTCAATTTTCTTTGCCCTTCTCTGTTTTTTTTTTTTTCTAATACATTTTTACTTTCGATCTATTTGTAGGCAACACAAAGTTATTATTATGTTGGACACAAATAGGCTGCCCGACAGCTGTCTGTCTAAACTAATCAAGTTACTTTCTGGATTAATTTGTAGATACATTTATGTATATTTTTATTATCAACACAAGACACTTTTAAACGATATGTGTCATTGCACATTTGAATTTTTTAACCCATATGTAATTTGATATTACTTCAAAATAATGTCACAAACTTTTTGTTTGTTTTTTTTCCAAAAAAAATCAGAACAAGGTACACTAGGTAGTTTCGTCCGCCCAGCCGGTTTGTAGTTGGACATGTCAAAAGCTGTTTGTATTTTACAACTTTAGTTTACAAGCAATTAGCTTTTATTTTCTTTTTCTATTTTTGACATTTTCACTCACAAACCAACAATAAACTGCCATGTTGTTTTTACAAATGTTGTATTTGTTGTAGAGCCGATCTGATCTTATACACTTTTGAAGATGCCACTATGTTCAGTGTTAGTTTACAAAAAAAAAAAAATTTTTTAAAGGGCTGTTGCCATGGTGTAAAAAACTGTAAAGTAGTCATGGCGCTAATACGCTTAAGATTTTTTAACAAATGTTTTAATACAGGGATAATATCGTTTTCTTTCTTAACTCAAGATTCTCACTTCTTGAAAGCACGTAAAAATCAAAATGTTGGTGAATTAGAATTATGAACGGAATTACAAAATAAAAATAATAAAAAAAAACGATTAAAAGAACGACTGAGAGAATGTATGAATATTCATTAGCAATAAAATACAACTGCCTGCATACGAATATATTAACAACTATAGAATTATTTATACAGGTACAAACAACAACAAACAAAAGCAGCAGAAGTGTTAGTGAATCATACCAACGCCACTAGAATAAAAACATCAAATGATTTTAATCTTGATATTTTTATGCAAGACATGTAGGAAATTCAAATGTACACTTGTGCTTTTGTCTAATGCATTTTGATTCAGAGTATTTAATTTTTATTCATTTAATATATTTTTTTTTCCTTTTGTTTGCTTAAAATATATTACTTGCAAAGAGATTACATTTGTATATTGTCGGCATTAGTAAGAACAAGTAAGAGTGCTATATTCAGCTATGCCGAATTTTATATACCCTTCACTATTTTTGTAAATAAAATTTAGTAAAGTAGCTCCTATCAAAAACACAAAAATTGGGGTGAAAGAGAATTAAAAAATAAAAAAAATTGGTACTGCATATATATATATATAATTTTACATAAAAGTGACATAGGCTCTAAATGGGTTAAGCATTTTCAAAAAAATTTAGTACTCGTATTTCTTAAAAAACCTCATTAAAAGCTTGAAAATGACATTCATATTGATATTTTAAAAATTTTAAAATTGCCCCATACATTTATTTATTTTTTTTTTTTTTTATTGGAGTTACTTAATTGTTCCAAATGACATGAAAAGTTTAGAGCTAGGCGTAGTGACATGCCTCGAAGGACATAAACCGATTTTGATGATTTTCCTTAAAAACTTTTTCGACACTATGTCTGATCGATTCACGTACTTTTTTTCTGGTTTGTGATATCAAGTTTGCCTCGGCCTCGGAAACACTAACACGGACGGGAAGACGGACATCGCTCAATCGACTTTGCTATGCATAAGGTCGGAACTGAATATTGTAGAAATTACACACGGAATGATAAACTTATACCCTTTTTCCACTTTTTGTGGTGAAGGGTATAAAAATAATAAAACTACCTAAATCAATTGTACGAAATAGTATTTATGTAAATAAAAAGCTTTTAGAGAAAGAGAGAGAGAAAAGTCTTAGAACTTAGAAGGTTTTTCGAAATTCAAGACAAATATAAACTTTTTGTTCAGCCAATAAAAAAACACTATCAGCAGCGACGTAAATTAATTAAGATTTAAAAGAAATTTAGCATTACGCGAAATTCTCGTTGCCTTTTATCCAAATTCAGTTTTCAAACAACTGTGATAATATTTTCACAAAATCAATTACCAAAAAGATTTCAAGAATATATATTATATTAATTTTTTTCGATAAATTCTCTCGTTAGGGAGAATAAAAAGAAAAGAACTTCAAATTGCTTTAAAGTTTTAAAATTTCTTAAGTAAAATTCATTTGTTTTAATAAAATTAAACCTTTAGAGGTAGTACATGAAGTTTTTATATTCATTTCATAAAAAATTTATGAAACGTCATAAATATTTAAGTGGAGAAGTCTTCAAAGAACCAACCAGCATTTATTATTATTTTTATTTAAGTAAATAAAATGTGCTTTGATTTATGCTTTAGCTTTTTATTTATAAGTTATTTTTAATGACTGCTATTAGTGTTTTTATATAAGTAAACATACATACATACATACATACATACATACATACATACATACATACATACATATTATCATCTACATAAAAATATCTTGTAAAAACTAATTTCTTTTGTAATTTTTATTTAAATTATTAATGATTTTATTTATTTATTTTTTTAATTTTTTTCAACTTAAATACAACATCAATTTTGCACTTGTATGTTCAATAAATAGCACATGCAACATTGTGCATAATAAAGACACACAAAAATTGCTAAAAGCTTAAAATAAAAAACGTTTTTAAATTTTAAAAACTGGTCTTGATGCCGGTGACCTAGTAAACTTAAAATTGCAAGCGTATGTATGTATGTGTATATATGTGTACACGTATGCTTTTTTATATATGAATTAGGGCATATTTATATAAAAGTACTACAAAAATTACCGGTTGCATTTTTATTTGGGACAGAGATGGTACACAAAGTTTTTAAATTATTTTTTGGGCTCATCAAATTTACTTGATTATTTATTTGTTTTTTTTTTATTTATTGAATGTTTACATTATTTCTATATTTTTGTCTATTTCTAACTAGTTTGACCTGTTTCACTGATTCCAGTACGCCTTCTGTCTTTGAGTTGCGGTTCCCATTACAGTGTGACATGACATATAGTTTTCGTAGTGTGTGTCTCAGCCGGGAGTATTTTCTTCGTTAGATTTGAATGTTTATTTTTTCATATTTTGTTAGTTTTAAAAGTTCTTCATTGCAGTTCGCTCGTTACCATAATATTTTCAGACCCCGATATGTGAAAATTTGTAATTTTTTAGTTTTGTTGGTAACGAGCTATGTTTTCGAGCTGTAGAATAATGTTTCGATGCTTGCGTTATAGATATTTATTGTGGCTGTCAGGAAAAGTTAGCTCGATTTAGGAATGTTTTTAATTTGATGGATGCGATGCGATTTTTCCACGCCTTCTATAGACCCTTAATAGGATGTGGTCGCTCTACCATTTATAGTTATTAATATCGGCCGTATTTCTGTTGACTCTTCGGCCACATTTGCACTCGTTGAAAGTTTTCAATTTTGGACTGCATGTGGTCTTTCCTGTTGCTTAATAGCACAATATTATCAGCGTAATTTAGATTTTCTAAATTCTGATGCACGTCCCAGATGATCACCCCCCTTTTTGCTGTACAAAATAACAATGAATCATTTTAATTATTTTTCTCAGAAGTACTGGTTCCTACAAGATCTCAAGCAGAGACGATTTTGTATTTAAATATTAAATTCGATCTTTACAAGCCACCTATGACTTGATCCTTATCCTGCTTTCACACGATATGATTTTTTCTACGTGTGAATTGTTAGTTTGAAAACAAAAAACTTATATCGCACGTGTGTTAGAACAGTCAACCTAAAGATGAATTTTTGCATTCAAACGCACCCGTATTAAGAAATCTGACATAACCTTTTTTTATGAAAGCAGCTGATGTTAAATGCTTTGGCAGAAGAAACTAGAACGCGCTCTAATTTGCAAAGTTATCTAAATTTTATCTAAATTTTATTTGCACGTCATAAAATGGTTTGCTGTATAAAATCTAATTTAAAAATATTTGGTGTAAAATAAGTTTAAGAAAAAATACTTAACAACTGGAACAACTTAACCAACCCTAGTTTCACATGACCATAAACTCAAACAAACATTTTAGGCAAAAACTAATGTTGCTCTTAAATTCATAAAAGCTTTTAAAGTGGATTAAATGATGAAAAGTAACTCCCTTTTTTTATTACCTCGATTCTATTAAAACATAAAAGCACTTTGCTCCTTTAATGCACTTCGTTTTCTATGAGGGACAAGTGTGACATATGTAGATTTTACATAAATTACACATTTCCAAACATGTTAGTGTTTAAGACTTTTAAAGTTATAACGATATTTTTTCGGCTGGAATACTAATAGGAATTTAAATAAAAGAAACTTAAATAAATGCTCTTACGACAGAATTAAGTTTACTTCCAAAAATGGTTGCATATTCAAAAAAGAAAAAATTGCACAAACAAAAACTTCAAAAGTGGCACGAAAACTAATTGACAAGTAAAAAGACAAAACTGTAAGAAGACATTTACAAAAAAAAATAAAAAAATAAATCAAACTGTAATGTCATGAAATGTATTTGTAATGAACAAAATTTGTGAGTTAATTAACACAATATTTGCTAAAAGATAAATTTCGAAATGAAAAAGAAAAATACTATTATTTATTTGTAGTTATAAAAAAGCCTTCTTCTTTATATTACAAAATAAAATAAAAAATTTTAGTTTTAAATCAGACTTTAAATTCAATTTGAAAAACATGACCTTATTAATCTAATAAAGACAGTTTGCCATTTTATAATGAATAGACTCACGCCAGATGTTAATTTTCCATAAAAAGTGTTGTTGAAAACCACTACATTCCTGTCTGTGGATAGCAGTCGACTTAACAACAAAAACGTTCGTTTGTCAGACAATTCGCCGACCGCGTTTACTCAAAAAAGGATTTTTAAATAAATTGGGAAAAAATTGGAAATTCGTCAGATAATGCTTATTTAGCCACCCAGCATTAAGGGTAATTAAGCAAAATTAAAAAAGGCTCTCTTTATTTATTTCAAAGTGTTTATGTTTATGTTTATGTTTCTATATCTTATATTTTTTTATATCTTTTTTTTTTTTTTTTTTGCTTAAATTTTCCTAAAAGTTCACAACATAATTTCAACGTACAATTTGTAATCTAAAGGTCTGATTTTACAGAAAAAGTATGAAAACCGAAATATTATTAACAAATCAAAATTTTTTAAAGAATTTGTTTTATTTAACTTTAATTTTAAGTAAAAATTGGCAAACAATTAAAATACTGAATCTATTAGAAAAATATACGATAACTTTACAAAAGTTTCAACACTTATGTAAAATAGTAAAACAATAATAAAACTCACTTCCAATGGTTACAGTGTTTTCTTTTAAATATTTTTAATTTTACTTTAAACTTTAAAAAATTCTTGCTGATTATTTCGACCGAATTATTTAAATCACCGATATTGACTATTGAGGGTGAAAGCAATTTTCGATGGACATTTCGCTACCGCTCACTAAGCTTGAAGTAAATGACAATTTAACCGATTAAATATTTGTAAAATATCGTATCCACCCTTATGGGAAGTTACCAGATCTATCTAAATCTCGACTGTGTTCATACAAACCTTCCTAAATTGCAACAATATTTTTTTTTAATTATTGTTTTGCGTTATTTGTTTTATCATCAAATACACAGAGAAAAGTGATTTATTGCAACAACCACATTTGTCGCCGATCGAGTTTTTTCGACTGTGAGTATCATTTGAAAATCGGGTAAAATGGTACCCGTAACTATTAAAAAAAAAGATTCTTTAAAAGGAAAGATAAAAAATTTATTTTGAATTAAATAAAACAACAGATTCCTGTAAAACTTTATTTAAAAAATAATTTTAAGTGATAAATTAAATGTTACGTACAGTTCGGCACCACTTCTTCTTATTTTTTTTCGATTTCTTTCTTTTTACAAATTTCTTACAGCTTACGTTTCATCCGGAAATAAAAATAGAAAAAATGTTTTAATTTGAAAATATCTTTTTTTCTTGAATTGAATATACGTTTCAACAGAATTTGTTATTTTTTCTACACTTTCATAAAATCCTTGTTATTTTTTTAGATAACGTGTTACTTTTTATAATAATTACATAAATTTCTTTATTTTATATGGTCAAAAAAGTTTTTATCAGAAGTAATATACACCCGAGCCCGGCTTGCGTCGTTAATGGGGACCGGAGAAACGCGACGCATATCGAAACGACGCAAATTGAATGACCTTATTCTATGTAAATGCACTGAAAATATTCAAAACAAAGCAAAAAAAAATTTTTTTATAAAAAAAAACAAGTATGAAAACATTTTAATCTAATTTATTTACTTAAAAAAATGCTTATAATAATTATAAAGAAATAACAAAACAAAACATTAAGAAAAACATAGGGAATTCCCCTTATTTCACGCAATTTGAAACCCTATTAACGCACAGGTGATGATCAGTGTTGCTAGAAGTTATAAAAATTCTATAAGACAGAAAAGATGCTAAAGCAGGCACTACAAATGCGAGAAATGGTAATCCACAATGGTGCAGTAAGAAATTTAACCGTTTTTAGTGACGCAAATCGAAATCAAAACGACGCAAAACGGAAACAAAATGACGCAAATCGAAATCAAAAGGATGCAAGTCGGAGTAAAAACGACGCAATTTAAAATTGCAATGACACAAATAGAATTTTTCTAGCTTTTAAAAACCGACGCAAATCGAAACGACGCAAATTGAACCGGCGCAAATCGGGACGACGCGAATCGGGGCTCTAGTGTAATCGAATTTTTTTCTAACTACAAACATTTTGGTATCCGAGTTAATGTGCTAAAATTATTTGGTTGCATTTCTCAATTAATGGATTCGAGTTGACTTTCGTTACAGTTGTCGTTGTTCTCCAAGCAAGAAATTAGACATTACCTTAAAAAGTACAAACCATATAATGAATTACTTTTGTGATTGCAAAATTTTTTTATTATATTACAAAACACATTACATCAGTTCGCAAATAACGGAAGTAGTATCTGAATAAGTTCTTTAAGTTAAAAAAGAATACCTTAAAATTCGTACTAATGATTATTATTATTTCCTGTAATAATCATCGTAATTAGTTCTCAATAATTAATTATTAAAGTCTCATGCCTTGTTAATATCATTTGGTTGGTAATTTAGTTGGGAAGTCCTTCCGCCAAAAATGCTTAATTTCACACTCAATTACCTTTTTTGAATTTTTTTGCTGGGTTAATATAGAAAATCGACAAAGTCTCTGTATGCCCTTTTCCACTGGTTACCCACCAAACTCCTGGTGTTGCAACAGGCCAAATGCTGTGCAGCCAGACTTAATGCCCTCTCACACTGGCTTAGGCCGGACATGGCTCACTCCAAGATTATCGCTCGGGATGTGCCCATACCATCAATGGTGGACTACATCTCTTCTACACCTGCTCTGGACCACGGGTCTCAGATCCATATTCCAAGTAGGGAGGAATGGGCCTCTAACGAAGTGGTTGTGAGCAATACTGTTGACATCTACACCGATGGCTCGAAACTGGACGACAGGGTCGGTTTCGGAATCTTCTCCAATAACTTTGGACTGAGACTCTCCTTTAGACTCCCTGACTACTGCAGCGTCTTTCAGGCCAAGGTAATGGCCATTTTGAAAACATCCGAAATAGTGCTAAGGGACGGACTTTTTGGCCTTGCCATTCAGATATTTTCGGACAGTCAGGCAGCAATTAGGGCGCTTTCTGGTGGATACTGTACATCTAAGCTAGTACTGAGTTGTCGCTCATCACTAAAAAATCTATCGGAGCGATCACAGATTGACCTGTTTTGGGTCCCCTGCCACAGGGATATCCTGGGAAACTGTGAGGCCGATGATCTCGCCAAACGGGGCACATTGCTTCCTAGCGTCTCCGTGCTACCCGACGTTGGAATTCCTCTGGCAACGATGAAAATGGCCATAAAGAACCACTACCTAAATTTGGCTCGCAAATTATGGGTAGATAAAAGTTTCTGCTGTGTCTCCAGACAACTGTGGACTATACTGGACCTCAAGCGGACCAGGCAGCTGCTCAAACTGGACAGAAAATCCATAAGTATCATGGTCTCGGTACTTACTGGTCACGGTCTAGTCGGCAGGCATGCTGAAAGACTGGGACTGCCCTCTAATGATTTCTGTCGCAGCTGTAGCTCGGAAGATAAGGAGGAGACCTCCTGTGCCACTGCCCATCCCTGGCTCGAAGAATATTTAGAATTCTGGGCTCTCCTTTCTTCGGGACTTTTACGGAGCTAACATCTCAATCTATAGGGGACAGCGAAGTTCATCCGGGAATCTTAATGGTTCTCAATTGGGTAAAAGGGAGTCGCGGCGTCTTCCTTGTGGTATCACAACGGGCCATTCGATTGTGCTTAAGTGAGCTTCGTCGTATAAGGCTGCCACTCCTAACTAACTAATATATGAAATATGTTAAGATAATAGTTTAATTAGAATAAAGATGATGATGAAATGCTAAAAGATGTCATTAATAGTTAAATTTTAATAATTTTAACCGATTTTTTGCCAACTGGTTTTCTGAATAGAATACTTTTTATTTCATAAAAATATGTCATTTCGTAGAGAAAATGGAGATATAAATGTGAAATCACCCAATTTTACCGGTATTATGGTACTAGAACAGTTGCCAATACATTTTACTTTTAATTACAGAACTCTACAACAAATGTTTAAAAACACATTTTTCTAAATTTTAAGAATATTAGAAATGATACGCGGACAAAGTTCAGTTTTAAATAAATATGTTATTACAGGCAGCCGTAGTAGTTTGGCCGCTCCCTCGAAGGATGTGGACCGATCTTATTGTTTTTTAATAGCAAAATTTTCGAAACTGATCAAATGGTGCATTTAAATTTTCTCTTGCTCGTTTAGTGGCAAAGTTGATCTCAACACGAACGCAAACAGAGGGACATTGCTATGCATAAGAACTCAGAATATATATACTTTATAGTGTCCGAAATGAATATTATAGAAATTTCAAACGGTGTGAAAAACTGAAATATCCATTTTTCCACCTGTGGTAAAGGTTATAAAAAGAGTATATACATTTTTCTAATAATTTTTAACAAATTCTTAATCAATTCGGCTCCTAAAGCATTTTAATACATTTTTAAAAACAAAGAAAAAAGGGTAAATTCGATTTATCCGCGACCAAAAGACAAACAAAGCGAATGACAAAAGAAAAAGCAAAAGATTAAAGTATTTTTTAGTTTGCCGTTAACATGTGGTCAATCAATTTAACATTGTAATACATTGTTTTACGTTTAACTTTTTTTCCTTTTTCGAGATTTAATCCGCTTTTAACCAATATTTAAAAAAAAATAAAAAACTGTTAAAGAATGAATGTAAAATTCAGTTTTCAATATGCATGAGTATTATGTGATTTAAGGAAGGATAACAGGTTTGAATGAATACAACATTTATTGATTCGGACATAAAGCAGTGAGATACGTGTAAAAATGTATGTTTTCACACGGGATTGTAGAATAAAGTAGCATTTAAATACGTGAATTGAATGCATGGGCTTTTCAAGACACATTATGGGGTTTTCTATAGATTTAAATTTCTATTAAATTTGGTGCAAGCATATGGACTTAGGTGTTTTGGTTAAGATTAATTTGTTTCCAAAAAATTGTTGTAGTGCAGAGGGAGTGAATTAAAAAAAATTTATATATTTTTACTTATGTTAGGTTCATTGCCCAATTCATGAAACTTTGTCATGACAACTGTACACACGTATGTAAATCCGTCACCCAATATGTCATCCTGTCCTACCAGACAATATAAGGCAAGATATTTTAACTAACAATATTAAAATTTGTGCTTGCAATCATTGGCAACTTTGGTTCAATCATAGTTTATTACTTGTTCTTCTATTGGTTTTTTGTTGCAGAACATTAATTTCTCATCCTGCTTTTAAATTAACTCCTCGAAAGTAAAAACTTCACAACCACAAATTATAAGAATATCAGGGATGTGATAGAAATCAAGTCGGTTTTGATGTTTCTCGGTTTTGTTGTCTTCAAATGCAAATAAAACCAATATTCGAATTAGCTGTTGTTTACATTTTTATAATTGTTTAAAATTTTAATTATAATATTTTGGATGAAATACATATAAAGTGTGTTTATTGAAAATATCCAGACCCAATTGTCTCTTCTTCAATTCATTTTCTTCTTGCAAGGATTCCACAAATGCTGTACTTACGTGGCAAATACCTTTTTCAAATCAGTGACAGCACTTGCAACAGATTCATTGCCTTTTTCAATTGCTCTTTAAATGCGTCTTAAGCTGCTTGAGCTTTCTTTTTCAGTTTGAATTAATTTATAAAGATTTCTTTTCTTTCTTTCTCTTATCGTCTTCATCTAGAACTTTTTTTTATGCTCCCCGGTATTTTCAGTTTTATATCCTTTTGCAGTACTGGTTGGTACAACAGGAGACAATGGCCGTTTTGAATATATAGATGGCAATTCTTTCTCACATGCAGCATCTACATCTTCGTTAAGACCAACTGCTACGCCGCAAACACCTTCCACGAACTGCGAAATGCCACATAGCCGTACTATAGCCTCTTCTGTTGTTGTCAGGTGATGCTTCGCAAATTGTCCACCGCCAGTTGCCATAGACTTTGTCTTATTAGAGCTTTTTTTTTTATCTTGCTCTTCCACTGAGTCCATTTCTATACGAATAAAAGGAAATTACATATAACAATACAATACCACCCATTCACGTCAAATTGTGGTGGCCCGGCACCATTCAGTGTATAAGCCAGTTCTTTTTACAGGGCATTCGCTGTTGGCTTGTCACGCTTCCTAAAGCCTTAAGCGAAATCCGGATATTTTTCCATGACTTCCATGATTGTGGTATCTTGTACGCTGGATTTATGGTTTCCCCTAGAAAATAAAAATATCAATGCAAGAATTGTTATTTTCATAAAGCAAATATAAAATTAAATTAAATTAGTTTACTTACATTTCTAAAAAATATCCCACTGCAAAAAATAAAAACTTAAGCGCGCAAAAATAAAAACTGGTAGCAGTGAGCTGCTCGGTTTATTTCCAATAAAAAAAACCAATAACATTGGTTTCTGTGACACCTAAAACCGACACTTACTCTAGTTCGAACATAAAATTAATAATTTCTATGACACCAAAGCATTTTTCTTGTCGGTTTTAAAACCAATTTTGACAATATTGGTTTCTATGACAACCCTGTATGATTTCTCTAGTATATTTAGACATGTCAGACATTCCGATCAGAATAATTTTAGTTTCATATTAACCATTTCGATAGATTTTGTTTTATCTTCTCCAAAGTACTATCGATTTTTTTATTCTTTTGTGCACACATTAAAGTAAACAACTAGGCTAATCTGAAGGGTGGGGCACATAGAATCCGTCATACGTTAAACTTTGACAAATTCAACTGTCAAGTCAGTTAAGATACATGTTTTTTATGTGTCCGTCAACGCAAAGTACGAAAGTTGGTCAACCTTTAACTTTTGACACATGTTGGATACTTTGACAACTATCAACTGCTTCTTCTTCTCTGTTTTCTTTTAACTCTTGCTGTATTTCAATCTTGTTTTGTGATTTTAATAAAAAAAAATTTAGCGGCAAATAATAAAATACAAATTTAATTAAATTAACAAGTGAATAAAATATAAATTAAATTTAAAAATTAATAAAAATAGAGAGCAAACTTTGATTTAACATCCTTCAGCAAAGTATTCATTGTGCCAACCTCATCCGTCGTTACTTTGACTTTAGTTGAATCTGTCAAAGTACAACGTATGACGGATTTTATGTGCCTCGGCCTTTAAGGAGTGACTACCAAAACAACTAAATTCCAATTTTATAAAAGTCTTGCATATATTTTTGAGACGCCGTTAATAAAAAGCATTTAAAATTCTTATCTTTAAATTATTGGGAGTATTTAACATTAAAATTTTTACATAAATAAGAAAATCTAAATTTCGCAAATATCTTGTGTAAATGTGACAGCAATTATTTATCCACCTTGACAATGAAAACCAGATTAGATTTTGCTTGAAAATAACAGAAATTATTCAATCAAAAAAACTATGTTTATTTATTTTGTGTTTTTTTTTTTTCTTACTTGCAATATTTTAACAGTAAATTTCATATACCGGTAGTTGCATACATACAAATAAAGTTTTTTCTTTCCTTAATGGGAGCAAATGAAAAACTGGTCAATGTCGCACGCAACACTAGGAAAACGAAAAGCAAGAAATAACCGCAAGTCGCACTTGTCATTGAAAACTGTTTGTTCGTATCTGTTGTCAGTTAATGAGCGTGTGTGTGACTGTTGCACGAGTTTTTACAGATGTGTGTAAAAAAAGTTTAAAAATGCTTTTAAATTCCCGTTAAACAGGTTGGAATTTTTTGTTTTTTATACAAAGAATGGCCTGGCCTGCAGCGTAAAATAATTTAATGTTGAACCAGTTAAAAATTCATATGAAGCAGGTTGTTATTAATGAACCGCTAACAAACAAGGAATGGCATAAAAGTTTTTTGCATGAATTTAATGTTTACACTTTTTTTTCTTTTCTTGTTTCGTGATTTTGTTTCTTGTGTTTTTTTTTTTTTTTGTAAGGAATGTCTCCCTGAGTGTATACGAATTAATATTTTAACTGGAAAATAATATTGTGATGTTGTTTACAGCCGTAGCGCACTGTTGCTTTACAATAGTCAATAACAGTAATATGTTTCGTAATATTTTATGTTGTTTAATCATCATTTACAAGCATTTTATTAACAAATAATAATGGGTATTTAAAACTTTTCTTACATGATTAAGTTGTCAATGTCGTAAGTGCACTGAACTTGATTGATTGCTTGTCAAGTCATTTAACTGGAAGATGCTCATTTTTTTAGCGTTTTTCTTGTATAACTTTTAATTGCTTTAAAAGTTTTCAATGAAAATAATTGACAACTAAGATTTTTTTAATAATTGTTAATAAATTAAAACAAATTATTAATTAATCACAAAACGCTTGAAGAAATTATTCATCAGAAGGCCTTTTAAACGTTTATATTTTTGAGTTTGCAACACTGTTTTGTTTAACTTTAGATTCAAAGGCAGATAATTGCAATTTTATAATTCAAATAGAAAAACTGTAGAAGTCTGAAACTAATATTGATTATATTTTCCATAAAGAATTTAGCCAGTGATGAATCTTACTTTTAGATGATTGGGTAAAATAGTAGGCAGAATAGACATCAGCCATTGCACCTAAAAAAACATTGACTCTGGGCAGGACTTAAGAACCCCTAGAAAAAATTCATCGCCCTCCCGTACGTTTAATTTTTTTATAGAGTTTTTACTATTTGACATAATTTTCCCTCTCGCTAGAAGTCTGTAGCCCCCTTTGGAAAACTTCTCTAGTAACGCTTGTGTCGAGAAATTTAATGTTTGATGCACTTTATGTTCTTTTGAAGTCATTTGTTTATCAAGTTTCTTCAAAAATTATGATAAACAGAATGTTACAGTCAACAGCAAATTTTATAAAAAGATAACTACCTAATTTTTCATACCTCAATTGGTTGACATAATCCTTGCCAAAATGTAGTTTTATTAGAATGAAAGCACATGCCACGTAGCACATGGGTTGAGGGTCACAGAACAGAAGAAGTTGTCGAAGGACCATGAAACTTAGCACGTATGCCCTTTTTTTTCACAAGAAGAAACTTGAAAAATTAAAATGATACGCCCACTTTTACGCCCATCTCCCATACAAAGTGAAAATTAAATTTTGACCTACAGATTCGTTTTTTGGCGCATAGCATTTTTAAATACTCAGAATCATTTGTGTAACATTTGAAAAATATCCGCCTACTTTTATGCCCACTTTCCATACAACTTGTATTGAAAAAGTGGCATAACTCCATTGACTTTTAATGCATCAACTTAATTTTTACAAAAAATAAATATTATAATTATAGAATGGGCTCCTGAAAACTTTAACCTGATTTGCCCAGTAAAGAATTGTGGCAACAATAACATGCGTGAACGTAAATTCATGTTTTGTTACTTTATCATTTTATAGTTTTTACTGTTTTTTTGGACAGGAGGATTTTTCTTTAACTTTTATCTGAGACTTCAAACTGTAATTTGACATGTTTTGTTGAACAACGCTCCACAGCGCTTCAAAGATGCAGTTTACTGAAGTTAATGAACATTGAAACTTTGATGTTGTTTACATTTTGTTCCACTTTTCCAAATTTTTATTTTTGAATGCAAGTTTCATCCATTTCTATGATAATTTTACTGTGATTGTACTAAAAGATTGAACAAACAGTAAATTTGCATGCCATATTAAACAAGTAAGCATATATAAAGTTTAAGCGTGTCTGTCCAAACAAATAATAAATATATAAGCCTAATATTAAGGAACCATAATATTCAGATACCTGACAACAAAATACCAAAAATTATCTAAATCAGCGAACATGAAAAAAATATATTTCGGACACTCTTCAACTAGGCAGTACAATAAATTTATTCAAATAAATAATTTAGAAGTTATAATTTTACGATACGGCCCTAATAATTGGCCACTAAGATCGTGCTACATGATTAAATTAGATAATGTACACATAACGGTGATAGAAAATTTGTAACACAACTTCCGGCGAATTATTGTAGAATTGAGCCATTATGTACGTACCTGCATCAAAAGCTTGAAATGCTAAGCTCTTTATATATGCTCTCTTCTTTTCTCTAACATATTGCACAGCGATCAAAGTTCGGATATATTTTATTTGTATTAAAATTGTATTAAAATATTTTCTTACATCACAAAACCTTTGGTACATCTTTGAGCTTAAGCCAGACGAAAGCAGCTCAAAAACAAACAAAAAAATTGTCCACGGGGTGTAAAATTAAAGTTTAAGCAAACAAAGTTTATTGAATACTTTAGGGCTGACCCTTAGCTTAGGACAACAGCTGTTCATATGTCTTTTGCTTACATTTCTAAAACAATGTAGCATACGTGAAAACAATAAAACGTTAAATTCTTCTAAATCGCAAGAAAAATAAAAATTTTCACATGAAACAATCAATGTTGCTAAAAATATTTCACAAATTTGACCAGATTCCAGGCTTTGGAACTTTTGTTGCGCAACTTTTAATAAAAAAAATAATAATAAATAAAACTTACTTTTTTCTTTAATAAAAGGAGAAATGGATTATTTTTGAGAAACGGAGGGATTTTTAAAATTATGATCTGACATCACTAACAGCAGTGATGTTAGATCAGAAAAAAATACTTGAAAAACCCCGCCATTATTATAATTGAGGCTAAACAAGTGTTCTTGTAGACGACATAATGGTCAAATTCCAAGTTCGACATTTTTGAGATAAACTCTATTGAAGCTACGTCATGTAGCATACCACGAAGAAATTAAAATCCTAAATTTCAAAAACTGTTTATTTTTTCGATACCCCACGACGAAATGAAGATTAAAGCTGTTAAGAAACACATAAATGTTGAAATCAAATCGTTTACATGTGTGCGTATTATTTTATTAAAACAGTCACACGTAATTGTAAGAAATAATTGTGTTTCATTATTTTTATGGAAAATATCGCTGAATCTCACAGAATTTGACTGCAGCATTTAAGTGTTCGTAACCCTCTTAATAATAATAAAATGAATTGGTTTAAAGCAGATGGTAAATAATTTGACAAGTAATAGAAGAATTTCATTTTTTAAAAATTCATAAATAAAATAATAAATGAATAAGTAAATACTTATAAATGTTTACATACACATCGTCGCAAGATTTAAAGAACGCTGTAACTGACAAAAAATCGAAAACACGTTTTTTGCATCATTTTTATCAGAAGAAAATACTACGGCGATTGGTGTCTGCCCCATATTTGCATGATGAAAAAATATTCTCTTACGCCGTCAGCGTTTTGAAAAATACCAGTGTCTTCTTTGTCGTAAGCCTAACAAAAACTTGTAATTTTTTAAATTTTTTGCTTACGACACTTTTGCGTCAACTAAATTTTTCAAACTAACACTTACACCGTTCTTTGCATTTTGTTCAAAAAATATTTTTCCCACTTTATTTATTTACTTTAACTTACAGTAATTAAGTTTTAATTAAAAAAAACAAAACAAATGTGCCACTTAAAGCGTTTTAGAATTTTAAAATTTTGTTTCCATATAAAAAAAAATTGTAGTTACAGCAGAAAAAAATCATTTACTGTAAGCCGCAGAATCACCGGGAATAATAGACCAGAGTGAAAATGTCTACAGTTAATATATAAAGCGATAAAAAATAAAAATACGTTTTTAAAATCATGTTCCTAAGTTTTATAGTTTTTGTGCTATGAACTTTTTTTTTTACTTTCATACAGGCTTTTTTGGCTCTGGTGAACATTTCATGTTTTGTCAGCTACAGCGTTCTTAAATTCTTGTTGCGTTCTTTAAGACATGTTGTTGTTATAAAATAAAATCACCCGTTCGATTAAAATTTCCTTATCATTAGGCAGTAAGCTTTCGTCTGCATCTGTTAATACACTAAAAACAACAAATAATATTGAAAATAGTACTCACTTAAAATTGTTAAAAAAAAATCTATATATTTTGCGGCAAAAAACCTTAAAAATATTTTAACGGTTTATTAAAGAATGAATGTAAAATTTATTAAATTATAAAAAATATATTGATGCTTTTAATGATGTTCTTACCTAAATATAATAAAGTTAAACAGCGTATTTATAGAACTCATTTAAATTAAAACGATACCGTACCTCACATGAACCATTAGTGTTTATGCAACGCATTTTAGAGTTTTTTGCTTTGCGTCTACTTTAGAGATTTGTTAGTTCATAATATTTGTTGCCAATTATTGAAAAAAAATTTTTTCATCTTTTGTATTTTTTTTTTCATATAAACTCTAAATTTCTTTATATGAGGGGCAAAAACGTCTAATGCATTAATAAACAAAACAAAGTATAATTTGCTAAATTTGATATCTTTTTATTTTTTTTTTATTGGTTGTGAAATTAAATAAATAAAAGTTATTAATATATAAATAAAACAAATAAGAGTGCTATATTTGGCTATAGCGATTCTTATATACCCTTCACCATGTACGTGAATCTAGTTAAGTGAAGTAATTCCAATAAAAAAAATAATAAGGTGACAGAAAATTAAAAAATAAGAAAAAAAATAACTAATTTTACACAAAAATTTCAACAGCTTTTAATGTGTTAAGCATTTTTAAAAAAATTTAATAGGTATTTCCTGAAAGACCTCTTCAAAAGCTTTTAAATGATACCCATATTGATATCGTAAAAAAAATATGGTGCACAATCGTACTTTTGTAAAAAATTTTTAAAATCGGTACACTTTTAATAAAGTTTTAAACTCAAAAATATTTTTTAAATTCGGGTTTTCCTACTTTGATGCGCTGTGGTACTACCCTGTACTGAAAAACGGTGTATCTAAATGCAGTAGGCTTATGTTTTTATGTATAAATCGCAGTTTTTTTCATAAAAATCGAGCAAATAGTTTAGAAGTTCCCGACTTTTATTCCTTTTACATTCTCTATCCCCCCATTCTTTTTTTTTTATTGGAGTTACTTTACTAAACTTAACTTACATATATGGCGAAGGGTATATAAAATTCGGAATTGCCCAATATAGCATCCCTTCTTGTTTTTAAATAATTCTTTTTAGATATTTGCAAATTATTAGTAACTTCCAATTCGTTTTTATACTAAAAACGCACAATGATCATGTGATTAGCTAAATGTGATTTAAATTAAAACACATTTTTATGTACGTAGTTTGACTTTAATCCGCATGAAAGCCTGTACAGATTGCTGAGCTTAAAGGCCAGGATATACTATCATACACAATCGTACGATTTATTCACACAACAATCTGGCAGAATTCTGCCCTACTTTAAGGCCTAACTATAATGTGCTTAAACAACTGTGCGATTACACATAATCAAAATTGTATAACTTTAATGTACTTAAGCGACTTTTCGTCAAGTTTCGTCAAGTGTGATTTTCTTAAGCAAACAGCATTGCCGAAGAAATCAAATGACAACTGTTTTATAAATTTAAAAAAGCGTACTGCAATAGACGCCAAAAATGATTTTTTTTTAATTTAAATTAAAAGATCATTAAATAAAACATCTAATGCAATCAAATATCTAATGCAATTTTTAATATATTCAGAGTCTTTAATGATTTTATATTTTTTCCATTTTATTCTACATTAACAATAAATTTTCAAATATTAACATATGGTTTTAATGATATATACATTGTTGCAATGTTATAATTTGGTTTATTTTTATTTAAGGAATATTTCATAATCAATAATTGTTGGTAATATATTGTTAAATTGTAGATATTTAATAAAATTTTGGGTAAAAAAAGGATACATTAGAAAAGTATAAGAAGAAAACAGTTTATTTTAAAGGACAACTGTTTGCAGCTATGTGAAATAAAGTACAATATAGCCACCAAAAAGTATTCAATAAGTTTCTTACGTATTTGACAGGCTTTTCGTTGACTTTTGACAGTAGCTTAAGTTGGTTTAAATACAGTATAGTTAGCCCTTTTAAAAATCGTTTCCAAATGGCCTTGTACGTGCCATACTATTATACACAAAGATGCAAAAACAGATGCTTTTAATATTTTGTTGTTGCTTTCTCCGTATCTTCAAAAAAAATCAACTCTAATCGCATAGAAAAAATCATTTTATGAATTATTTCAAAAGACTATAAAATCGTACAGATCTGTCAAAAAGTCTGTCACACACATACAATCCTGGCCTTAACACATGACTCTCCCTGCTCTAGAGCAGTGTAGCCAGATAAGGGAATTTCTCCCCAAATTGGGGAATTCAACATAAGCTTGGGGACAGAAATGCGTGGGGAGGGATTTCGGGATTTTTCATTATCGACAGTTGTTTGATTTACAGGCATTATATTTAATATTTTGAATATTTTTCTACCTGTGCTGCTGTCTGCTCGAGTTAACATATTAAAAGCATCACGATATAAATTTATATTTATAGGCACTTGATAGTGGTCCAAATATTTTTCTACACAAATTTAAATTACACATTCTAGTATAATACCAACTGATTATCTGTGTGAATTATTTTCAAAAAGTGTGCCATAGCGCTAAAAGTGCATTGAACCTGCCTGCTTTATTAAAACAGTTAATATTTAATGTTAATGGAATGTCGGTAAATACTCCTGATTGATAAGTCATCGAATGTATCGAGTTAAATGGATAGCAATTTACATTCGATATTTTCACGGTATTTTAAGTAGAAGCTGAGGAAATAACAGAGGCATTATAAGTTTTTTTATGAACATGGATTTAATAATTTATCTGCCATTATAACAGACGGTGCAATCAATATGTGTGAAGCAAGAAAGTCTCTTTAGGTTTTCCTTAAAAGGAAAAATAGATAAATGCATTTGCCATTCACTAAACTTTTGCATCTTGGAATCACCAAAATAATTCCCTACCTCTGTCGAATTTCTTGTTAAGGAAATGTATAACTACTTCTTGCACTCTCCATTAATTGGATATTGATAAAAATAATCATATACAGTATTGTTCGAAACCTAAGCAACTTTTTCCGAGTAGATACTCATGGTCGTATATGTTCTCTTTAAATAGATTAATGAAAAATTTCCTATTTATTTATTATTATTCATATAGTCTACATACTAATAATAACAACAAGAAATACATTTTATGTCTTTGGAAGAAATTATAAAACAAAAACAAAATTAACTTAAAAATTCGCTGTACGAAACCTAAGCAACTTTTACATTTTTGCATTTGTTGCGAAATATTAATTAAAACAACAACAAAAATTTTAAACAAAAAATAATTTTGGTTGATTTTATGCATTTAAGTAGTACTAATTCTTTAGAAGTGCAACCATGACGCGAGCATGTTATGGGTCAGCTTTTAAGCTAAAGATTATTGAACCTTTTAATAACGGTAAATCCCAAATTGCTATAGCAACTTATAAAAAAGTATAAAGCTACTGGGAAAGTAGCGGTGGACGACCTCGAAAAACTTCTGAGCGAACAGGCCAGAAAATTTTCCGTCTAAATTTAGCTTACTAAATTCAGATGGAGTTTGCCACGTGAGAAGAACAAAAGAAAATCGGCTACATCTTCGGTACTCGTAAGCCACAATAAAGCATGGTGGTGGAAATGTGATGGTTTGGACTTGTTTTTTGGCCGGTGGTGTTGGTCCCTTTGTATAAATTCAAACAAAAATGGACCGTTTTGTTTACAGAGACATTTTTGCAACTCACGTGCTTAACTATGCTGAGTGGGAAATGCCACTTCGATGAGTGTTTCAACATGACAATGACCCAAAACGCTCATCGAAATTAGTCAAGGATTGGTTATCAGCTAATGGGATTCGACTTGAATCCCATAGAGAACTTCTTTGGAATTTTAAAACGGAGAGTTAGAACTCGACGCTTTAAAAATAAACAGGAGTTGATGAACTGTCCAAAATCAGAGTGGGAAGCTATACAAACATCTATTCTATCGAATCTTATTGAATCTATGCTCAAAAAATGCCCTAAGGTCATAAGATACAAAGAATATCATACCAAATATTAAAAGTTGCTTAGGTTTTGAACAGCGAATTTTTAAGTTAATTTTATTTTTATTTTATTATAACTTCCAAAGAAATGGAATTTAATTTTTATTGTTATTTTTAGGTTATAGACACATTGTGTAGTAATAAATAAAAAATAAATATTTTCTATAAATTTATGTAAAGAAAAGAGATGGTCTATTATTACTTAGTGGAAAAAAGTTGCTTAGGTTTCGAATAGTACTGTACATGGATTTTAGCATAGAATGTTCTAAAGAATTGCAAATTGATTAGAACGCTTAAATATGAAAAACTACGAACTCTTCAAAAATTTACAATTTAAGAACATGTAAACCATTAATAAATAAGTTTAATTCCGTGTATAGAATTTTAAAAATATCCTTAGACTCAATAGTTTACTACATACGAAAGCGAGTGGAATAAAATTGCACATGTTTATTGGCAGAACAACACAAAAATTACATTTGCAAAAGACATTTTTGGCTTTTGAGAAACAATTTACGCACACGAAGAAATTACTGCAAATCATTTCCTTAATGAAATCGCTGCCTCTGTGTTCAATCTATTAATTATGCCAATATGTAATGCAGTTTTAGAAAAAATATATTTGTGCATAAACACTACGAAAATCAAACTGAGGAATAAGCTGCAGTATAAATTGTTGGAATTATTGATGAAAATATATTTTCTCAGCCTTTAATTCTAATTCAGAAAAACTATTATGAAAAGCGAATTGAAAAAAAGACATTTTTTAAAGTATTAAATTCTGCTTAACGAATTTGTCAGTTTATGTGTTTAATATTATTAATTGTAAACAATTTATTTCTATGTTAACCGACTTGACTTGTATTGTACACGCATATGGTCAGCTAAAATAAAAAATTATGTAACTAAAAAAACATTTAAAGTGCGTTTTTCTACTGAATGTCATACTCTAAATGAAAATGTATCTCCCTGAATTAACAAAAAAAAAAAAACATTTTTGATTATTTGTTAGTTACTTGTTTTTTATTTTAGCTTACTTTATACTCTTGAGTTTGGGATACACCATTTTTCCGTATAATATAGACTCTTTTTTCATAGAATATGTATGAATTTAATGACATAGTATATGTATGTTTACGACGCAACAAAAAAATTAAAAAAAAAATTTTTTTAATAAAGATGCTTATTTAAAATTGTTTCTTTTTGGAGACAAAATTGGAAATTTTCGGTTCGAAATTGGGAATTTTTGGGGACATCATTATCCAAATTGGGGACAAGAACCAACATTTTTCTGGCAACACTGCTCTAGAGTACATAATTTTTGACTCTCTTAATCGTCAAAGTGGTAGGAAATCCAAAAGTCTGGCAACTTCGATACTGGTGCTTTCATGGAGAAACAATTGTTAAAGTGTTCTCTCTCAATACAATCAAATTGCCAAATTAAAAAAAAATACTTTTTACAATCTATAACACTGTATGAAAAAAAAACAGAAATGCATTATTAACTGGTCAATGGCCGAATTAAAAAAAAAATATTTTTGTCATGGTCAGCACTCACTAATTAATCTAGAAAATGCAATAGATAAAAACTTCATAGTAATAATAGATTAAGAAATTTTGGATTAAGGTCTCGTTAAATAAATTTAAAAACTTTTTTAAACTTTTCAACTTATCTAACAAGAGCACAAGTCAAAATTTTCTAATTAGCCTATACGTTTAATAAAACAATAACGGCGTCATTTCTGTACATAATATATTTTTGGAAAGTTTTAATTTTGGTGTAGATAGCAATATGCCTATCTGTCCGTCTGCCTATCTGTGTTCGCATCACGTAAAAAGTGCTGATACAAATGTGAAGGCACACATTTTTATCGGTATATTGGTACTAAAAGAGTTGTCAGTATATTTGATTTTTGAAGATGGATGATTTTTAAACACTTTTTACAGATCTCTACAAAAAATATTTAAAAACACATTTTTCTAAATTTTTGAATTTTAAGAAAATTAAAAATGATATGTGGAAAAGATCTACAATTTCAAAAACCTTTAATAATAATAATCGTTATAATAATAACAACAACAATTTTTAATTTAATTACTCCCAAATGGACATGTTCTTAAGGCATGTGTTAAATAATGTCGATAACCTATTCCCGTTAGAACACAACATGTAGAGTATTTCAGTCGCATTTTTATTAAAAGAGTTTAACAGAATATAAAAGATTTTAAATGAAGGTAAATAGGTGCTTATAACTCACACTGTTGTTTTCGTTGTAGATATTTTCTTGTGATAAAAAAAAATTCCCAATTATTTTTTTACGACCACTTGGTCAACTGGGATTATGCTTGATTTCATGTATCAATTTATAGATCAAATTAATTTCTATTTTAAGAGCTGAAAATGAAACAAAATAAATATTTATCACTACAAAGAAAACATTAATGTGGAGGAGAATCATTCTCAAACATAATTTCTGGGATGTTTGTTTTTTTGTCGTTAGTTTAAACGTAAGTCTCGTCAAGACGAGACGTTTTCTTGAGCATCGAACAACTTTGTAGATTTTAATTAAAATTATTTAAATTTGCTATTTGTTGTTAATTAAGTATTAAGATTAAATTTAATATTTTCGAAAATATTTTGCTGCACAAATGAAATCACTTGTGTTTCTATCGTTTGCTTATTGGGTGGTTAATAATTTTGTGAATTGTGTCAATGTAAGTTTCAAAAAACAAGAGAGAAAAACTAAAACAATTTTTTTTTAATTAATTAAATAATCAAATAGAAATATTAACTAAAGAGCGAATTAAAGTTTTTGAGAAACAGCTACATAAATAATTGGTAATTTTAATTTAAATTTTTATTAAAAAAAATTATTAAGTGAATGCAGATCAGTTTTCATGTTCATGTTCTTCCCGACAGCGGGAAAAATACCTAGACTGCCTCTATTTTTTCCATGTCATTAAGAAAAAATCTAAGTTAGTGAATTAACTCCAATCAAACAAAAAAAAAAAAAAAAAAAAAAAAACAAATAATTGGGGCGATAAAGAATAAAAATATCAAGTAAAAAATTGGCCCTCGTCCATATTTTTCGAGTTATGGTCCTCTGAACTTCTCATAAAATAGTACGATTGTGCACCACATTTTTTAAAACATCAATATGGGTATCATTTAAAAGTTTTTAAAGAGATCCCAGGAAACACTAAAATTTTAAAAAAATGCTTAACCCATTAAGAGCCATTAACTTTTTTATGTTTTTTTTTAAACTCTCTAACCTCAGTATTTTTTTTTTTATTTATTTATTTATTTATTTATTTATTTATTTTTTTTTTATTGTAGTTACTTCATTTAACTAGATTAACATACATGGTGAGGGTATATGAGATTCGTCATAGCCCAATTAAGCACTCTTATTTGTTTTTTATTCTGTATAATTTTATATACAATCAGTGTTACCAGAAACTTGTAAAACAGAATTCAAAAACTCAAAATTTGTTTTTTCAAGTTTTTGTACTGTTGTGGTCTACAAGTATAATGAACTGGTAAAGTCAGTATCCTTAAGTATCGCTATTTTAAAAACCTTTTTTTAAATAATTGTTTATAACACTTTTTTAATTTAAGGCTACAAACACGGCAGAACCTAAAAAACTGCAGGTGGAAGTGTTTTATGAAGCACTCTGTCCAGATAGCATGCGCTTTGTGCGCAATCAACTATATACAACAATTAAATTTAATGAATGGCTTCCCTACACAGATTTAAAATTTATTCCCTATGGAAAAGTTGGTGTAAGTTTTAGATAAATTTATTTCCAAAAAAGTAACAAAAATTCATATTTTTTCACCCATTCAAAGGTTTGGACTGATCCTGTTACGAATACAACCAATCTCTATTGTCAACATGGCCAACGAGAATGTGAGTTAAATGCGCTGCACGCTTGTATTGTGGAACACAATACAGTTGCACAGCAATTGGAAATGTTCAACTGTTTGCTAAATGGTTATTCTACTGATGTGGATGTTGTAAGTAAATTAAATTAAAAATTAAATAAACAAAAAATGAAGTCCCTTATCAAATCAATTTTTGCAAGTGTTCCAAACATTTAGATATTGATGTAAGCGCTGCAAAGAATTGCAAAAATACCCGCAATATAAACGACATTTTAAAAAAACATGGTGACAAAACGGATGCCATTGAAATTTCATTTGTACCCTCAATTGCCTTGGATGGGGTTAGTAATTTTCTTTAGCATATTTTATTTACATAATTTCAATATTCATGTTTGTTTATTTTTTACTATTTTGTATTTTACTTTATTTTAGGTATTTGATCCTTGGAAGCAGCGAGCAATTTTACATAATTTCTCTAGAGTATTTTGTCGTAGATATAAAGAAACATTCGATGTTACTTTAGAAAAATGTTAAATGGAAAATATATTCGATGTGATAGACAATGTGCAATTGTTTAATATATTTTATAATATCCTTATATTTGCAAAAACATTACTTTGTGAAATTTTTCTTATTGATTAACAAATCAAACAGTCACACTTTTATACTCTTTTAACCCACATACACAATTTTTGGCAGGCGTAGAGCCACTATAAAATAATTAGATGCTTTGCCAAACAGTATCCTGAGTAATCGAAAATTCCATCAGACACTGGGCAGAACAAACATGTCATTGTTGACCAGCCATTTTTTACAATGTCGTAAGAATTTTATGATTGTTTCTTTTGTTCATACAATAGAAATTAATCAGAAACTTTACACAATATCTGCTTAGAATTATCGAAAGTTCGTACTTGTATTCTGGGGAACTGGAACATTATCCTCTAAGAAAATCTGAAAAAGTTTTATAATTACCTCAGAAATTAAGTATTCGGTACGCTTCCTGTACGAAAGCGGATATGAATTCGTCAACTTGCTTATAGTTGCGTAATCTGACAGTGAATCACTGAATAAAGCAGCTTAACAATTGTACTTTACCGAATAATTGATTAAAGAATAAAGCAAAAAAAATTATAAGGCATCTATGGAATATTTTCGATGAGTTTCTAGCGGTTGTGGAACTTACTTCTATATCCAAGTATTTGCACCACGTAGATGGCACTATCTTTTAAAACTGCGTTACCATTAACTCACGTTAACACTTTAAACTGCCTTAACATAACATCGAGCTGTTTTAACCAAAGCTGCCAACTTAACACTTTTCCCACTAGATCTAGCGTTTTTTTATTACAATAAATTTCGCTAGAATATTTAGCCCTTTTTTTTGTATTTATTTACAGCAATTTATGTGCTGTTTTTGTATTTCAGGCAATCGATTCGTTTGAAAAATTTTTATGAAAAACACTCAATTTTTTTAGTAATTTCCATATAAATTTTTCAAACGAATCGATTGCCTGAAATACAAAAACAGCTCATTAATTTGTTAACAAAATACTCTTTATATATTTTTCTATATTATATTTTTTCGACTCATGAATACATAAAAAATATCATTCTCTAATACAATAATATAAAATTATTATAATCAACTCACAGTCAATAAACTGTAAAAAGTGCGAAAGAATTTTTCAATATACGAGTGCAAGAGCCAATAACTCGTCCAATGAAGTATTGAGTTATTCAATTGAAGTTTTATCTTTATCATCTTTTAAGTAAATAAAAAGCTAAGAATTTATATACAAAACGATATGGTTGCTGCAATACTTCATATTTGATTTATACTTAATGCGGTCGGAAGTATATATTGTAGAGATAACAAGCGCAATGACTAACTTAGATATAGGTTTGTTTCACCTTTTGTGGTAAAGGGTATAAAAATAATAAAAGTTTCTTTTATTAATTTTGCTAATCCGTAGCGGTGCTTGTCGTTACTAACCACTTAACCTAAAAATTCATGTTACTTCGCTTTTGAAATGAAGAATCAAACCAAATAGCATTACCAAGGCAAAAAATATGTCTGTTATACTTCAGCCAACGCAAATCAATTACCAGGTGGCTGCGTATACGAATTCGTATTTTTTGCTGATAAAACAACTATTAAACTCCATGTAGGTATAAAAAATTTGTATTTTTATCTTTAGTTTCAAACAAATTCATTTATAAAATATAATCACTTGTCGAACTACAGTCAACTAATAAATTATTGTGCTATGATTATGATCAAGGAGAATTAGTAATAGGTGACCGCCCGGCTACAAAAAAAAGCCTAAAGTAATTTCATTGCTGCAAAGCATCACACTGCTGCCAAAAACAGCTGACTGAGCATAAGTAAGCTGAATTCAATTTATCATTCTATCATCATTTGTTATTTTAATTAAAGTTTTCCAGTTGGTTTCTCTAAATATGCAGCCAAGGCGAATTAATTTTACCAGGTGGCATCGTTGCGGCAGCTGAGAATTTTTTGTTTAATTTTGTAATGTGTAGAATAGCTGTCAAAAGTGAGTCATTTTATATCACAAAATTTCTTTTTTTCTTATTCTTTAAAAAAGAGTGGTAAGAAGAGTTTTAAATCAATTTAAAAAACGAATCATAGTAAAAACGTTATTGAAAATGGCAAGAAAAAAGTATAGTAATTATTTGTGTTCTAAAGTTTATCATACACTAAAGCTGGATTCACCCATTGTTTCCGAACAAAATTTTTGTTCCGAAACATTTTTTTTTTATATGTAGTTTGACATTTTTCTTTTTGAGAGAGAGAGAGAGACACATCAAACTACATACAAAAAAAAAAATGTTTCGGAACAAAAATTTTGTTCGGAAACAATGGGTGAATCCAGCTTTAAGTGCCGGTTTTTCTTTTTATTGTTGTATTGTTGTAGCCGCGCTGCCACCTTATGTGAATTCGACTTGTATGCAGCAATATCTGATATTATATTTTTTGTATTTTGAAATTTAAATTCATAAAATTTACAATATTTTACTTTTTCAAATAATTTGAAACTTTTAAATAATTTTTGTAAAATTTTGGCAACAACGTTAAACAGAAACAACAACCAGCTAGGTTATTACCGGTATAACGACCACCTATAAATTAATTCCCCTTGATTATGACAAAAAAATTAATGAAAAATTTCCCTTTTTCAAATACAAAAACATTCAAGATCTGGCAATGTTGCATATGCTTCTTTTCTTTCATAAATCGTATCCACGACTGTCACGTCAATTTGTGTCTGGTCGGTAGAAAAGATTTTGTGTTTTATTTAAAACTTGCGAAAAATTAAATAAAAACTAAGTGAAAGTGGTGATTACTTTTAAATAATGACTGAAGCATTAAATACTACTACGAAAACAGTGCATTTTGAGAAGCCATTGGTACAATTTAATGAAACTGGCTGGGGACCATGCGAATTGCCTGATACGTTCAAAGACGTTCCGTATCAGCCTTTTAGCAAAAGCGATCGTCTAGGCAAGATTTGCGATTGGACCAATACTTCCAGTAATGATAAAAAATATCAAAGTAAGTTATTTTCTGCTGTCTGAAAGGAAAAGAAAATTTAGCTAGTTAAAAAGTAAGGTTAAGTGCACGCAAATATGTGGCAGCCATTTTTCCAAGTGACTACAAAAACAAAATTTCCCTTTTAAAGCTGACATTTTAAGTAAATTGAAGTTATCACGAAAGAGCATGTGAAAAAGAATTGAAAACATAAACAAGAACAGCTGTTTACTTTATTTATTTATTCACTTATAGATAAATATGCTTCCTCTTTTGGTACCGGCAATCAATATGCCTACTATCATGAAGAAGATGAAACCACCTTCCATTTGGTTGACACCGCCCGTATTCAGAAGCCACCACACCAGCGTGGGCGTTTCCGTAATAATATGCGTGGTTCAAGGTTTGTTGTTACATTTAATATTTTGATTAAAATTGTGACAATATCAAATCTTTGTAGAAGCTCTCGTGGCCGTAGTAACCGCGGTGGGCTCAGCACCACGATGACTACCTTAGGTGGCAAAAATAATAAGTCCCGTGATGCACGCCGTGGCGTCAACAAGAAGTTTGGTTCTCGAAATGCTCCTCCAAAGATGCGTGAATCATCAGTGGCTGTGCGTGCCGACTGGGCTTCAATTGAAGAAATGGACTTTCCAAGGTTAATGAAATTGTCTTTGCCCAATATTAAAGAGGGTGAAGACATAGTTACTTGCGGTACTTTGGAATATTATGATAAAACTTACGATCGTATTAACGTAAAGAACGAAAAACCGTTGCAAAAGATTGATCGTATTGTTCATACTGTAACTACAATCGATGATCCCGTTATTCGTCGTTTGTCGAAGACTATAGGTAATGTTTTCGCTACTGATGCTATTTTGGCCACCATTATGTGTTCCACTCGTTCCAATTACTCGTGGGATATTGTTATTGAAAAGTTTGGTAAGTTTAAAATTTGTTTTTATTTTTTTAAATACTTATGCTCTTGTGTTAAACATTAAAAAATAAACATTTTATTTTGATATCTCTTTATCAGGTGATAAAATTTTTATGGATAAGCGTGACAATACTGAATTTGATTTACTAACTGTAAATGAGACTTCGGTCGAACCACCAACTGATGACGATAGTTCACCTAACTCTCCCCGCAATCTGGCAATCGAAGCTACATTTATCAATCACAATTTCAGTCAGCAAGTTTTAAAGACAGGACCCAATGAAGCGAAATACAAATTTGAGGAACCTAATCCCTTTATTACCGAAGACGAAGACATTGAAGTGGCAAGCGTTGGTTATCGTTACAAAAAATGGAATTTAGGTAGTGATATTGTATTAGTAGCCCGTTGCGAGCATGATGGCGTTCTAAATACGCCCAACAATGAACCACAATTCTTGTCAATTAAGGCATTAAATGAATGGGATTCAAAATTGGCTAATGGTGTTGAATGGCGTCAAAAATTGGATACGCAGCGTGGCGCTGTATTGGCAAATGAATTAAGAAATAATGCCTGCAAATTGGCAAAATGGACTGTACAAGCTGTGCTAGCCGGTTCCGATCAACTAAAGTTAGGATATGTCTCACGTATAAACCCTCGCGATCCCTCACGTCATGTTATCTTGGGTACCCAACAGTTTAAGCCTCATGAATTTGCAACACAGATTAACTTGAGCATGGACAACGCTTGGGGTATTTTGCGTTGCATTATAGACATTGTTATGAAGCAAAAGGATGGCAAATATTTAATTATGAAGGACCCCAACAAGCCTATGATCCGTCTGTATGATATTCCAGACAATACTTTCGATAGTGATGATTCTGA
This sequence comes from Cistogaster globosa, assembly GCA_937654795.1. Classification (NCBI taxonomy): domain Eukaryota; kingdom Metazoa; phylum Arthropoda; class Insecta; order Diptera; family Tachinidae; genus Cistogaster; species Cistogaster globosa. Next base: position 35,264,191 of record OW569403.1, read on the forward strand.
AGATGGTGAGGGTGATGATGGTGAAGGTTTCCAACCCGTTTACGCTTATGGAGGTGGTAATAACAAATAATTTTGGTACAGCATCTGTAAGAGTGTGAACGTCGTACATGAAGGCATAGAAGAAAAAGAAAATCAATATTAAACTGAAGAAAAAAGTCAGCAAAAGTTAAGATTAATAAGCATTTTTTATAATTTGTTATAATACTACTTTTTTTAACAGTTATTTTGTACTACTTTTTACATTAATGTAAAATGAAAACAACAAAAATATTCCCTTTAAATTATCTACTCTAATATAAGTGTTGCTTTAAAATTAAATTATTAATTAATAATAAAAAACGAAACTGTTTGTTAAAGCAACTAGAAAACAAAATGTGTTTTCTCATTAATTGCTTGAAACTAGAAATTGTTTTTGAAAAATCTGGTTTGATCGATGCAGAGATTGGATTTTTATTTTTATATAAAAAAACTTTTTTGTTCTTTTATTTATAATTTTATCGTATAATAGAAAATTAAAAACTAGCTATTTGTTTCTAATAATGCTAGGACGAATTCTTGTGCAAACATTAAGATGTGATGCTGCCTCGTCAAAAAATATCACAAAAGTACAACTAATTATTTACTTCTTTCGCATACTTGTATTAAAACCAAAATATAAAAAATTGTTCTTGTTTTCAATATAAATATACGAAAGAAATATTCGTTCGCATGTAGACAAATCGGCAGTAAATTTATTGATCGAAAAAACTTAAACAAAAATAATCGTTAAGTCAAAAGCGTCATTGTAAAAAATAACAATATTTGCAATTTTTTTATTTAAATATTTTAATAGCAACTTTCGTAAAGACGCAGCTTATCAATCGATTCAAAGTTTTAATCACAAATGAAACTAAAAACAGTTCAAGTAACCTTGAGATTGCTTTGTGTTTTGTAAATGATTTTTAATAGTAAATACATGATTTTTAATAAAATGCTTAATAAAAAATAACTCTCATTGCTTGAAAAATAAGACGACATGTCTTTTTTTATAAAAACTTATATTTTTAAGTTTTTTTGAAAGCTCTGCTTCACGCATTGAACGAGATTAATTTAGGATCTTACAGCAAGAGCTTTTATCTTTTATTAAATACCATTTAGTAACTGTTACCCTTGAGTGCATCAAATGTACATAAGTAAAAAAGTACTGTGTTTCCTATAACTGCAATCACAAAAATTTAAAGGGTGCGGCCGTAGAAATACGATTTTTATGAAGATTGCCTTATCTTTTCAACAGTTTTAAGCCGACATTTGAAATTTCCACAGAGTATGTGGTATTTAATACAAAGGGAACAAAAATGAACTCAAGTGGGGTGTGGCAGCATAAATGCTTTCCGAACTTATGTAGTATTTTTTACATTACAACGACAAATATTAAAGCAGGTATACCTTTGAAATTTGCACAGAGTAGGTGTCCTCTAAAAAATCAAGTTCAATAAATCAAATAAAAACTTGAAGGGTGTCATCATAGAGGACCTGATTTTGACGTATGTTGTCTTATTACAATTAAAATCAAAAAGACGCAACTAAAAATTGAAGATTGACAGACAGTGATCATCAAAATTATATTATCACATATAACATCACCCATCCAGGGAAAGTATGTCAAGGCCTAAGTACCCGCACTTTATTTTAAAGGAATGTATAACATGAAATATTTTGTTCCAATCTCTCGTTTTCGTTTTAGAAAAGAGACTTACATCGAATAACTAACCCTTTAGAGAAAATAAATTCTGCATCCAGAAAACAAAAACATAATTAGAATATTTTTATCAAACACAACAAGCTTAACTGGCTTAATTTTAACTATACTCTTCACCAAATATGGGTATAATTGATTTTGTCATTCCAATTGCAATTTCTACAATATCCATTTCCGACCCCATAAAGAATATACATTCTGACTTCTAATGCACAGCGAAAAGGATTGAGCGATGTGCGTCTTTCCGTCCGTGTTAGTGTTGAAATCAATTTTACCAAGTCACTGTATCAGCTAAAAAAAATTTAAATACGTCAATCGATCAGACATATTGTCGAAAGAGGTGCTATTGGAAATCAGCAAGATCGGTCCATGTCCTTCGAAACAGTAGGCAAAACACCACGCCTACCTTCAATTTTTCTATATCATTTGGAACAATGAAGTAGTTCCAATAAAAAAACATAAAGCTTTTGAAAAGATCCTTAGGGAAATACTAAAATTTTTCAAAAATACTTAACGCATTAAGAATGATTTTTTTTAATGGAAGTTACTTCTCTAAACTAGATTTATATAAATGGTGAAGGGTATATAAAATTCGGCATAGCCGTATAAGCCACTCTTACTTTTTTTAACTTTATTTTAGTTAAAAATAGTGACGTTACCATTTCTAATAGCTTTTATACATAGTTATTTAAATAGTTTGTGTCAAATTTAGAAGCCAGAAGTTAAAAGAGTAATAACAATCAATTTATAAAACACACAAATTAAATTTTTTTAAATATTAGATACCAATATCAGTTTGCACACCTCCAATCAGGTGTTCAAATGTATGTGTGTTTGTATGATAGAAAAATAAACAGTTAACTTAATGTGAGAACTCACCTTAGCTTGTACTTAATTTAAATTTGTCTCATAATTTCGTATTTTAGTTTTAGTAAATAGAATAAATACAAGCATAAAATAAGTATAATAAATGTACATACACATACATACATTAATAATGTATGTATATATATTAATTTTTCTGATACAAGCTTAAGCTTTTTAGTCACTGATTAAATCGCAACAAGTTAAGTCGTTATTTCTTTAGCTTAAAGAATCTCTGTATATAAAACAATCCGTATTATAATTTAAATAGAGACAACTAAAGAGAATATGCATGAGATTGTTTTAAGAAATGTTTATTTGTTGATTATAATAAGTGCTGTCGCTAATGCGGGTAATTTATTAAATAAATAAACAAACAAGGGAAAACATTAAAAAACGAAAAAAAAACATATAAAATGTTTACCAAACTTAAGATGAAACCCGTCTTAAATCATTAATCAAACATTTTTTTAATTAATAAAAACGTATATTTGTCTTATAAAAAACAATATACTTTATTTAAAACAGCAAAAGCAAATAAAATGCTAAATTTGTATTTAAAATTTTTTAAAGTTTGGCAATTTTAAACAAGAATTATAATTTCATACCGGAAATGTTTAAACATAATCATAATAATCACTTTGATTTTTCATAAAAAGTTTCTTTTAAAATAGACTTTCAATACAGCAGTAAATATACTATGTCCATGCATATGAACATATTTAATATTTAAATACCCAGTTGGCATTTGGAAGATTTTTTTAACAAAAATTATCAAAGTGAGTCTTTTAGGAAAACCCAAATGACTTAAAACTGATTAATCAGTTGTGCGTTTAAAAAGAGACTCGAACCGAAAAACGCAAAAAAGAGATTCGTTAAAAAAAACATAAAGTACAGAAGGCAAATGCTCGAAATGTGATTGTTTTTAACGTTATTTAATAAGAGTCGTATTTAGCGCAGCCTAAAGATGAAAAAATTATTTAAGTTTTAATTTTAATCAAGGCGAATCAATTTACCAGGTGGCAGCGTAGGCGAATTCAGTATTTTTTGCTGGTATACATGACTGTCAAACTCCATATATAAAAAAAAGGACACATAAATTTTATATATGGAGTTTGACAGTCGTGTATACCAGCAAAAAAATACTGAATTCGCTTACGCTGCCACCTGGTAAATTTATTCGCCTTGATTTAAATTATTCCTTAAAATATAATCATGGCGAAATAATTACTAGGTGGTCGCCATGGCGAAATAATTTACCAGGTGGTGGCAGTGGCGAATTTATTCATTTTCGCCGTTGCAGAAAATGTCAAACTCCATATATAAAAAATCAGCGAACATTTTTTTTATATGAAGTTTGAAATTTTCTGCAACGGCGAAAATAAATGAAATTCGCCACTGCCACCACCTGGTAAATTATTTCGCCATGGTGGTCGCTATAGCGAATTCGTTCATTTTTGCCGTTGAAGAGCACCAAGTTGACGTCAAAAATAGCTGAAGCAAAAGGAAGCCGAATTTAATTTATCCCTCTATCATCATTTGGTACTTTAAATGAAGTTATACCCAGTTGGTTTCTTTATCCCTTATTTGCAGCAATAACTCACATTTCATTTTTTGGTTTCAAAATTTAATTTTATAAAACTTACAACTTTTTACAATATTTTTATATATTTTTTTAGTATTTGAAAATTTTTTATTTTTAATATATTTTAAAATTATGACAACACTGTTGAACATAAACAAAAAAGACCTGGGCTATTAAGACTACCTGGTAAATTATTTCGCCATGAATATAATTTTTCTAAATTTGAATTTCAATAAAATTGGAAATTACACGCTGATGAAGTCACTGCCAAGTTTAAAATAAGGAAATAAGCAATATTTTATTTGCCATGTTATACTGACCATATAATATGGTTCGAAGAAGACTCACAAACGGCAAGCAAAAAATTGCTTGAAAAGGTTACGTATTTGATTAAAAGTACGAATGAAAACAGCATCTAAAATGAGCCAAAAACGCGAGTAACATTTTCTCCTGACAAAACTATCATTTTCGACTTCGATTATTATAATTGCGCAGAAGAGTTAAAAAAGACTCTAATATAATTAATAATTTTAAAAAATACTAACTGGGTAATAAAAATAAAATTAATTTTTTAAACTGATAAGATATTTTTGCACTGATGAGACAAATATACAAAAATTTATTCGCTTTTGAAATTAATTTTCGTTTTAATCTCTTCATTATTTTCTTCAATAAAAATAATTTTTTTAATTACATACGAGAACAGTAAAATAAAGTTTGATGTATTCTACTGAAAGGCAAATAAATATTAGCAGGTCTACCATAAGAGTCTGTTCTTTCTTCCACACTATGTTCGTTATGTACCTCAGATATCAATATTTGTAGACAACAAAAAACAATTTTTTATTCTGACGACAGTGCGGCAACCTATCAAACGCAATCGTTAAGAGAATGCAACAGAATCTCAACTCAACTCAAACCCAAAAAACTTCAATAAATAATGAAAAAATTAAAGTTAACGATAATAAAACTTAAGCGATTATATTTTCATACAATAAATTCTATTAGTGAAAATCAATACATACGAGCCCTAACTACTTATTTTTTTGCTTTTTAGCACTAAACGCCAGAATAAAGATTTAATTATGTTAATTACACCAAGAAGTTTACAATCTTCTGAAATGTGGTTTTATTTCCTTTTAACTGATTTAGAAATATTCTTAAGTTCTGTATCAAAATGTTAAAAAAATTAAGTAAACTAAAAGGCCTTTATTATTTATTAAATGTTATTTGACCACTATTAATTCGTTCAGTGTATAATAAATTGCGCTCAAGTTTAATAAAAAGTCAAAATGTAAACAAACATTTTAAATGTACCGTTACAATAAGAGAATAGGAATGTAAAGCAGCCAAAAAAGAAAACTTTTCCACTTTATTTTATTTTATTTTAATTTTCATCTATTCTAAAAAATGGCATCTGGGAAAATTTAAATTTTAATCGTGGATAAATTCAAATAGGAAATGACATATGGGCAGATATCCACCGATCTTAAATTCCCAAGATCTACAATACAAAGTATTGTTAGAAAATATGAAATAAGTGGAAATTTCAGCAATAATGGTTTAAACAGAGGCCTGATAAAAAGCGATAAAAGAGCTTTGGCAATTATCTTTAAACTAAATCGTCGAAGCACTGTTCAAGATTTAGCCTTAAAGTAGTCTGAAGCAGTTGGAAAGCTCGTAAAACATATGTGGACCTGACTGCAAATCAAAAGCATACGTTACAATTTTTATAAAGTAAGATAAAGATTACCCCAGTATTTCAAACCAACTTAAAATTTTATATAATTTTTTAGGCCAAAGGAAAGCCATTGCTTAACGCGCTTCAAATTAAAAAATGCCAATTATGGTCTAAAGAGAGACGGACGCTCTTGGGTACAACGGCAATGAACAGCATTATCTTTAGCGATGAATCCAAGTTTGATGTTTGTGTTGTTGATGCAAGAAAAAGGGTAATACGTAAAAGCACCGAGGCATACAACAAAGACTGCTAAAGGCGTACAGTAAAGTTTCCAGCTAGCGTTATGGTGTGGGGATGTATGTCCTCAAAAGGTGTAGGAAAACTCAATTTTGTAGATGGACAAATATATAAAAATTCTGCAGGAAAATCTAAAACCATCGGTATCGAAATTAGCAGACTGCAGGAAATACATATTTCAACAGGATGGTGCTCCTTCCCATATTGCTAAAAAACGAAAAAGCAACTTGAAGAAAATGGAATATAGGTCCTGGATTGGCCTATTTGTGGGCTATTATGAAAATGAAACTTCGAAATGAACCCCAACGGACTGTTGAGGGATTAAAATCAAAATTTTAGGAATTTTTGGAGTTGATAACCTCAGAAGACTGCCGAAAACTAGTCAGTATTATGCCAAAGCAAGTCGAGACCGGTTAAAAAGACAAAAGTGGCGTAACAAAATTCTAACAATAAAAATTGGCGACTATACGAACTAATAGTGGTCACAATATTTTAAACTTTTGTTTTTTGTTTGTTTTTTTTAAGTCCTTTTTTTTAATGTGTAACTTTTTTAATGTACGTGTCAAAAGGGAATGGAATGATCTTTAAGAAAAATATACATTCTTTGTGCAGTCATTATAGTTCGGAAAATATACATATTTTAATAGCACATTGACGGAAAATGCTCTGTGTACGAATTAATAGTGGTAAGGGCTCGTATAAGAAAACTGTGATCATTTTTGTACATAAAATATTATGTAAAAAATTTTTGGTGTTGGTGTAAAACGTAATCGATATGGAATACAAAAAAACTATTTTTGAAAATTGTATTTATGTGTCTGTCTGTGTTCGCATCACGTAAAAACTGCTATATGGATTTGAATAAAATTCTGTGAGAATGTCTGTAAGAAATCAGCCGTTTATTTTGAAAGTGGCATAAGTCGCTTTATTTATAAATAAGCTGATGCACATATTAAAAGGATTGTTTATCAAAGTTTATAAAAGTATTAAGGCTAAATCTCGGGAAGACTTACTTGCTTTTAGTATTTCAGGACGCTTTTTTCAGTAATAACTTTGGTCAACATAACCGTAGCACCTCTTAACAGTCAAAGTTTTTTAAGTCACATTTTCCACTTTCAAAATAAACAGCTTAAATATAGAATACATAAAGAAAAAAGAGATACAAATGTGAAAGCTCCTAATATCACTATCAAAATGGAACTTAAACAGTTAACAGCACATTTTATTTTTATAAATGGAAAAAATTGTACACTGCCTACAGAAGTCCGGACTAAATATTTAAAAACATATTTTTCAAAATTTGAATTTTAAGAATTGAATTTTAGAATTGACACGCTGACGAAGTCGTAGATAGTGCTAGTCTTAAATATTAAGGTATTAGTGTTAGTTACGTTATATTATGACATATGTTTACATAATGTGGACATGTTACTCCATACTATGTGTAAATTTCAAAGGTTTATCTATTTAAACCATAAACAAATGCCATTAACGTAAAATTCAGGCTTTGTAGGGACTGAATTCTGCGTAAATTTCCCTAACAGTTCAAAAGATAGTGACCTGTGACAGACGAAAAAACATTACAGCAATTTGAAAAGGGTAACGTTTTTACCTTTTACCGAACGCTTAAATGTAATCTAACAAGAAACTAAGTGGTTTCACTTTCATGTCATATATATCGTTACCTAAAATGAAAAACTTCATATAACGAACAACAAAAAAAAAATCAATTAAATTTTGTCTATTTTTGTATTAATTAAAAATGCATCTTTAAGTAATAAAGAACATGTTTGGATTTTTTGTTAAGCTCTGTACAGACGGTTGTTAGCTAAAAGTATAAAGAAAACACCTAACAATCGTGTGAACTTACAATTGTTGTCTGACAATATACTTTGTGGTGTCAAATTTTCTTTGCCTAGTCATTGTCAGCACATTGTAAGGTCTGACAATATTGTATGATCTGACAACTATCTGTACAGAGCCTTAGTTATATGGCTTTTCAGTTTAGCTAACGATATGTAGTCACGTAATTATTTATTTCGATTGTAATTTATGTTTGCAAATTTAAAGCTTTAGAAACAAAATACTTATAAGACATAAATTTATCATCACACAATTCCTATTTAATATAAATATCGATAAGCTGTGTTACAACCGCTCCGAATTTTATACCCTTCACCACAGGTGGAAAAAAGTAAGAGTGCTTTATTCGGCTATGCCGAATCTCATACATATCTCCTTTGCCACATGTGTAATTCTAGTTTAGTAAAGTAACTCCAATCAAAACAATAATTATTTGGTTAACAGAGAATTGAAAAATATGAAGTAAAAATTATTACAATATATAATTTTACATAAAAATATCACCGGCTCTTAATGGGTTGAGTATTAAAAAAAATGTTAGCATTTTCTAAAAGATCTCTTCAAAAGCCTTTCAATGATATTCATATTGACCACATTCACAATCGAACTTTTTTTTATGAAAATTTCAGAGGCCCATAACTCGGAATATATGGGCGAGCGTCAATTTTTTTACTTGTTGTTTTTTTCTTTTTTTTAATTCTCTATCGCTATATATATTTTTTTAATGGAGTTACTTCATTGTTCCAAACGATATCGTAAAATTAAAGGCAGTCATATCGCCTGCTTGCCCGCTGCCTCGCAGGACATGGACCGATCTTGCTGACTTTCAATATCAACTCTTTCAACACTATGTCTGATCAATTAGCGTATTTACATTTTTTCTAGCTTATCTAGTGCCTTGGCAAACTAATACGGACGGACAGATGGACATCGCTCAATTGACTTCGCTATGCATAAGGACTTATATATACTTTATGGGGTCAGAAATGGATATTGTAGAAATTACAAACGAAATGACACTTTTTACACTTTTGCGGTAAAGGGTATAATAAAAGAACAGAATACATAACCACCATGAACTGTTAAAATCTTCCCTATTTCTTTCCTTCTATTCGAGAGCACTTTTATAGTTCTTACGTTGTTCCCTTCCCATCTCTTTTTATCAATATTATGTTGTATGTAAATATTTTTTTAATTTTCTTTTTCCTTTTATTTTGCATTTTATTAATTTAGCGATAATTGCTTATGGAACCTGTAAAAATCCACGAAATGAATTGGGTATTTGCATACAAATCAAAGAATGTAATTATTTTTTGAATATTTTAAATCAAACGGCCACGACAGGCATTGATCCGGCTGATGCTAAATTTTTGAGAGAAAGTCAATGTGGTCAGGATAATACTCAGGACACGTTAGCTAAACAAGTCTTGGTGAGATAAATTATTTGTTTCGCTAATATACGGCAATATTTACAAAATTTAAATTAATCATGTTTGAACGGAGTAACAGTTACTTCCTTAATAAATTTACTTAAGTTCTTAACATTTATGCAAAGTCCGGTAGATTGAAAAAACGTTCCAATAAAAAATCTTCTTAATCAAAATATTTATTTTAAACATTTACTCGGCTAGAGAACTAATTAAAAAAAAAACAACGACTAATCAAAATTAAACTTATTTTATTCGAAATCTAATTAGTTTTTAAATTTAATTATGTTTAAAAAAAGTTTTAATTTAATTTTTTATGCCATTTAATTTAGATTTGTTGTCCAAATAATTATCGCGGCACGTTTGCAACACGAAATTCTGCTGCGGCAAAGCCAGAGGCTGGCAATGTATTGCCTGAACCTGGCGTCTGTGGTAACATTTTGTCAAACCGTATTTTAGGAGGAAATGTAACGAAAATAGATGAATTTCCATGGATGGCATTGCTACAGTATAAAACAGGTATGTAGCAAAAAAAATAAAATATAAAAAATAAATAAATAAAAGGGAAATGAAATATAAATTCGCAATTCTTATGGAAAAATCCTAACCAAAAACGTCATTTATTTAAATTTTATCCATTTAAAATTTTAATTTTAATTTAATGAAGTTAACAATATTTCCATGTAAATTTTTTGTAAGTCCAGATTTACAAAATGAAATTTTTTCATGCCATCGTAATTTGTACATTTCACTTTTAGTTTGATATTCGTTATTATAGTTGTTTATGTTATTTTAAAACGTAAACAACGAAAAAACATCCTCTCAAAATTCAAGCTATGCCTGCTCGCTTCAAACAAAATTTCAAAAATTTTACTGCTATCGGAAAGGGCAGTTTTCTATTGCAATTGGGCAAAATTCGTTAAAGTTAAAAACTGTGCGCGGATACATAAAAGATATTAAAAACAATGGAAAAATTCCTTTAGACGTTTTTAACTCCAATAGAAACAAGAAAATTTTTAAGGATTGCGTTAAACTCTTCTGTTCCAGCAGCCAAAACTAGTTCTCAATCTTGTATAAAAGCAAATATCTCAACGGCAAACAAAAAATAAACATTGCAAGCTGCAAATACCTGAAACTAAAACAAAACTGACGAAAAAACTGAATTATGAGCAAAAAGCTAAAGGACATATGACATGAGACAAACAAATAAACTTTGCCCAAATGATCACAGTTGCAAAAGTTGAAAAAGAATTTGTTTCAAACCAACATATTTCTCTTCTTAATTGGTCACCATATTTTCCTGACCTAAAATGTTTGAAAATGTTTAATTTTAATTTCAGTGGATTCGTTGAACTATTTATATTGTCAAAACTTCATATAAAAAAAAACAACAGCATCCGCAACCGTGAGGTTGTATTTATACTCTTATTTTGAAAGACCCACAACGATGACTGACAAAAATCCGCTATGAAAGTAGCTTGATTTGGATGCATTTGCTTCGCAGTGACTACGTCTAGCCTTTACCTACTGAGGTGAAATGTTTTGGCGTATATGCTGTGGTGGTGGTAAATTTTACCCCTTTTTAATTTTTAAAAAATTTTGCCAGAAAATGATGACACATTTCTTAATGAATAAGGTAATCAAATATAATAATCAAACTTCTAGTCAAACAAAACAAGGATTTTATTTCATATTTACTTTTCTTAAAACTAAAAAAATAAATAAGAGAGGGTAAAATTTACCACCACCACAGTAGTTAAAGGCCATTCAAATAGATGTTTAGAATGATAACTTTTCTGCTTCACTTCATCGCCCGTTCAAAGAATTGCCGGCGCTTTTCTTGATCTGCTGTAATCTGATTCTTGTACGGGTAAAGGTCTATTGCCAATATTCCCTGCCCAGTCCTTGTTAAATTTGAAGTTATTGGGAGCAATACCGAATTGATGTTTTCGGGTTACCGGTGACACAGAAAAATTTTGTTTAGAAGACCGTGCGCTACATCTTAGCAAATAAGAATTATAGAATAGAATAGTACATCTATATTTACACACCCTTTAAATTTCGATTAGAATTAAAAGCGATAAAGGTACGGTCAGATAAATCAAATATTTGACCAAAAAAAAAAACGCAACCACTAAATTATGGAAAAAATGTATGTCTTCTCAAATACTTATTAAGAAATATAAGATAAGATATGACATTTATTAATCTATATTTTTAATAATACGTGTCAGGAAAGATTGATTATGTATTTGTAGAAATAGTGGTTACGCTTTTTGATCATATATGTGACTAATCAGACCGTAATTTTGATGTTTTATGCAAGTTTTTCTGTCGTTGTTCTGAAAACTTTTCAGTCGGTTAGCATGGTCGGTCTTTTGAAAAATCTTTTTTTATACTGTGGTAGTCAGTTTATTCTAAAAATATAAATATTTCAACCCAAACGTTATATATGTAGATTGCGGAGCTGAAATTTCAGTTGTATTTAAGACATTAAATGTAAAGAAAAGACTCATTATTAACGACAACTTAATTACTATCACCTTTTTTACACACTTTTTTGTAGCACCCGATCGTTATGGTTTTTATTGTGGAGGAAGTTTGATAAATTCTCGATACATTTTAACTGCTGGACATTGTCTTAAACATCCCGATATGCCATCAACTTGGGAATTACACGGTGTACGTTTAGGAGAATGGGATATCACTACAAATCCCGATTGTGTGATTGATGTACGTGGACGCAAGGATTGTGTTGATCCGCACAAAGATGTACTCATTGACTATGCAATGGCTCATCCGCTCTATGTACCCACATCTAAAGATCAATTTAACGATATCGCTTTGATACGTATGGCTGAAAGCGTTAAATATACAGACTTTATAATACCAATTTGTTTGCCTTTGGCACCAAATTTACGTACTAAACATTTTACTTCGACCTCCATGGATGTGGCTGGTTGGGGTGTGACCGAAAATGATGTGACCAGTACAATAAAATTGAAAATTATGGTGAATGTTTGGAACACGTCAAGATGTCAAGATACGTACAATACATTTCATATGCCCATCAACGATGATTATCAGTTATGCGCTGGGGGTGAGAATGGCATTGATACGTGTCGTGGTGATTCTGGTGGACCGCTAATGGCGACTCAACGTATAAAAAATAAAGAGGTTTATTTTGTTATTGGCATTGTATCGTACGGCCCAAGACCATGTGGTTTAGAGGGTTGGCCAGGAGTGTATGCGAGAGTTGGAAATTATACCGATTGGATAGTAAATAATTTATTGCCTTGATAAAAATTAAAAAATCTCATTTTTATACAAACTATGTTTGTATAGTAATAAAAAAAATAAAACTATCAAACTACGAAATCCGTTAAATTTTTCCACTTTTTACTTTTAAAATAAACTTTATTAAGTATCTAAAAATCTAATATTTTTTATTAAAATTTCATTCTTACTTCACAAATATGTGATTCTATTGAAAATTAAATCATTTTATCTCTTGTATGTAAACATGACATGAGTTTGGTAACAAAACTAATATTGACCTGCATAGCGAAGACGATTGAGCGATGGACAGACAGCCGTCCCTGTTAGTGTCCCTTCCCAAGGCACTAGATAAGTTAGAGAAAATTTAAATACGCTGATCGATTAGAGATAGTTTCGAAAATGTTACTATTGAAAATCAGCAAGATCAGCAAAACACCACGCCTGTTTCTAATTTTTCCAAATCAGTTGAAACAATAAAGTAAGTCCAATTAAAAAAAAAAAAAACAAATTAATAAGGCAATAGAGAAATAAAAAAACATCAAGTGAAAAAATTGGCGCTCGTCGATATTTTTCTCTTAAATTTTCATAAAAAAGTTTGATTGTCGATATGGTCAATATGAGTTTCATTTACATAAAAGCTTTTAAAGAGAGAGAGAGAGAGAGAGCAACTTCACTAAATTAGATTTACATAGATGGTGAAGGGTATCTAAGATTCGCCATAGCCGAATATAGCACTCTTACTTATTTTATATTGAAATTTACAAGAGACAACAACACAAAGTTCATTGATCTTGAAATAAAAGTGCAACAAAAGGCCTAACTATAATGTGCATAATCTAGCTTAAGATTATGTCAAAAGAACATATTTTATGTTAACAAACATATTTACATTTTTGTCCATATTGTAAGATAAACTCAATAAAAATTACAAGTTCTGTGTCTGTTTTTGTATTTGTGGCCAACAATACTAAAAAAACGCAACGGTGTTTATGACCTTAATTACAAGCAAATAGAAATTAAATTTTATCGCGCATTGTGTTTGTTAAAAATGGACAAAAAATTTAAGTTTTCTTTTCTCTACGTTTTCTAATGAATTAAAAAATTTTTCAACGTCGATCTTCATTGCAACTTTTCTTTATGAATGTATAACACAAAGCCCAATCAGCTGTTTCTGTACCGAAAGTGCGATCGATTTCGTACTTCGCTTAAGCAAATGACATTTGACGAAACTTGATGAAAAGTTTTCTTAAGTACATTATAGTTTGCCACATATGATTAGCATGTATTTGCACAGTTGTTTAAGTTTGCTCAAGTTATCTTATGCACATTATAGTTAGGCCTATAGTATCATGAAAATCTGTACAATTTTCGTAAATTCCTCAAAATAACAGCTGTAGAAAATCATTATAAGATTATAGACCGGGTTTTTGTCTATAACTTTGTTGATTATGAGACACAAAAAGAAATGATAAGATTTAATTATCACTCATATATGTAACTATTTTATTTAACCTTTACTTAAAATAAATGGACGCGCTGTTAGCCAAGACTCTAAAATAAATTTAAACAACACATTTCAGGGTCAGCCCCCTCATATAGTCAGGACTGCTGGACCGAACTTCTTGATATTTTCAGATAATATATATATATATATATATATATATATATATATATATATAAATCAGGTATATATATCAGGTATATATATATATATATATATATATATATATATATATATATATATATATATATATATATATATAAATCAGGTATATATATCAGGTATATATATATATATATATATATATATATATATATATATATATACTACGCCTACTTTAACGGCAAATTTTTTTAATTATGTATTTTTTTCATATTGTACACAGAAATAAAAGTTTTAGAATCGGTCAACATCTATTTTTTATACTTATAAATATTAAAAGTGACTCACCCTAAAGGGCAATTTACAATTTAAAGGTCTACCTAAATAACGTAACGTCTTCGATGAAATTTTAAACTAAGAAAGATCTGCGTACCGTATAACACATATCGTTTACGTGTTTTTCTATCCACTTTGTCAGCTAGATAAATATGAATGCTTTATTAATTTCGTATCGCACTTTTAAACAATTTTCAACTGCAAAAATAAAAATAAATCAATATCAATTTAATTTATTATGTGAAAAGTTCACAAAAATATATTTAACTCTTTTGAATTATATTGTTTTTAAATTATTATTTTTAATTATTAGAATTAAACATTAATTTGGCAAGAAATAGTTTTTAAAAAAAATTTAAAAAGAGAGAAAAAAAAAGCTAAAAATATTCGAAAACAAACTACTATTTTCATCAAACACAAAATACTCTCAAACAAAAAACGACGTATTAAAATGTTTATGAATATTTAACGAATAATTTTGTAATTTTAGAACTTCGAATTCGAATACAAAATCATAATAAAACATCTGTACGTAATATGTATATATGTATATCTTTTTAATATTACAACAGTACAAAATATTTCAATTTTTTATTTTTTAAAATAGCAAAAAAAATTTAAATTAAAAAATCTCACCTATTTTTTAATGGCATGTTATGGTTTGAATGATACTTCTATATGGACGAAAAAAATTTTATATTTTGATAAAAAAATGCATAAAATAATTGAATACTGTTTTAATTAATAATTAAGGGAATTATAAGTTTTGTTTAGGATTTAGATGCAAAACTATTTTTAAAAACTAAATTATTATAATTAACAAATGAAAAAGTGAACAACAAAACGCACAAAAAAAACCTTACATTATAATATCAATAAAAATATATATTTTAATTTGGTTATTACATTCTCATTAAGCATTTTTAATTATTTTGCAATTAACAGCGAGAGTATTTCAACATTTATTTCTTTTTTTTTTAATTTCATAAAGTAATTTTTCGAGATTTTTTGGTAAGGAAATATTTTTTGAATTATATAATAAAATATCTTAAAGAATTATATTATTTGACTTTAATAATAGAAAATACACAAAATTTTTTTAATTTTAATTATTTAATAATACTTTTTTTTAAGTGCTTTTAGTTGCTGATGAGGCATTAGCACCATATTTTATGTTTCGATTTTTGGTTTCTGTTCTTTTTTTTTAATACTAAAGGCTTATTAATATATGAATTGAATTCGACTAAGTTGTTGTTTTTTTTTTTTTTTTTTTTTTTTTAATAAATAAAATGAGGCTATTCAAGCGTAGTTATTGCATTTATCGTAGTTTCCGTTTGTGATTTTTCAGTTTCCATTTCATTTAAAGAATTTAATTTTTGTTTGAAAGTTTCTAAGAGCCCAGCCAAAGTTAAGCAAAAACCACGACTTGCTGGAACCAGGGGAAAGTCTGGTAAGCAGTGTTTTAGTGGTGAATTTTCGTTTGATTCTAAAAAAAACGAAATAAAAAAAGAAAATATACTTAATGATGTTTTTTAAAGAAAAATTCTAGGAAATTATATTTTATTATTTTAAAAATTAAAAATTTAATTTTAATCTTAGTATTAAGGTTAATAAATTTTGAGAATTTCATCATAAAATTTGAAAAAATATGGAAATTACTAAAGAAAAAATAAATTAAATTTAGTATGAAAATCACTAATTAGTCCCTGTTAACGACATATTTCGCATCGAAAATGTATGTACTTAATTTAAAATCATTTTTATTTATCTATTTATTTACATGATATTAAAGCTATATTATTATAGAATTAATATTAAAGACTAACATTTGTGTAAATCTTAAAACTATATTTCATTTTAACTTTTAATTTGGAATTAAATTTAAATATTGTATTTATATTACATTCTGAATGATTGATGAGTAGATAAATTCCTTTATTTGAAGAATTCTTTACATTGTAGTCTTTAAAATTAGGACAGGCATCAATTTAACCGCTGCCATAATGAAAATATAAGCGAAAAGTTTAATTTTCCATTTCTTCAATACTGTCGATTGGACGTTGCATATTTGATTTTTTTTATTATTGTTGATGAAGAAAGGTTTAATTGTGAGCCATTTGATTGTGATGATATATTTGCCTCGTTGGACATTTTGGCTATTATTATTGATTTTTTATTATTAGATGAGCTATTGAGTTGAGATGAGTATGAATTGAGTTGAAAGGAGTGTTGTTTGTAGAGGTTGAAATTTTTTTAGAGTTGTTGCTTTTAATCTGCTCTATAGTAGTGTTTGTTGTTAATGTAAAAGTAGGGTTTGTTGTTGCATTTGTTTGGTTTTGGTTATTTATATTGTGATTATTTTGTATGTTGTTTATCTTTTTCCTTTCTTAGATCGCTTTTTTGAGTTCTTCTGATGGAATGTCAAGTGTATCTATTTTTGGTATTTTAGTTGATGCTTCTTTACAAGTACATTTATTGACAGTTTTAAAACGGGACATTGTTTGTTGCTTGATCTATGTGGGTGATTGCAGTTGACACATTGCACTTTTTTATATGGTATCGGATCATGAACTGATGATGAACATACCTCACATGTTGAGTTGTTGTTACAAAACTTTTTTGTATGGCCCAGTTTAAAGCAATTTTTAGATTGTATAGGGGATGGTGTATATGGCTTGACTTTACATAATAGAAAACCACTTTTTATCTCTTTAGGCAAACAGTATTGATTAAAATGCAATATGTGGAGAAGTGTATTCAATATTTTTCTATCCTGAAATTTAGTAATTTTTTTCCAGCCAACGTCACTTCAGTTTTTAAGTCTATCTGTGGTATCTTGTTCGGATAAATCACGCAAGGACGGAGCAAAAACCACACCTTTAATATTAAGTGATGGATGTAAGAAACTTTTAACTGTACATAACCCTGTCAACTACACTGTCTTCAAAAACTTATTGCCTTGTGCTTCATTCTTAGTAAGGATAAGTAGATTTCGTCCCTTGTAAAACTAACTTCTTGTGGTGGTTCATTGGAAATTGCTTCAAATGCTTTTGAAACCAAAAAGATGTTTAAATTTTGAATAAGTTTTTGAGCATGTTTACTTTGAATGACGACATAACGGCATTCCTTTTTGTTATTTTCTTTGTCACCGATTTTATGAAAATCAAAAGAGTTATTTATATTAAAACTACTATTTGTTTTTTATGCTTGGAGGGAGGATCCGGATCCAGAACAGAGATATAGTTTCCTCCTGAGGAGGATTCCATGGTTAAAATACGTTTTACCAATAAAAGAAAAACAAGGAATTACGATCTCTTTATAAAGTTGGAAAAATTGTCTTTAAATTAAACGCGAATTTAAAGCGATTAAAACGAATAATTTAACAACCAAAATCAAATTTAATTTTCAAAATTTTTTTGTATAAATAAATTTACACGAAAAAGCAACCGTTCATTTCGATTAAATTTTATTGCCTGAAAATTATTTTTAAAACTACGAATATTAAAAAAATGTTTATTGTTAAAAAATAATTTTTTTTGGGAATCAAGCACAATAAGCGTAAATAAAGTTACGATTATTTTAATAAAGGTATTCACGTCAATCTTGCGAAAGTGCGAAATTGTTTCCAAACAATATAACGACATATAAAATAACTACGCTTCTTTTTTTTTTCTTTTTGCACTAATTATAACCAAATGCTTAAAATCTGTCAAAATTTTGCTTAAAAAACCTGTGTTTTTTATTTGTTAATGGAATTTAGAAGTGTTGACAGCTAATCAAAATATGGTGTTTGTTATTTTGCTTTACGCGTTATTGTTGGCTTTTTAAAAAGATTATTCAAGATTTTTTTTTTAAATAAAACTTACCATCATCATGTTTTGAATTTTCATTCGTATTCGAATTTAAGTGCTTCGATATTTCCATCCAACATTTAATACGTTCATACATTTTCAGGCCATTTTGTTTAAAATGATTCTTTATTTCATCACGAAATGCTTCAGGCGGATTTTGTATTAATTTCGTTGTAGCAGTTACCAATTTAATGATAACCATTTCATTATACATTCGTGAGTTTTCTTTGCCTTGTTGAGTACCTAATTGGAAAAAAAATAAAAACAAAAGATGAAACAAACAAATAATATACAAAACAAGTAAGAGAGCTTTATTCGGTTTTGCTGAATCAGCATGTAAATTTAATTTTAGTTTAGTGAAGCAATAAAAAAACAAATATCAGAATGAGAGATAATTAAAAAATAACAAAAATAATTATACAAAAAAATGTCCTCAGCTCTTAATGGGTTAAGCATTTTTTTTTTAATTTTAGTGTTTCCTGAAAGATCTCTTCAAAAGCTTAAAAATGATAACTATATTAATCCCTTAGAACATATGGTGCACAATCGTACTTTTCCAAAAAATTTCAAAAGGACCATTAAAAAAAAAAAATTGGGCGAACGCCGATTTTTCACTTGATGTTTTTTTTTTTATTTTTTAGTTTTCTATTGCGCAAGGTATTTGTATTTGTTTTTTATAGTTGCTTCACTAAACCGGATTTGTTTAAAATATAAAAAAAATAAAAGGCATGCGAGGTGTTTTGTCCACTACCTCGAAGGGCATGGACCGATCTTGCTAATTTTAAATAGCAAAATTTTCGAAAGTATCTCTAATCGTTTGGAGTATTAAAATTTTCTCTAACTCATCTAGTGTCTTGGAAAAGTTGATTAAACCCGAACATGTAGGAAAAGATGGACATTTCTCAATCGACTTCGATATTCCTAAGAAATTCGAATATATATACTTTATGGTGTCGTAAATGAATATTGTAGAAATTACAAACGGAATGACAAACTTAGATAAACCATTTTTCCACCTGTGACGAAGGGTATAAAAAGTTATGATTTTTACCTTTTTGTTTTTCATAGCCCGCTTCATTAAAGTAAGGTTCTGGAACCAATATAAGGCCTTGTATAGAAACTATTACTTGCAACAGTGTACTACTGGGAGTCCATACTTCAGTATCTTTACCCATCCAAGTGCCCAGTAAAGAAACACAAACTTTGCCGTCTTCGTAAAGATTAGGATTAAGGCGATCTGAACAGAAGCTTACATAATGACAATGTGGTGGAGTTTTGGGATAATCACGACCCAATTGTAAATCAAAGAAAAACAATCCATCTTCGTATGGAGTACGTTCAGGTCCCTCAATCATAACACTTAACAAATCCATGCGGTCTTCATAAAATCTGTAAATATGGAATAAATTGCAAAAAAAATGTGTACTACTTTAAATTTAAATTCGCTTACTTCACATGCACACCTGGAGGAAGGGAAGTTTTTAACAAACGGTGTTCACGTTGAACAGCCTTATAATATTGTTGAGTATTATTTGGATGGAAAATGGTTAACTGATATTTATGATTTTTAGGAGAATTTGGTAGTATTTGAAAACATTGCTGATTGTCAGTGAATACATTAGGACCAGCTTCTTCCGTAGTTTCAGCTGAATCAGTAGTAACAGATAATGAGGTTACAACATCTTCAACAATATCTTCTGCTTTGATAACATTCTCTTCATTGCTACAACTGTTATCTGTCGCTTTATTGTCCTCAATATCAATTAAAGTTCCAATAGTCTCATCATTATTTTTTGTTAAATCTCTCACTTGCTGTTTAACATCTTTGTAATATTTTTCACATAATTCATTGAGACATTTGACCAATTGTATTTTAAGTAATGTACACAATCGTACACATAACAATTCCGGAGCTTCTTCAGTCAATTCTATACTGCTGTTGGACTGATTGATTGACTTTTGATTATCATTAGTCTTTGTGAGAGAATTACTCGTCTCAATATTAGTTAAATCCGATGAACTTGTGTAGCTGGTCGAACTACCATCACAATTATCATTGCGAGAACAATTGCCCGAATCATCTTTGGCCGTAGCACTTAAAGTTGTTGATTTTTCGAAAACCTTTTCATTATTTACTGTAACTGATTCTAAGGGTAGATACTTTTCAGCATTGCATTGGCTTATTTTATTTGGCGTACTATCTATTTGAGGCAGGTGATTATTGGTAATGTTAGAATGATTATCAATCGTATTATTTATTGAGTTATCGGCAGGTTTATCTGTATTAGAAGTAACTAAAGTGGACGTTGGCACATCGTCGGCCTTTTTAGTTTGCATATCTTTGATTGTTGCAGCTGCTACTGATAATGGAAGGCTGCGCCATTTAAATGATGAAGAAGTTGTTAACTGACTACCAGAATTGCTATTATAGTTTTGGCTATTTTGGCATTTAAAAGGTGTTGATGATATATTGAAAAGTACACGAGGAGCAAATTCTTTGGATACAGAATTCAAACTTGCCGCAGATACGCTCTGCAGTTGTGATGTCGCGTGTTGACATTTGTGCACATTTGCAGAGGTATCATTGTATGAACCTGTACTGATGTTACCAGCACCTGATATATTTAATACCACAGTATTATACTGGTGTTGTTTATTGGCATTTGGTGAAGCAGCTTGCACACTATCACTTAGTGAACAACTTGTTTGATCTTGTGGACGTTCATGTACTGATTGATGTCCAACTTTGCGAACGCGTTCAATAAGATCCTTCAATATATAAAAAATATATATATTTCATACACGGTAATAATCAGAATTGTATTGTTTATGAATATGCCATAATTTATGAATTTTTTTTTACTTATTTACATGATATAAAGACATTATTAATATAGAATTAATATTAAATAAAAGCATTGGCTGCTTTGGCATCAACTAACATTTGTGTTAATATAAAATAAATTTTAATGCATCCGGAACATCAAATGCCAGAGAAACAACACAAAACAAGCCCAATACAACTAAAGCAACAGACAATAATAAAGTACATAAAACAATTACTTCAATCGACAAAAGCACAAAAGTAAATAAAGAAAATCAATTGACAAATTCTGTTACAAACAGTTTTATGTCACCGATCTCACATTTAACTCAATCATTGATCAACGACAATAGTTACTTCATTCCAACTCTCGACAAGGAATTCCTTGAACAGAGTACGATGGAATTCTCTTCAACATAGGTACTATTCAATCCATAACACCACTATATTTTTCAACACCCATTTCCAGTACTGTACATACTTGGTTGCCTGTATATAATTCTGCAAGCATAATGGATTTTGTAATTTTACAGTGGAACATCAATGGCTTTTGTAATAATTACCACAACCTTCAATTAATTTTAAAAGAAATGGATCCTAGTTTTATTTCGCTACAGGAAACCCACTGCCCTTACAACTTTACTCCCATACCACCTAAAAACTTCACCAGCTATTTTGTAAACTCATCACACAACACCACTTCTAAGCAAGGGGCTGGGGTGCTCATTAAATCAAACATTCCCCACAGACTGGTTCCAGTAAACTCTGAATATCAAGTTATTGCAGTTGAAATAAATCTTAATATAAAATTCACTATTTTGTCGTTTTACATACCCCCCAATCAAGATATATCTCCCAGCGAAATAACTAATATAATATCCTCATTCAGCACACCATTTCTAGTTGTCGGCGACTTCAATGATTGGAACACTATGTGGGGCTCTACAACCAGTAACAATAGAGGGCTTTTGCTGGAAAATGTAATTAACCAAACTGGACTATGCATATTGAATGATGGGTGCCCAACTCATTTCTCGTCCCATAACACCTTTACCAACATTGACGTATCACTCTGCTCGATTAATATTCTTCCGCTGATGACGTGGCTCATCCTGAACGATCTACATGGCAGCGACCATTTTCCAATCAAGATAACTATTAAACTGACTCAAGATAAGAGTTTTCCAAATAAAGCGAGTAAGTTCTTACTACACCTTGCTGACTGGGCAAAATATGCTAAGAAAGCGGAGAACGAAATGCTAAAACATCAAGTATCCTCATCAAGCAACTGTGTCGCAGCCGCTATCACTAAATCCATTCGTGTCGCTGCCAACTTTTACATTCCCCAATCAAAGCAGATAATAAAAAAAGATCGCGTTCCAGTCCCATGGTGGAGTTCTTATCTATCAATCTTGCGAAAAAATAAAATGAAAAGCTGGCAGCACTTTAGGTCCAGTCCAACACAAGAAAACTTATTATTATACAAAAAAAACAATGCTAAATTCCGTAGGGAAGTAAAAATTGCCAAATACTCAAGTTTTGAAAAATTTACAAAATCCATTAACAGAAATACTTCAATTTCCACAATATGGTCAAAAATAAACAGAATTACTCATAGAGGTCCTTCTGCAACTATAACAGCAATAGATACGCCAAGTGGAACATTAACTGATCCATCAAGAATTGCTAATCACTTTGGTATAGTTTGGGCTGAGTATGCATCGGACTCTAACTTTTCACCATTATTTAATGCATCAAAACACTCTATCGACATGGTCATAAACAGCACAGAAGATAGAATAGCGCAGTTATTGGAAGTACCAATAACTTTCATAGAACTCACCAACTGCTTAAGTAAAGTTAAAGGAACTACACCTGGTCATGACCGCATATCTTATCATATGCTCAAAGCTCTTTCAAGTAGCAGCAAGATAATTTTACTTAAATTATACAACACAATATTTGAAAGTGGCGTTATCCCTCACTCCTGGAAATTATCTACCGTAGTCCCAATTGCTAAATCCAGTAATCCATCTTCAGTAAACGCCTATCGTCCTATTTCCTTGCTGCCATGTCTTTCTAAGATCATTGAACGAATCGTAGGTACACGGCTTTTATGGTTCTTAGAAAATAAAAATCTTATAGCTAAAGAACAAGTAGCTTTCAAGAGAAATAAGGGATGTGATGATGCACTTCTGCATATAGACTACCACATCACAAAAGCTCTATCTGCCAGGAATCACGTGACTATCCTATCGATTGACTTCGAAAGGGCGTTTGATAGAATTGGTCTCCACGTGATTCTTGATGCTCTAAAATCATGGCGTATTGGACCAAAAATTTTTAATTTCGTCAAATCATTTCTAACTAATAGACGTTTTAAGGTGAAAATCAATGGACTTATGTCAAAAGCCTTTCCTTTGATGAACGGTATTCCTCAAGGATCGCCGCTCTCAGTGGTTCTTTTTCAAATTGCGTTTAACGAAATTAGCAAGATAATAAAGAAAAACAGTTACATAGACCACTGCCTCTACGCTGATGACCTGTATGTCCTTTGTAGTAAAAATGATAACGCTAAAACCAACAGCATCTTACAAAAAATTCTTCAAGATATCAACAATTGGGCTAATTACTCTGGCGCGAAAATTTCTCTACAGAAAACCAAGAAATTTCACGTTTGTAGAAAACACAATTGTAATTCTGACTCCAACTTTGTTAAAATTGATGGAGTAGCAATTCAAAATGTAGATAAACTATGGATTTTGGGAATATTATTCTCTAGAAACTACTATTGGAAAGATCAATTATTACAATTAAAAAACTCAATAATATCTCGTTCAAATATTATACAATACTTATCAACAAAAAGTTTTGTCCATACAAATACCTTAAGTTACCTCACTAAGGTTCTAATATTAACCAAAATTGACTATGGTCTCTTTTTATACGGTAATAGTTGCAAAACTAATATTAATATTATAAAACCTCCTTACCATCGAGCCGCCAGAGCCTGTGTTTATGCATTTAGAACCACCCCAATTGAGAACATTCTGTGCGAGGCTAATCTTCCTTCAATAACTGACAGAATATATGTAGTAAAATCCAGAATCTTGCCCAAACTCCTCAATAGCACAAACTCGGTCTTAGATAAAGACATCTACTCCATCTCCACGGCAGTTAGACCTAAACGCATCAAATCTGCAATATCTCAATCTCTGTCTCTATGCAAAGAGTTTTCTATTCCGCTCACTACAACCAAAAGATACATAAAAGAACCACCTTGGATACTAAAAAATATCTCCTTCAACCTATCACTAGCCATTTACAACAAAAACCATACCCCTCAGAGTGTATTTCTTAATTTGCTTTCGGAACATTAAATTACTTAAAAAGCAATAACTGGCGATTCATCTACACAGATGGCACCAAATCGCAGAGCAATATACCAGCCTATGCCATAGTAGACGAAGACGGTAAATATCTCGCCCTGGGCATTCTTCCCGAGTATTCATCAGTCTTTACAGCAGAATCATGCGCTGTTTATCAAGCTATATGCCTTATATTAACAGATAAAAAGAAAACTGTAATTTTCACTGACAGCCTTTCTGTTGTAAAATCCATAATAAACCCTTTCAACAGCAGCTGGAATATAATTGTAAAAATAAGGGACACCATAATTGCTAATCAAAATATTGTAAAACTATTTTGGGTTCCGAGTCACGTTGGCATTGCAGGTAACGAAAAGGCTGACATTGCGGCCAAGTACGCATCTTATGCTCCTATCATCACAAATCCCACAGTAGAAAAAAATGATATGCGTCTTTATATTCTCAACCAAGTCAATACTAAACTTAATCGGAAAACACTCTCTCATTATCACTATTCTATAATAAACCCACATCTCCATCATCCAATTTATCCCACATATGCCGGAAAAGAAGAAATAAGAATATTTTCCCGCTTACGATTAGGTCATACCGCCTTTTCTCATAAATGGCTTCTTAAAAAACAATCTCAAGCACCATCGTGTACTCGTTGCAACGGCAACCTCAGCGTCAAACACATTTTATTGGAATGCCCAATACTTGCCGAACAAAGACGAAAAATTTTTGGGAACATCTCAGCTCTGAAACTTCTCATGGATCCATCTCCTGACAACATAAATAAAATATATAAATACGTTAAACTTTCAAAGTTGAAAATTTAATTTCTCAATACTTTAACTATTGTCTATAAAATATATTCATGCTATTTTTATATGTATTCCCAATCAGAGCTGATGGCCATTGTAGCTAATGCTCTTAAATTACATTTAATCTTAGAATTTATTTCTTTTAGATTAAATAAACTAATAATAATAATAATAATAATAATAATAATAATATTTTTTTATTTGTGTGCTACAGAATGGTTTAGTTTTGTATTTGAAAAATATTGATATTGATATTATAATTGCAAACAACGTAACTTACCGTAAAATGATCTTCATGAAAGAAGTTTGTGTTTAAAAGGCGATCTAAAAAGCGACAACTTTTATAAACTGCCAAAAGTTTACGCATTACCTAACATATAAAAAGAAAAATGTTGAAAAATACAGAGAAAATTTAAAGACGTATGCCATTTTACCTCTGGATTTTGTAGATTTGGATTTGAATTGAATATCTCATTTAAACGAGCTAAAGCAACGCGAGCTTTTTCGATATTGTTTAAAATATCTGATTCTGCTAAGGACAACTTAAAACTGCTACAGCCGCCACAGCCAACTTCACTATTTTCTGATTCAGTTTCCCATGAATCCTCCGATGCATGACTTAAGTCGCCTTGATCTAGTTGTCCCACTTCAAAAAGATCTTGTGGCCAACACAGACTAATGTGTCCATCTACCCACCAAACTTTAACATGTCCATCAGTATAGTTATCAATTACTTGACCAGCTGTGCACTTGGCGTCTTCACCGACAAAATTGGCCACTCGTATAACCATGGTACCAGGACGGTATTGAAAATCTGGTTGGTCTTTTAGATCATAAACACTACATTCTGATTCACCTTTATACGTAGGGCTATGAAAAATCATATTTTATATATTTTTTTTTATTTTACTAATTTCTTATTTCATTATAAAAAAATTGCAATGCTTTATTTACAATTTATAGATTTTATTTTTGTTATAGAGATGGTTAATTTTTGCAAGTTTTAAAAGTGGGGACTAATTACAGTTGTGGCTAAATACCTATGATTAAAATAATTCTAATGAAACTTGTATTTTTACGTACAAATTTTAATGCTCTTCGGGTTGATTACTTCCGAAAGTTAAAAATTAATAAAAGCAAGTTTTAACCACAAATAAAGCTCTCATATTTGTTTTAATAGGGTTAAAAAATTAGTCGAACTCACACACAATGGTTCCCATGCTATGTGTTAAAAATTTAAGGTGTCTGCCCACAATAAACAACAAAAATTTTATGTATTGTTTTTCTATTTTCACTTTCGCATGTTTTGTTAAAAAATCGTTTTGTAAATGTCGTGATTTCGATTTAAAGGATACAAAAAATCTGATTTTTTAAATCAAAAAAGTTACTGGGATACGGTTTGCAGAACAGGGACGTACTATTTTCACTGTCCTAATTAAAATTTCATTTTATAGATTTCTCTATATTTTTAAGATGAAATATTTTTACAGAACAAAAGTTTAAAAAAATTTTCGAGCCGATGTACAGAACATTACTGAAAAGTAACAATTAGTGGTTGACTCATACATGGTACAGAAATCTTTAAATGTGCCTTCAACTTGTACTTGGTGGATTTACACGTTTATTTCTGATTTTGGAATTTTTGTGAAATCTACAAAATGTTTGTTGTTAACAAGTTAACTCATTTTAATTCATATATGTATAACGAAAAATTATATCATGATTAATTAATAGATGCCTGCTAAAGTACTCCAAGAACAAGTAAGCCCCCTCCTTCGTATGGAATTTATTATGCAATACTCTATTTTTCTAAGACTGTAGTTCATCTATTACCCCACGCCCTTCCCGATAACAGCGCAAAGAGCATTATTTATTATAAATAGAAAAAAATAATTAATTACTTAGGATCATCTGCTGAGGTATAGGTAGAAAACCATTTAACATGTGCTATTCTACCCTCATGATCTACTGTTTGTATGACACCATAATCGCGATAACTGACATCTTGGTCTTCTTTTGCTGATATAACAAAATCTCCAGGAAAAAATTCCTAAAAGTAATTAATTAGTAAGCGATTTGATTGACTGTTATTTGCCTTGCCAGACAACTCACATGATTATCCAAATGATTAATGGGATACAATTGGGTTGAGGGTACATCCGCCTCTATTGTACCATCTTGCCATACTACTGCAGCAGTACTATAAACTAACAAAGCTTCCGTGACAAGTTCATCTCCTTCCTTTGGTTGGAAATCTGTACGTTGTTCTGATAAAAAAGGTTTCTTAAATATTCTACGCGTCTTTTTCTTCAGCTGACGTTTAGTCAAATGCTTGGGACTCGTATGCGGCGAGGGACTTGAACACGTTGACAATGTTGTTGTAGTACTAATACAATCTTCCGTATATTGTTCCAGATTTCCTGCAAATGTTTCAATATCCATGACATTATCTTCATCAACTTCAGCTTCTTCATCTGTTGAATACCATTCGGCATCAACATCCTTGTTGCTATTTGGTGTAGGTTTTCCATGAGTGACCATTTCTTGGGAGGTTTCTCTCTTACTCACTTTATCTCCTTTAAAAAGACTTTTTTTAAATTTATTACTTGACTTATCATCTAAGCTTAAGCTAAGCTTTTTCTTAAATTTCTCATAATTATGGTGGCTTCCCGCTGTACCCGTTCCACCTGTCAAAGAGGTGTGCACGAAGATTTTTTGGTTTTGCTCCTTTTGTTGTTCGAAAATTTTTTTAAATTTATTCGCTTGTTCTTTGTCCCAATCGGTTTTCTTTACCAGCGTATCACAGGCGGAAAAGGTTAAGTAATTTCGATCAACGATTTGCAGCATACAAGATTCAAAAAGATTTAAACGTTTTAGGCGCTTTAGATCGTCCCCTCTTACACAAGGATTAGGTTGCAAGGTAATATCTTCCATATTTGTTTCATCCGATATAGCCTTACATTGCCAATTAACCCAAACGCAATCTGTGTAAATACTTTCTATAATGAACTAACAATAAAAAATAAATGTAAATCATTAGTTGATTTTAATGTTTTGTATTATTTCTTTTTTTAATTTTTTTTTTTGGGTTTTTTTTGTACCTTTCGGGTCAAGGGTTTTCCCTTTTTATTCAAATGTAGTGGTATATCAGGAGTAAGAATTTTTATTTTTTCCATTGGTGGCAGGCTGCCTATAATTGTATTACCTGGATAAAATACTTTCGGATTAAATATATCGCGTTGACGACGTGAATTCAAATCTTGAAAGATGTAAAAATCATTTGATGATATCTCTATGCGGCAACCGGACGCAGTTCTATGTGTAAAAACATTTTACTTATTAAAGGTAAAATTTTTGTATGCTATTTATCTTTATACCACCTTATTATAGCTTTTTCTTCTATATCCATTGTGCTGCCCACCCAGGAGTCCAGACATACAGCGCCATCACGTTGCCAGTTAGAAATTACTCTTAAACGCTCAGCATTTACATTTTTAATAACATATTTGGTTCCCAGCACCTTAACATCAGCTTTCATATTAATATCACGACAATAGCCTCTTTGAGTTTCTTTTCCGGGCACTAGTCGTCTTACGACATCGCCAGGCATTAAAGTACGGTCGGCTAATCCAATCTTTAAAAAAGTTAAAAATGATAATAATTCAAATGACTTTGCATTCAAAGTTAACACACTGCTACATACAGTGCCGGCAAAAATAATAGCACTGTTAACTAATAATAATATTTTGAAGGTCGATGAGATCAAAATAGTTTTATACAGTGTAAAAGGTTCAGGCGTAACAAAATATTTATTAAGTAACCTCATTTTCTTGGTTGCGTATATTAAATATTGTTACTATTTCATTCCATTTTTATTTTTTAATCGACCCAAAAGATTATCAATGATTATAATACATTTTTTTACATGATGAACTAAAGATATTAAAGTACATATAAATATACTTTAGCGTTGCACTCATGTAGAAAGGCCCTCACTCGTATGATTATAACTTTACATTAGACGGTAAAAACGTAAACATGTAGATGAAATGTAAATGCTTGTAAAACCGTTATTTTTTGACATTGCATTAAACTTTTGTGACGAGATGTATCTGTGTGAAATATATTAAGAGCGCGAAAAAAAACTCAGTTTCTTAAAAACTCGAGTTGGGGCCTTTCTACATGAGACCAACGTTGTGTACTTTTTGTGTTATTTAATCTGAAAAGTGCCATTCAAAATTTCAACTTCAAAATTTAGACTCTTGACCGTATTTTTTAATTTATTTCAACAAAAGTTTATGAATGTAATACAGATGTTTCGAAATTAGGTCGAAAGTACATCAAAAGCTATTTTGGTCCACGCCATTATAAATTAAAAAAAAAAAAAAAGTAAAAAGGTTAAAAGAGTACACGCTTCTAATAATAATAATTTTTTTCATACGGATTTTTAAGATCATCAGGCTGTATACAGTCAAGGACTTAAGTTTTCAGACATACAAAAAAAAATACGCAGGTCTGTTCTGTAAATCACTTTTTGTCAAAGTGATTTCAAATCACGTAAAAGGTGTTCTGTGATTTAAAAACGGTTGATTAAATAACCGCCGGTTTGAAATCACTTGCTTATTTTTTTAATTATTTCGCTTAAAATATAATAATATAGATTATATATATTTTAAATGATATGTCTTCTATTTATTTTTGTAAAAAAAATTAGATTTTATACAGACAAAAACCAATTTTTTATAAATTCTTGATGCCACTGCTTGTTTTATAATTTTTTTAGCTTATGAAGGAATGCTCGTGATTTCTTCTTCTCTTTAGCATTTAGTTTGTTTTTTAGAAGATAGTTCAAAATTTTCCCAATTGATGTGATCACATAAACCTAACGCAAAATTTAATCATTGCTATTAAAAAAAATTAATAAAAGTCAATAATTGGGTTATTATTTTGCTAATTAAAAAACGTGTAAAATGTAAGCAAATTTTATCTTTGAAAATAGTGCCAAATTCCTACATTTTTTTTTTTTTTTTTCATTTTTTCATATTTTACAAATTTTTATTTGACGCCGAGTTTCAAGCTTCAATAAAGAAATAGAAGAAAAAACACATGTACTATTATAAAAAAATAAAAATTCTCGAATTAACGTAAGTAAAATAAAACAAAACACAAATCTGAAAAATCAGTTGTTTTCTTGTTTTCAACATTTAAAACCACGCCGAAAAATTGAAAATCGTGTTGTTTTCAGAACAGCACCAAATCGTTGGAGTGATTTTAAAACTGTTCGTGATTTGAAATCACGTGATTTTCAGAAAACACCTGATAAAAAATTCCATCATCTTGTTAAAATAACGAAATATACACACAAAAATTTTAAATAGAGACAAAATGTAGTCTTTTTTTGTTTTGATCATTAAAAAGCGATAATAACTTTTTAAAAGCCGATATTTTGCCATTGCAAATAGGCTGCTAGTTGTTGAGTGTTTATATGAGTAGTCGTAAAGAGATTAGTATAGAAATAAAAAAATAAATTGCTCATGAACACAATAAAAAACAAATCCTATCAGGAAATCGGAAAACTTTTAAATATACATTTTCCAACAGTCCGGTAATATAGATTAATTGGCCCAGAAGGGCTTTTATATTACATTTTTAATAAATAAATAAATATATAACTAAAAAATACAAAAACACAAAAAAAAAAATAGAAAATTTCGCCTCGAATTTGCAAAAAAAAATACTTAAATAAGTGAAATGATTAATGGAAAAAGGTTTTGTTTATAGATGAGAAGGCGAAAAAAGATCACAGTTTGTGAAACAAAGAATATTTTTCCAATAGTGAAATATGGGGAGCCATAGCAGCATACGGAGTTGGACGGTTAGTGTTTATATAAGGTATCATAAATCAGTATTTTAAGCTACTTTTAGAATGCAATTTGTAGCCACCAGTTAACATATTGGATCTTGGGAAGCATTGGATTTTCCAACAGGAAAGCGATCTTAAACATATAGCGCATATTTTTAGAGGTTGGTTGCTTTATTATGCACCAAGGCAGTTTGACTCCTCTCTCAGATCTCCAGATCTAAACCTTTTCGAGTTTATTTGAAAAAGTTAAAAAAGAAAAATTAGAAATTATAACGTTACCAACAAGCAGTCTTTAAAAGTAGCTTTCCAAAAATTCTGGAATCAAATTAATTCGGAAATAACTGAAAATCTGGTATCACAAGATGTATCTGGTATGACAAGATGTATGCAGGCAGTGATTGATGCTAATGGTGGGCCGATAAAATAAAGTCACTTATTTTTTATTTTAAAACAAAATACTTGCATATTCACGAATTATTTTATTTTAATATAGATTAGAATAATGTGTGAATAGACCTTTGTGTCATCTTATTTTCAAAAATTGTTGAATATTCTGGTATTTTTTAAGTGAACCTACTCTTTAAAAATAAATAAAGTGTATTCAACACAAAAATTTTTTCTTATACTCTCGGATTAACGATATTATGAAATTTTAGATACGTATGAAGACTTACATCTTTGACTGTATACTATACTGTAATTATTAAATGCATAACACAAAAAAAAAAAAAAAAGAAACAGAAAAAATAAACAGGCGCCTGTTAAAGGCTATACTTATAAACTTAACGCAATTGCATAACTGTATATTAATATTAGCGGAAAATATGATATAAACTTAAATTATATTTTAATTCTTACATTATAAAATTGTTCATTATTTAGTTTAATTACAATGCTATCTTGTTAAATAATCATTTGGGCTTAGTTTTATTGAAAATAATAATAAATAAATAAATAATTAAAAAATTAGTTTGAGAACTAAATTTCACATACCGAATTTTCCGATTGAACTGATTCTTTGAATTCAGGATACCACACAACACGTACTTCGCCCTTGTCTAAAATTTCATCGAACTCATCGTCTTCATCACCTGAATAAGTGCCTGGTGTTTCAAGGACTAAGCCAAATTTAACAAAACCTTTCTTGTCAATACGAAAAACTTCATCTTCAAAAAAATATTGAGAGTCACCAGGAGTGGAATCATCTTCTAACTTTTTTTTAGCACCATGTGAAGAGTTGTTTGTGTTATTTTGTTCCTGTAGCTTGGGTGAGGCTCCTAAATTGTTGTTGGATATTTTCGTTTCAGTAGTAAAAACTCCTGACGATGATTCATTATTTTTCATCTCAATATTTTGTTTGTTAGTAAATCCATTATTTATTGATTGGACAATGTTGATATCACTTTTTAAATTATTGGACGCCTCATTTGAAGTGGAGGTCACTTCCGTTTCCATTATATCGATATTATGCAAATATTTTTATTATCCTTTAGTTGATTTCATGTGTGTGTATATTTTTTATATTGAAATTTTTCCTTTTATACAATTTTTTTAACACTTGCAATTTTTTAGATTTTTTATAAAAATTTCTTTGTAAAAAAATTAACGGAATTAATTTTTTTCAGCAGTAGTATGCAAACGAAAATTTAATGAAATAAGGAAAATTGAAACCAAAGAACAGGCAGGAATGGTGTTTGATGACATATGTAGTTGCCAAGTTATTTGTAGGTTTTTTTTAACGATATAAGCATGACACATAAATATATCGGGCTGATGTACTGAGCCAGCTGATTATTTTTAACATATAAACTTCTTCAATTGCAGTTTGAGTCGATGTCAAACAAAGTGATAAAATAATTATGCAAAACGGTTGACATGTCAAACTAAAATAAAGCTTCTGTTGGATTCAGCGTGCAAGTATGTAACCCTATATCAATATATGATAATTGTTATTTAAATAATATTAGTAAAAAATAATAAGTAAGAGTGCTTCATTCGGCTAAGCGGAATCTCATATACCCATCACTACGTATGTAAATCTACAAATAAGAAGCATTTGTCTGAGTTGTAGGAAAGTATTGCATCACAGGCCTCACGTTAAAGATTCATATAGCGATATTTATAAATTAGGTAAAGGCCTCATTAGTTTTTACTTTCAGTTGCTGTTCTGTTCCGTTCTGCTTTTTAAATTATTATAATTAGTTTTTCTGTAGCAACATTACAGCTGTTTATAATAAACAAAGAGAACACAATACAACAAAAAATAAACTACAATTACAATGACAAAAATGGTTTGTTTACAATTTTGCACTCACACTACCAAAAAACTTCCAAGTAACTTAACGTTAAATTCTTTTTTCTACTGATTCGAACGGAACAGAGCAGAACGTCAAAGTAATAACAAACCACAAATACATATTTTCCATTTAACAGAAACTGATCAGCTGATTCATCACGGAACAGAAAGTAGAGACTAATTCTGCCTTAACACTTATTTAGTAACGAGGTTTAGATTAAAAAATTGTTATGACAGCTCTAATTTTATTAAGCAATAGTAATGTCCTTACGTAAGTCCTAGAATATATTTTGTAAAAAACATGCTGGCAACTCAAGTTATTGTGCTAACATTCCGTATGAGTGTTTTCAAAACAAACTTAATGCCGGAAAAATTTAGCACATTTTATTATAATTGTGATCTGATTAATACAAATTTCTAACAAAATAATATTTTGCTGTAATGACCGCTGTTCCACCTCCAACAAATGTTTCCACTTTATTACCATTGGGTATGTAACTACAAATTATATCGAAACTTTAAATAATTGTTTTATCTTTGCAGAATTGGTGGATAAATGCATTGGCTCACGTATTCATATTATAATGAAGAACGATAAAGAAATGGTTGGAACTTTGTTAGGCTTTGATGACTTTGTTAATATGTTATTGGATGATGTCACTGAATATGAAAATACGCCGGAGGGAAGGCGGATAACAAAGTTAGATCAAATTCTTTTAAATGGAAATAATATTACAATGGTAAGGAAGTATATGTTAACAATAATAAATTGGATGTAAAACATGTTCCCATATTTTGTTTTTAGTTAGTACCTGGTGGTGATATTCCAGAATAATTAACTTTCTAAGGACTGGTGTCTTAAAATAATTTATTGTATATAAACATTTAATTCAATTAAAACTATGAACAAAAATAACATCGTGTTTGATTTAGTAGTATATTTATTACTATAAGTTTATAAAAAGTACTAGTAAAAGGACCAAAAATACAACTGTGTTATTCGTCAAGCAAAAGGAAAATTTTTCTGCTTCATTTCTAAAAACTAATCGTATTGTTATCACAGTATAAGCAATTTTGTGAGAATAATTAAATATTTATAAATATTAACAGAAAAAAGTGAATACAACATTTAAACAGAAAAGAAAAATGTCCAGTGACGAAGATAGGTCAGTATATGATCTCTGTTAAAAATTGAGGTTATGTTTTCAGTGCTATTATATTTTACATTTATAAACGTATGCATACACATAAAATTTGCTACTATCCTTTTTTAGTTATGATGATCCAGAGCAGAAACGTTCCAAACATTCTTCTGGCTTTCACCATAAGAAATCTAAGAAACATAAAAAGTCAAACAAGTCTGATAAATCTCACAAGAAACATAAAAAGTCTAAGAAAAGACACCGTCATCACTCCCAATCATCAGGCTCAACGTCTGGTGATGAGTCAACTTTTGAGAAAAGGAAAAGTGGTGCTATTAATGAAAAATTTACAGAAATTATGAAAAAATCCAATAAAGATAAAAACTGTTCTTTAAGAGTAGACCGTGACGTTAAAACAAACACTCTTTTGATAACAAAACCTAATATACAGACAGATCCCTGTAGTTTGGTTAAGGAAATAACGAAGACAATACAGACTAAAGTGGTGCAAGTTACGGAAGTCGTATCATCCGGGAGTGAAAGTGAAGTGTAAGTTGAACTACACATATTTGAATTACTTTATTTTTAATGATTTTATGGTGATTTTATCTGGAATTAGAACAGCTATAGTTTTCATTTAGTTGCTCTGATTCGAGTTGAAAATATGTTTTACTATATAATTATTTCACATCATTTACTTTACCGAAGTGAATAGAATTTTAAACATCATGTGTTATATTTTGTTAGAATTTTTGATATTCTCCTAAATATGATTAGCTGCAAAGCATACTTTGATTTCTACCCTGTTATATACATATATAGTGTTGTGGATAAAATAAAAAACATTTCTTAACATTTAAAGTGCCTAGTAGACAATCAAATGAGCTGATCAAATATCTAAATACGTTCGTGCGGTAGTGCTTTTTTGGCTGCATTTATAAGTTGTCAGCAATATTTGCTGGAAATCAAAATGTTTTAATATGACGAATAAATATTTTAACGTCTTATACACAACTTAAGGTAGATAGATGCGAAGAATGCTACGATCCATAAAATATAGCTTAACATTCTGCTGGTGTCTAATTTTTTTTCTGTTTTCTTTGGAAAACATCCGCATAAATTTGTAAATAACTTTTTTTAATTTTTTTGAAAATAAAATAAAAATGAACTTAAGCCAAAATGGATTTAATTTAAATCACTTTTGATATAATAAAAATTCTAATAAATTTATATACTTTTATTATTTTTTTTTTTTTCAACTTTCACACGGAAATTTTAAGCCTTAAGCCCGGGTTGTCAAAAGCAACTGATCACGCTATCTTCACACATTTATACTTAATTATTTGAAGCCGGATCTGGCCAATGATATAATTTTAAATGCTAAGAAACCAACATTATTACTAAATGGTACAGAGATTAATAACGTATATAAATAAGATTTGCCAGTAAAATGGTTAATATCTTTTTATATGTCAATAATACTGCTATTAAATTTCTTAGGGTAAGGTGCTAATACGTCAATAGTTTAAGATTTTATATAACTAAAAAAAGCCGAAAAATGTTTTTAACTAGCAGTGCCCACGACTTCGTCGTTTCTAGTTTTTTTTCAAATTCAATTTTTAAAAACAGTTGTTAAACACATTTTCTTTTTGTATGTGAACACTATTTACAGAACTCTATTTACAGAACACTATTTACAGAACTCTGCAATAAATATTTAAAAACAAATTTATTTAAAATTGAATTTCAAGAAAACTAGAAGCGAAACACTGACGAAGTCGTGGGCACTGCTAATAATATAAAAGAACAATAAGGATTTGAACTTCAGGAGTTTGTAAAGTGGTAACCTATGAAAGGTAATACGAAGATATTTGATATCTTTCGTTATTTTGAATACAAACCACAGAAAAATATTGAGAATTTTTTCTTATTTAGCAATACAGGATTTTAAAGTATTTTTTTATTTTTTTATTTTTCAATATACTATAACTCATACCAAAATGAAATATAATATGTCTAACAAAATTTCTCTTACTTTTTATCCTCTATGTTCCGACAAAATCGCGTTTTCAAATCACAAACCTAAATTGTAAATGTTTTCGAACACTTTACAATCGCCAATTTTAAGCGATATGCGTTTGTCAGAACATGGAGATATAAAAAAAAAAACAGAAATCTATCTATATAATTTTAAAAATTTTAATCATAACTTTTAGACCTGCTGATGTGGCAAGTCCTGATTTAGCCATAATTGAGGACGATCTCAATTTAGATGAATTAATGAAACAAAAGGCTCTTTTGCAAGCACGTTTAGGTGCTTACATGTCCGACACAGAAGGTGATGGCAACTGTTCTGGTTCTTTAGTGAAACGTCCATTGCCCGAAACTGATTCTTGCTTAAATAAATCTTCAAGCTTAGCTGCAACTGGAATTGAGAAGAATAAACTGGGAGAACCAAAAAAGTCTTTGTCATCTGCAACTAGTAAAAATAATTTAAATAACATTTCTAAAGGTAAAATTACAAATGAAAACGATATTATATTATTGGATGATTCTAGCGGTGGTAATGATACACCGGTGGAGCAGCGATTGGTCAGCAAGGAACGATCACGTAAGGTAAGAAATTCAATCGAACAAGATCGTCGATCCGGTAGAGGTCGTAAATCTATAACGCCACCACCACTCTCGGTTAGAGATCAAACGAGCGATCGACATTCCTCACGAGACCTTAGAGACAACCAACACAGATATTCGCACTCTGATCGTCATGCCCGCAATAACCGTAGTCGAAGCCGTTCTACGGGCCATAAAGTGGATTCACATGACAGGCGACATCATGTTGAAGTTGAAGAAGATCGTAATCGCCAGAGGCATAGAGAACATTACGATCAAAACCGCCAGAAAGAAGATTTGCGGCAAGAAATAAACAGAGACAAATTACGCGAACGTGACACTAGTCGTGACGGTGATCATAAGGGACGTGATGATAGAACATCTCGAGTGGCTGACCGAAATGGTGCAGTTAATAATCGGCTACAAGAGAGAGGACGTGATAGAGATCGTAATAGAGAGCGCGAGAGATGGATGCGTGAAAGATCTCATAGTCGCAGTAAAGCTGAATCGGATCGTAAACGAGAACGCGAAAAAGAGCGTCAACGTACTGGTCGAGATCGTAGTGTTCGCAATGATGTTAAAGATCGCGATCGTTATCGTGGTTCTCTTAGCGAAGGACAAAGAGCGCAACAAAAAGAATCAAGCAGTGAAGAAGAGATTGATATTAATATAAACATTGATGAAGATGATGATGAGGAGAAAATAATTGAAATGAGACGTAAACAACGCGAAGAATTGTTAAAGGTAACATTTGCTCTTATTTCATACAGTTAATAAAATATACCCACATTTTTTGCTTTTACAACATTTCAGAAATTAGCTAGCACAAAACAAACTGGTGATGCACCACCTGCCCACCCATATTCATCGTCTTCTTCGGACATTGCAACACATAATGAAAGCGAAAAATCTAAAAATTCATGTAGTTCTGAGAAAAAAGAAAATTTAACTACACATCCGCCTACAAAACGACGTAGATCGCGTACACCTTTGCTAACCGAATCGTCTCACATTTCCACAGAAAAAAATAATCTTACGCCAGAAACAAAAATGGAACAAGAAAATCATAAAACATCCATTAGCACAAATAAAGAGAAGGAAAAGAGGCCAGAATGGGATATGTTTGCCGATCAGGACGTAGATTCGAATTTCGATGTGAGTTGTTGGATTGTAAATTTCAATTTTAAAAACAAAATAAAAAAAGTTACAACGAAGGAAATTACGAAATTAACTTTGCTACAATACATTATTTTTTATTTATTTCCTTTTTAGTCACCCAATGCTGTTGTTCAAAATAAAAATATGGCAGAAAATCCTGCTCTCACTGATAATTGGGATGATGCCGAAGGTTATTATCGTGTGCGCATTGGCGAAGTTTTAGATACTCGTTATGTTGTTTGTGGCTATACAGGCCAAGGAGTTTTCAGCAATGTTATCCGGGCTAGAGATCAAGCAAGAGGAAATGCAAATGTTGCTGTTAAAATTATCCGTAACAATGAAATAATGTACGTAGACTGTTTAATAATTAAAAAACTATATATTTGTGCAATTGGTGTTAAAAATATTTTAAATTAGGCATAAAACTGGTTTACGCGAATTGGAAATTTTAAAGAAACTAAATGATGCTGATCCTGATGATCGCTTTCATTGCTTACGTTTATATCGACACTTTTTCCATAAGCAGGTAAGTTGTACTTTTATAAATGTGAAAGAGTATCTATTCAATATAAAGCAATGCAGCGTACATTTAAAAATTACTGGTGACATTTTGTTTCAGCATCTTTGTATGGTCTTTGAACCTTTGGCCATGAATTTACGTGAAGTCCTTAAAAAGTATGGCAAAAATGTTGGTCTACACATTAAAGCTGTCCGCAGTTATACCCAACAATTGTTTTTAGCCCTTAAACTTTTAAAGAAAACTGGAATTTTACATGCTGACATAAAACCCGACAACATTTTAGTAAATGAGAATAATTTAATTCTAAAGCTTTGTGATTTTGGTTCAGCATCTACCATTAACGATAATGAAATAACACCCTATTTGATATCAAGGTTTTATCGTGCACCTGAAATTATTTTGGGTATACCTTACGATTATGGTATTGATATGTGGTCAGCTGGTTGTACCATTTATGAACTGTATACGGGCAAAATTCTGTTTAGCGGCAAAAGTAATAATCAGATGCTTAAATACTTTATGGATCTTAAAGGTGATTGTTATTCGAAAACTATATAAAATAGCCAAATGAATTTTTAATTTAATTTTAATTAAAGGTAAAATTCCTAATCGTATCATACGCAAAGGTCAATTTAAGGATCAACATTTTGATCAAAGTTGTAATTTCCTGTATCATGAAATTGATAAGATTACAGAAAGGGTACGTATTTATATTAAAAATTTATGTTGTTATATAATTTGAATTCTTCAATATTGTTCGGTTCATAAAATTTAGTAGAAATACAAGGCAAAAATATATTTATAAAATCCATATAGAAATGAAAAAAGAACGAGCAATAATACATTTATTTTTTATTAAATTAATTTCTGTAAAACTATAGAAAAACTACAGAAAGCCTTTTTACTATTTCCGTTTACGGAGAGTTTAATGTAATAAAAAAAAGTCAGCTCGCAGTTACACAGTCTTACAAAAGTTTACATACGATCTAGAAAATTAAATTTTTTGTCAATGTAAGAATATTTGGTACATTTTACAGGTTTTTATTACTTTGTATACAAAAGAA
The DNA here is from genome assembly GCA_937654795.1 of Cistogaster globosa. NCBI lineage: Eukaryota > Metazoa > Arthropoda > Insecta > Diptera > Tachinidae > Cistogaster > Cistogaster globosa. Next base: position 35,304,387 of record OW569403.1, read on the forward strand.
AAATGTAATAAATACTTCGCAATAAATATTTAGTTAAATTTTTTTAAATAACAACAAAAAACTAAAACTGTTTAAAATGTCACATTTACATAAGTATACATACTCTGCAAAAAACCTAATGTACCGTTATTAGTACCGTTACACATTTTCTTGATATTTGCTTTAAATCATCAGTAAAGGTTGTTATTTTATAAGAAGTGGTCGCAATTAGAATTCTTTAATCGCAAAGTGTCTTTCGTTGAGCAAAATGGGCAAAGGAAAAGAAATTTCCGAACCAATTCGAAAAACCGTAGTTAAATTGCGGAATGAAGGCAATTCTCTAAGTGAAATTGGAAGAATTTTAAATTTAAAGAAGCCGACAGTGCAAACAATAATAAAAAACTTTAAGGAAAGTGGAAATTATGAAAGTAAGGTACGTACTGGCCGCCCCCGAATTTTAGATGAGCGCACAGATAGAGTAATTATCCGGTTGGTAAAAGAAAAGCCCAAACAAAGTGCGGTCGAAATAAATCGCAAAATAAGAACGGACCTAGGAGTAAGCGTTTCTGATCAGACTATCCGCAGATCTATCAAAAGCAAGGGTTACAGCAGCAGAGTTGCAAGAAGAAAACCACTTCTCAGGGCTGTAAACATACAAAAGCGATTAGAATACGCCAAAAAGTATGAGAACATTCACGTAAGTGACCCAACTTTTTGGGAAAGGGTAATATTCACCGACGAGTGTAAATTTATGGTCTTTGGGGGTGACGGTCGGGCCAAAGTTTGGCGAAAATCGAATGCTGCCTTACAACCCCAAAACATCAACCCAACAGTGAAACACGGAGGCGGTTCAGTCATGGTCTGGGGATGTATGGCGGCAAATGGCGTTGGTAAATTAAGGATTATCGATGGTATTATGGATAAGGCTATGTACATCGACATTTTAAAGGATAGCTACCTGCCTAGTGTGGAAATACTAGATTTGACAGAAAACGCCATATTTCTCCATGACAATGATCCGAAGCATTCTTCAAAAATGGTAAAAGAATGGCTTCTTTATAACGTCAAACATAAGCTAGAGCATCCCCCACAATCTCCCGATCTAAACGTTATTGAACATTTATGGGATATTTTAAAGCGAAATCTTAGAAATCGCCAATTAACATCAATTTCGGGCCTGAAGGAAGCATTAATAGAGGAATGGAGCAAAATTACACCCGAAGTTACAAAAAAAATTGGCATTATCCATGCCTGCTCGTCTAGCGGATGTAATCAAAGCCAAAGGGGGCCATACCAAATACTGATTTTAAGTTTTAGTGTATAATTTACTTAGCGTATGTAAACTTATGTAAAAGTGCCTTAAACTAGAAAGTAATATATTTTGTGTTATTAAAAATGGATTTTCGGATTTGAACTATTTTTATGTTTATTTTTTAATTTTTAATACTTTTAAATAAAATAAAACAAAAATTATAATTTTATACGTATTTTTCATTAAAAAAATAGAATTTTCGCGGTGGTATGTAAACTTTTGTAAGACTGTGTAGAAGAAAATTCATTTTGGATTTGATTTTTTTTTTTTGTGGGAGTTTAACCAATTAATAACGTTTAATTTCAATTTTTTACAAAAATATTTTTATATTGATATTTACCTAATTATTTCCTTCCAATAGGAAAAAATCGTTGTAATGCCTGTCATCAAAGCATCGCGAAATTTACAACAAGAATTAATAGCCGACCAAAACTTACCAGATGATCAGCATCGGAAAGTGACACAACTTAAAGATTTACTGGACAACATGTTTGCTTTGGATCCCTCGAAACGAATTTCATTAAATCAGGCTCTAACTCATCCCTTTATTCAGGAGAAGATGTAAACTCACAAAAACAAATTTACCCACCAATATTTGGTCATTTAAATAGTCTGGCTTGATAAACACAAAGACTAAAAAGAACTTGGTTAAATAAAGTTAAATGTAATTTTTTTATTTATAAACGCACTAATTTACATTTTCAACTTTTAGTATATTTCAAATATATATCTTTTTTTAATAAGTACTACATGTAAATGTGTTAAAACTCCAGTGAAGTCGATTAATCAAAATAATAAGCAAACAAATCGTTATCGGGGAAATGATAAATTAACGTACAAAAAAAAAAAAAAGAAAAAAATTAAAAATATAGTTTTGGCAAACAGCAAAGCAGAAAACTTAATTTAATTTACATTTTTTAAATTAAATGAACGGAACAAATATTACCTAAAGAAAAAATATTCGCTAACAAAAGAGTGTTGTTCATATTTAGCTTTTGCTTATTAAAAGTTGATATTCAGACCAGACACACTAACAATTAATACATACATGATTTTATTCATACTAAAATAGTAGAGATGTTCTTTTAAACATAAACATTAGGCATATTACGAGATATTTGTTTATTAAAGATTTAAATTATTGTGTTAAAATGACCATAAAATTAAAAAAAGCAGCATGTCCTTGTATTTTATTCTTTTTGATCATTTGAAAATGTTGTTTTTATTACCAAACTTTACTAATCTTTTTACTTTTACAGAGTCGTTTCTTAAAAAAGAGTTACATAAACAAAATGATGCTTTTTACTTACCCAGGAGCAGGGATAAAACTCTCTTCTCAACAATCAAAAAGTGTACAAATATACTTTTGAGAAAGAGTGAAACTCTGGTAATAATATGGGCAATATCATAATATCTAACTATAAATTTTTATTTGTTTTGCTCAATAATCATTTAATTATTTTAAAACCTGCATAAAAGAACAATTAAATGATTTTTTGAGGATATTTTTTATTTATTTATTGCACTTATTAAAGTGTTTATGTTTTTTCTCTTTTTTTCTAAATTTTCAGAGAATTTTTTGCCGATATGTGTATGAGGCTTTTAATAGAGAGCGAGAGAAAATTTGTTAAGTGTTTTTAAAGTAATTTGATAGACAAATGTCGTAAGTCGCTAATGTTTGATTTAACTTTAAACATAATTTTAAATAATTGTTTATTTAATTAGGCAAAGGGAAATGCAGATTTTTACCAAAAGCGTCGCAGAACCAGAGTGCACATATATAGATACATATGTACATATATATGTAAAAGGTTTGGAAAAAAGTTATTGATTAATTTTTTTTTTTTTTTAATTTTTCATTTTATATTCTGGCGTGAAAAAGAAAACTTGAAAAAAGTTATTCTTTGTATTGAGTTTTTACCAAGAATTCATGAAAATAAGGTTTTAATAAAGATTCACATCTCCTTTTCGTTTTAAATTATATACAAACTATCACTTTCGCAACTTCGTCCGCTTAAAAAATCAGAAAAAAACAGTGTTTTAAATATTTTAACAAGATATTTAAAATTTATGTAGGATTTATTGATAAAAATTTTATACGTACTTATAGCAAACTAATTTAATCCAAAATGACAAACAAGTTAATTAATTAAAAAATTTAGATTTATATACATTAGCATTTTGTATGAAATTGTACATTCATTCCAGTCTATATCTGCTGTTGTATCAACTCTTCTCTAAACATTAGCATACAATATTTTAAGAGATCAAGTCAGAAAAGAGAAAGTAGTAATAGTGCATTTCGCTGGTCTCATGTAGAATAGCCCTAACTTGAATTTTTACGAAATTCAGTTTTTTCAAGATTCCAATACATTTCAAATATTACATTGCAATAAATACAGTTTCTATTATGTTTTTACCTCCTCCTGTGAAATCACGATTATGCGAGTTAGGGCCTTTCTGCATGAGACCAGCGATTTACAACAATTAGAGAATGTAAGAATAAATTTTAGATTGTAATGTTAGTTTACATGAATTTTATACAGAGGTGCCACTCGAAATAAATTATTTTAATATCGCAATTTCACAAATCCCTATACCGAAATCCATGAATTTTTAGAGTCTAGAAAACTAAAAAAATTATGGTGTTTTTCGGTATTTCTGAATTTACCTGAAAATAACTGTTGGGTGTTTTTTAATTCATTTTCTTAGAAATTATTTAATACTAGCAATGCTTACAAGAAAACTATGTTTTTAAATATTCATTGTAGAGCTCTGTAAACAGCAGAGCGAAAAAAAAACACGCCTGCCTCTAATTTTTCCATATCATAAAAAACAAATTAAATTGAAGTAACTCGAAAAAAAAATTAATTAAATTTAAATTCTCTGTCACTCCAATATTTGTTTTTTTGATGGAAGTTTCTTCACTAAACTAGATTTTTATACATAGTGAAGAGCATATAAGGTTCGGCATAGCCGAATATAGCACTCTTACATGTTCGATATAATTTTGCAGTAAAATCTGTACACTACTACGTGGTTTCTTACTGCGATTTGATTTAAAGAAAAAAAGTTAAGATCAATATTCTAATAGCTTTTACAAAATTGCTCACTTTGTTTTCACAAATAATTCAACTCTTTTTGGGTCAGTTTTTTTTTACAAAATAGACCCAAGTAAAAAAGTAAAAGAAATTGAACTGAGTATTTTGACCCAAATTTTCGTTTTGTTTCCCTCAACAGAAAAGTTTGGATCCTTTTTATTTATGTGTTAGGGACATCTTTTAAGGATATAAATAGGCAATCAGCATAAAACAGAAAATTCATAAATTAAACTTATAGCCTTTGGTATACCTATTGTACTTTTCAGGTTCGCGTTTTTTACCTTAAATAAATGACAGACTCTAACAAAAATAATTTACTGCCTAGGTCATTTCTAAGTCGCAATTATAATAGCGTTGACCAGAATTATGTTCTAGATCGTGAATTCATTTAAAGGTAGATGCCTAAAAATAAGATTTCTCATGGCGGAAATTGAATGCAGCTTTAGCAACATTAAACGACATTTATGCAAAAAGAGCATCGACAATTTTAACAAGAGAGTGGTATGTTCCAGCAAAGCAGAGGAGGTTGTTTGCTCGATGTATTTAATGATTCAATAAATAAATTTAAATAAACAAAAATGAGTTCTCTATTTATTTATTTTTTTTTTAACTAACACGGTAATTTCCCATGTCAGAATTCGGTACGAAAATCGAACATATTTAGGTACCTGATGGAAATCGATCGATTTTAAAACGTTCGTTAGATTTCATTCAAAACAAGAATTAAAAAAAAAAACAAAACAAAATTTTTAATTACAATCGATTTCATCACATACCTGATTGACAAACTACAGAAGAAGTTAACTTATGGGTAATTAATTCTGATATTTCATAATTTTTGACAATTGGTTTTTAAAATTATTAATTAGTATGACATGAGAAATTAAGGGGCATACAAAACACGACAACAATGTTCACACTACACAAAGAAATAAAGTGGTCATAAAAATACACGTTTATATCAGATCTGTAAATGATCATTCATTTTTAAATAATTCGCAAATTGTTCATGTTTGCGTTAGCAATTTTACATTATTATCGCTGAAAGAATTGAATTTGCTAAAAAAATGATTTACAATTCTTTTTCCAATTCAAATGAATTTGTAGAATGAATTGCAATCCGTTTCTAATTCAAATATATGTGTCAAAGTGAATTGCAATTCATTTAAGTTGAATTAATTTTAATAAATAATAAAAAATATTTAGCAATTCATTACCAACTCATTGACTAAAATTTGAATTGATTTTGTAAGTAAATACACAGTAAGCATCACCATGTTTTCTTTGGTCATTGAATGTTTTCAGTTTGGCAGGAGAAATTTTTTTTCCCTAGACCTGCTCTTGAATTTGATTAATAGAAACTCAATTTTGACTTCGTTCATTTAAACTGTTATTTATTGCTCTGATTCATTTTAATAAATTCAAACATATTAAAAACATTGCAATTTATTTGAATTGAAAACGAACTGCAACTCCTAAAAATTTATTTGAATTGAAAACGAAATTAATTTTTTGTTTTTTTGTTGTATAATTCAAAATTTAGGATATTCGTCACGAATTGAACTCCAAAAGGAATGATTCACAATACAGATCAAGGAAGGTTAATTTACAAGTGATCTTAATAGCCCAGCTGAGTTTTCTTTAAGTTTGTTATTGAAATTTAAAATAAAAGGTAATGATTTACTTTAATTGTTGTTGATACCTTCAAATATAAATATTTCATGATAATTAAAGTAAATTAATATAATAAAGATTACAAACAATAAATTTTCTTGTTAAAGTATTTGTATGTGCACGTTTCGTATTTGTAAAAACTGCTTACAATTTTTATTTTTTCATTAATACATATGAATGGTTTTTGATGGCAGCCCTTATGTAGAAAAATGAAAGAAGGCGAATTAATTTTCCAGGTGATAGCAAGGCGACAACGAAAAAACACGGGTTTTGTTTTTGCTTTGCTGGCTCGAGTTGTCAAAAGCGGATGACATATCTAAATCAATAAGAAAATATATATCCCACCAAACCACGCGAATCAGAGAGAGAATTTACTAACCCATTTCTCGGAGCTTTCACCCTCAAAAAAAAGCAATCATTTTCCATCCGAAAACCTTCGGGAATGCCCTAAGTTTTTTTTTTTATTATTAAATTAGTTAATCTCTCATTTTATTTCAGAAAATACTGTTTTTGATGGTATTTTTGGCTCTAAAAGAGTTTTTATATTTTTTACATACACATATTTGTATGTCAAGTAACAGTCATGGCGTTAGCCATATTAAGGCGTGCTCTTTTAAGAGTCCTTTTTCGGAGTGTTTATTTAATAGTTGGCTGGGATTTTCCTTAATAAATTTTAATTACTTTTTTTTACATTTTTTACTTTTTGGAATTTTTGTTTTCATTTATGTTTCTAAATAAATAACTTTTGATAGGTCGAGCCAGCAAAAAACGTAAACAAACAAAAAACGGATGTGCTATCGACACCACCTGTTTGTCAATTCGCCTTGGTTACTGTGTTTTTGTAATAAAATTATTGAGTTTTTTATGGCCTTTTTTTGCCTTATTGATTCAATGGAGTTCACATTTCCTTACAAAATTTGGGTAAAATCCACTGATGGATGTGCTTTCCACGCAGTAATACATTTCATATTTTAGTTTAAAATAATAAATATTTCATGAGAATATAATGAAATATTTATATTTAAAGGAATCAAGCACAACTAAAGTAATAAAGATTCCAAATAATAAATTTTCTTGTTAAAAATAAAAAGTTTTCAAATAATTTGAAAAAGTAAAAATTTAAAACTTTACAAAATTGCTGCATACGCAGAAAGGAGAAACCAACTGATACAACTTCATTTCAAGTACCAAATGGTGGTAGAAGGATAAAATGGATTCGGCTTCCTTTTGTTTAGTCAGTTATTTTTGTCATCAATGTGATGCTCTAAAATAGAATTGTGTATAATTTTGGTTCTTGTGGCCGTGCGTCCACCTAACATTTAATTCGCCTTGATAAAAAATGATTTAATGCTTTGCATTTGATTAAAAAAAATTGTATATCACAAAATAATTTTTTTTATTCGTCACCACAAAAACCGAAAAAAGGGTATATCGTTCTATTTGTAATTTCTACAATATCCATTTCCGACCCCATAAAGTACATATATATTATGAGTCCTTAGCGAAGTCGATCGAGCGATGTCCGTCTGTCCGTGCGTGCTAGGTTAAAATCAACTTTGCCAAGGCATTAGATAAGACACAGTTTCGAAAGTTTTGCTATTGAAAATCAGTAAGATTGATCCACGCCCTTCGAGGCAGTGGCAAAACACTATGTCTGCCTCTAATTTTTCATTATCGTTTGAAACAATGAAGTAACTCCAATAAAAAAAAATTATATTGGGCGATAGAAAATTAAAAAATAAGATAAAAACATCAAGTGAAAAAATTTTCGCTCGCTCATAATTTCTTAGTTATTGTCCTCTCATGATAAGTCATAGTTTTTAAGATATAAATATGGGAATCATTTGTTTTTTTTTTTTTATTGGAGTTACTTAACTAGATTTGCATATATTGTAAAGGGTATATAAGAATCGGCATGGCCGAATAATGCACTCTTACTTGTTTTCAAATATGCATGTAAAACAAATGTACCATGTATGTTGGTTTGAAAAATTTTTTTATTACATTTTTGTTGTTTTATTTTATGTTAAAATAAATATTTGATTTTCGGCCAATCGCTTGAAAAATTAAATAAAATGTAGAAAAATCGTTCTCTATAAAAAGAATTGTGGTAAAAACGAAACAATTAGGTATGTGATCGAACTGTGATTGATTTAAACATGCAAATCAAAAACAAAAAATTTTTAAAATGTATGAAAGCAAAGTTTTCAAAACGAAAATATATTTAGAAACTATTGTTTGTGAATCGCTCGATTTCGAGTTGCATCAGAAACATAATGATCCGACCGATTAAGAGCGAACGCAACAAATTGTTGAATTTCATATTAACTAAAACTTCCATTTTAAATTCATTAAAATTTTGACTTTTTAATATTACAATTAATTTATTCAACTATTTAGCTTAAAATGTTTGAACTTATTAATAAAATTTAATTTAAACGGCTAATTGAACCATTTATTTCAAAACCACTTTAGGCAAGGATGCAATAGATTTCCAAATATATGTATGTAAAAAAGCATTGGTAGAAAAAACTGTCTATTACATAAGTATATTTTGTAATAATTTTAGGTTAACTTTTAATGCAAATTTTTTTTGTGTAAAAAATGTTTTGTATTTTTATGAAAAAAAATATACTTAAAACTTTTCGGACAGAAGTGCTCTATACGAAAAATCGAGTTTTGTTGTCTCTTTTCTACTACTTAATTATTTGCTTTAGATGTTTAATATTTATAAAAATTAAGTGGCCTTAGTTTTCTTTCAAAATAAATGGTTCATTTTGCTAACTAATTTGGTATTTAATTTACTTGAGAAACTACTATTTTTGTAATTTCTTCCAAAGCGGAAAAACCCTCAAAAATAGTAATAAATCAAACAAAACAAAATTGATAACACATTAGATATGCAGAGTTCATACATTATCACAATGCACTACATAGGGTGGTGCTTTTTGAGAATGGCGGACACCAAAAGAGTATGACGGTGACGTTTTTCCCGGCTTATAACTCGAACGGTTGTAAGCATTTGCGCCAGGAACATTTGAAATATTTGTAACTATATTACGACCATTTATAGAATATTCTGGTGCTTTCTTCATTACAGCTTTTAAATTACCGGCTGGATATGAAGCCGGTCCTGGCGAACCTCCCTTAGTTTTTAACTCCGTCTTTTGGCCTCTGAAAATGTAACAATAAAAAAAATATATGCATATAAAAAAGTAGCATTAAATTTGCCTACATGCTATAAGCTGGAGCAGATGTTTTAATCGCGCCTAATTTAATGGCATAAGCGTTAGGTCCGGGACACTGATTTTTAAAACGATATTTTTCGCGGTGACCCAGAGAATATGATGGTGGAGCTGGCGAACTAACATAAGGCTTTTTTGATACATCATAGTTCGCTGGGCCAGGTCCAATTGTTTTGGAATCTTTTAGAAACAAAAAATTAAACTTAATATTAAAACTATACACTACTTAAAAATTACATACCCTTAGCGAAAGATCTAGGTGCAATGGTATAAGCATAACTTGTTGGTTTCCCATATCGTGTTAAACCCGAGGTATTTATTCCTGGTCCCGGTGTTAAATTTGAGCTTTTTACCTTTAATCGGGGAGCCATTGTATATTGTGGGCTACGAACTTTACGTTGATCATGCTTATCATAACCGATTGTCGATGGCAGTGAATAAACTGGTCCCGGACCTTTTTTAAGTATTAGATTTAGAATCGATTTTAAAGGTTTATTTATTCACATTTCTGTTACCTATAGAACTCATTGTGTGCTTGTTGTATTAGCGGCTTACTATCTAATTTGGGTTTTTTAGTGACTAGAAATTTTAAATCGAAAAAAGAGAAATAGTTTTTTTTATTACTTAAAATTTTGAATGAAATGTTTTTTTAGTATCATGACAAATTATTGATATATTTCTTGATTTAAAATTTTAAGAAATGTAAACCGTATCGAAAAAAGATAAGTGTAAATGTTGAAAATATTAAAAGTTCAGTTGTGTTACAGGACAGTAAAACAGGACTTTAACCTAACTATCAATAAGAATTTAAATTCATACGGTAATAATTCATGCATACATTGTCAAACTTGAGCGTCGACAAGTCACAAAAGGTTTAAAATTGGTTAATTGTGCGCATATATGCCCATTAACATGTAACATGATGTCCCACGGTTGGGGGACTGTTTCACGACAGGTACAATAGAGGATATTATACTGCTTACAGAGCTGGCGATGGATGCTTTAAAGAATCATATCTCAGGTGTATGAAAAATTGATAAATATATGAATGAATATAAAAATGCCTTGTGTTCTGTTGGACCGCCTAATTTCATTTTTCTTATAAGTAATCCACTTAGGAAACTAAAACTTCGACAAACAAATACATAATAACAAGCTATAGAATTATAAATCTTCTCGATCCCTGCTATACGTGCTATTAATAATTGCAGGACCTAAATCACGTAAAAATTTTTGATCAAGAAAAGAAGTATAAAAATTAATTAATGACCAACAAAGCGCTAAAATAATGTAAATAGGAGCGAAACAAATAAATAATAAACATGTAGCATACGCACGCGATCTGTCAATTCATAACAATTGGTCGCGATCGAAATGACTTTCTCTGATCTTTCGAACAACCACAATTTCATTAAAAGATCAACGCACCTTTCATTCTTGAACGCAACCTCGCAAAGTTGTACCAACCGTCACAACACGTATGACATGTTTTACGGATATGTAAAGGGTTTGCCAAATCTTTTTACCGCAATAACAAATTTCTATATTTTTAAAATTTCATTTCAACATTAATTTACAATTAAGAACAAGTCCTTTTCATTAAGAAATAATAATAAATTATTAAAAAAATAATTTTAAACGCTTGATGTAAGAAAGGTAGGTAGTTCAAAATTCATTTGCAAACACTGTCTTGAATTGAAAACACCGTGGAATTTTTGCTGACGAATAATAAAAAATTTTATTTTAATAAATTTTAATATTTTTAGACTATGAATGCTTAAAAAGAAAGATATTTCGGGGTAATAGCCCCGGGCTTATGTATCCCAAAACAAATGACGAGCCCATCAATACCAAAAGATTTCATATGCTTTCCGATAAAAACGACTAATCATAGTGAACTGTCAAACTCCATATACATATAAAAATATTTTAAATTTTTTGTATATAGTGTTTGAAATTTTAGGTTTCGGCGAAAATTAATGATAATTGATTCGCCCATGGCAAAATCATGTATCAGGTGGTGGCAGTGACGAATTTAATTCAATTTCGCCGTTGCAGAAAATGTCAAACATATAAAAAAATTTTCGCTGATTCTTTATACCAAGGCGAATAAATTACCAGGTGGCAGCGTAGGCGAATTCAGTACTTTTTGCCGGTATACACGACTGTCAAATTCCATATATAACAAATTTGTGTATACTTTTTATATATTGAGTTTGACAGTGGTGTACGCCAGCAAAAAATACTGAATTCGCCTACGCTGCCACCTGGTAATCGATTCGCCTTGCCTTAAACATGGAGTTGGACATTTTCTGCAACGGCGAAATTGAAGGAATTCGCTAATGCCACCACCTGGTAGATGATTTCGCCTTGGTTAAAACTACTTGTTAAGGCGAATCGAAGGTAAGGTGGCAGCGATGGCGAATTAAATGATTTTCGTTGGTAGCCTAACTGTCGAACTCCATATGTAAAAATACTGTAAACTATTTTTCTACATGTAGTTTGACATTTTTGCTAATGGTAAAAATTAACGAACTAGCCATTGATACCACCTCGTAACAGATTCGTCGTGCTACTTGTAAAGCAAGGCGAATCAAATTACCAGGTGGCAGCGTAGGCGAATTTAGTATTTCTTGCTGGTATACACAGACTGTCAAACTCCATTTATAAAAATGTTCACATATTTTTATATATGGAGTTTGACAGTCGTGTATACTAGCAAAAAATAATAAATACGCCTACGCTGCCACCTGGTTAATTAATTCGCCTTATTTAATGACCATCGTAAAAAGCTATCAACTGTTTTGCCATCTCTAAAATATGGTAAACAAAAGATATTAAACAAAAAAATTTTTGCAATGCCTACTGGAAATACTCCTTCAAAAGCAACAAAATCTTGTGAATTATATCCATATCCAACCTGCTGGCAAGATGACGCTCGTGTCCAAGTTTTGCTAGCTCCTTTTCGCGATCGTAGCGTTAACCCTGAAAACTACGACTCAAAAATGAAGTTTTGGGAAGATACAATTAAAGAGTATTGCTTTTATAAAGGTAAAGCCAACTTCTGTAAACAGGAATTGCAGCATAACTTTACCAAAGGTCAACGTGTGCCCTGTTGTTTAGACACGGTATTAGAAGAAATGCAAAGAAAAAAACTTCTACGTTTACGTAAAGAGTATGAATACGATCCTGAAAACAGCTGGTCTGGCTGGGCTATAAATAGTCTTCTAAAGAAACCTCTCTACTGGGGATTGCATAAAATTAAAGCGCAATTTGGCTCTCCTGAGGCACATTTGGGCTGGACGGAGTATATTCATTTAGAAGTAATCAATGTGAGAATTGAAATGTTTGTTTACGGACATGTTGAATCGTTTAATTTACAAATTTTTTGTATTCCAGAAATTTTGCTCAGAATTACAGGAAATGTTATTTCAACCTCCCTACATCGGTTCACTTTACCACTATGGTGCTTTGCAAAAGGAAATTTGCCCAGCATTAAATATTTCTGAGGAATGCTTGCGTATTTGTCTACACACATTAAGCATTAAAAGAAAAATTGGCTTAGAATACAAACCGAATGCAAACGAGTTGCAGATACATTTAGTTAAAATTCCCTGTAAGTTGGAAAATTATTTTCGATTTGAAAATTTTGTACCACCCGGTAAATTTTTTTTTCAATTATAGCTAAAGAAGAGAGCGATGTCAACATTACAGAAACAGATCACGCCATTCATAACTTACAAGTAACTCAAAAGAGCTTAGAAACACAACTTGCTGAAATAGAAGTAGATATTCAGGATAAAGAAAATAAGGCTCGCCAATATGTGAGGGAAAACAACCGACTAATGGCCAAAACTTTTTTACGTAAAAAAAAATTATTAGAAAAAAATCATGGTAAGTTTTTTTTTAATCTTTCTACACTTTTTATACATGTTTAAACTTGTAGAGCGTCGAAGTTTAGCTTTGCACAACATTGAAACCCTTTTATCAAATGTTCATGAAGCCAAATTAAATGGCGTTATATTGGATGCCTATAAGTTTGGCTCGAAAGCATTACAAAAGGCCCTTGAAAGTTCTAACCTAAATTATAATAATGTTGACGAAATTATCTCAGATGTTCGTGAAACGATGGACTCCTTTACGGAAATTCAAGATGGTTTGGCTAATGCTAACTTTGATGAGTCCTTAAGGTCTTTGGCCGACGATGATGAATTAGAAAAAGAACTTAAAGAGATTATGGGCGAATCTTGCAACACTTCACCAGTTAAGAATCCAACAGATTATAAAAACAAAAATGTAAGTATGCCACCGAAGGAGGAAATCACTGGTGCTGAATTATTGGATATGCTAAACGGCTTAGAAATTGAGCAGAAGCGACGGGAAGACATCGCTAACAATAAATTGGCCTCTTGAATAGATGAATGCGTTTTTATTAACTTTTAGCTTCATATTTTTTTTTATAATTTAAATAAATGTGAGATTTTTCTTTAAGAAAAAATTAAAAGTTACTATTAGCGAAAAAACAAAATTAAAAATAAATAAAAATATTCAGATGATGTAATTAAAAAAAGGTGTAATGGAAATTTATTACTTAGCATGACACGACCATGGATCTTCATGACATCCTCAATGATGGTCTTCACACGCCCAATACATAACTTAATCAGAATATATAGAATACGTAATGAAAAGCGATTTGGCACTTAATGTATATCAATATCAATTTTAGTTATTTCTTTCTTTTCATATAGATTACATTCTATGAGGAAAACCACAGAACTAAAACGAAACGACAAATGAAATCGATCGAAATTCTTTATAATGTTAGCTTAGACATTTATGTGCCTGATTAATTCAATCATATGTTTAAACTAATAAAAACATTTAACTTTTTATCATTCTGCAAGAAATGTGTTATTATAGGGATTTCAAAATAAATATATTTTCTTGTAGATAGTTTTTAAGTGGTTAAAAGAATGGTATTTGGTAAAATTAGTAGAGGATTTAATTTAAAACTTTTTAATGATTTTTATTGCGTTTTTTTATTTAGCCAATAATAATGATAAAACAATAAAATGTTTACGTTAATAAATACATTTTTACAACTTTGCTTGTTTGTGACTTCATATTTTCTTTCCTTTACTACTCAACTTGTACTATTGCTTTCAATTTTAAGTATTAAGTCATTTGTAAATAATAATGTTTATTTTGCTACTTTCCTTTTATTAAAAAAAAATAGTAATTACAAATATAGCAGACCACTAGCGGCAGCATGAGCCATCAGAATATTGGCAGCTTGTTGAGTTTCTAGCAGCAGACGGGTTTCTTTCAACCAATCGGAAGCTATTTTACGTGGGGCACCTTGCAAAAGGTTCATATATCTTAAAGCCATTATTAAATCGCCACGATCAACAAAGTATCTAAAGTGAAAAGGTTTCAAGTTAGAAAAATCGTTTAAAGCTTTTTATACAAAGTATAGCTTACCGAGCTCTATTTAAAATATCATAGGTGTCCAATTTGCTATAGTCGAATGGTTTATTTTCCAATTCATCTTGGGAAATGGGATTTTCGGGTTGAAGAATTAGCAAGGATTGCAAATAGGATAGGAAATATTTGGGTAAACTGGCTCCCTCTTCAGGTATTAAAGCCAATTTACGTGCTATACGTTCTACATTTAAGAATCGTTCACGCAGAGCATCTTCGGGAAATACACCGCGCTCTTCGGCTTCAGCTGGTAAATTTTCTATGACCACTGCCACCAGTTCATCGCCCTCTGAAACAAGAAAGTATAACAAATGTTTTGTTAAAGAGTATAAAGCTTTTTAAATTAACAGATGAGTTATACCAGCAACTTTAGCTATCGCGCTAATTTCAGTCTTCAAGGGACGCAATTTAGATTTCCAGTGTTCTCCAGGTTCTCCAGTTCTTACAGTTGCCCATAAAGCCTGGCAAGCTGCCCATAAAGCTTGCGCTTGATGAGCCGAGCGCTCTGACTCAGCGCGAGCTAAAGTTTAAAAAAAATTCTGTTGTAAAAATTGTAGACCTTGGTGTGTAAATATTTGTTGTAATTATGCTTCGGCTTTGTTATACAAACATAACAAAGCCGAAGCATAATTACAACAAATGTTTAAACAAAATATTGGAAAAATTTTATCAAATTTAATATTTTATTTTTCCGTTAAAAAGAAATTTCTTGTCGATAAAGTATTTTGATTAATACAAAACTTTCTTATCGACTGCACTATAAGGTATGCTACTAAAATCAGGGCTACATCTGGGTGGTGGCAGTCTTGATTTTTATCGTATTTTTTATACCCTTCAACATAAAAAGTAGAAGAAGGGTATTTCCAACCCCATAAAGTATATATATTCTTAGTCTTTCTGCTCAGCAAAGCCGATTGAGCGATGTCCGTCTGTGTTTGGAATGGAATCAACTTTGTCAGAGCACGGGATGAGCTAGAGAAAATTTTAATACACCAATCAATCAGAAATAGTTTCGGAAGAGTTGCTATTGAAAATCAGAATATTTGGTCTATGCTCCTCGAGGCAATGGGCTAAACACAACGTCTGCCTCTAATTTTTCAATAACATTTGGAGCAATGAAGAAACTCCAATAGAAAATAGAAAAAAAAACAAATATATGAAGCGATAGAGAATTAAAAAATAAGAAAAAATTGGCGCTCGCCGATATTTTCCGAGCTACGGGCCTTTGAAATTTACAACATTTTTAAAATATCAATATGGGTAACATTTAAACACTTTTGAAGAGATCCTTCAGGAGATACTTGAATTTCTTAAAAAATGCTTAACACATTAAAAGTCGATAACATTTTTATGTAAAATTATATTAATTACCTATAACAAAATTTTTTTTCTTATTTCTTAATTCTTTCTCATCCCAAATTTGTTTTTTTTTTTATAGTTAGTAGCTAAGATTGGGCATAGCCGAATAAAGCACTCTTACTTAATTTTTTTCCGTTTGTATAGGAAGTATTTGTCTCTAACCGAATAACTTTTCTTCATCTAACTTCTTATATTGTAAAAATAAAATACCATTTAAAAATCTGTAAAATCTGTTACGTCTTAAAAACTTTTCCTCAGTACATACAAACTAGCACTATTATTGCCCAACGTTCTCATCATCCTATACGAAAGCGTTAAGAGCGTTAAATAAATTTTATGATGAAAATTAGTTCTAAAATTTTTTTCTAGAACAACGCCTGATTTTAAATGAGATATAAGTTTTGAAATTTAATATACGAGAACATAAACGTATTTCCACGGCTTTTATTTATTGTTTACGATTTCTGTAAAATGCAGTTGAAAGCTTCTCCTTAAATAAGTTCAGGAATTAGTGTCTTTAGAAGTTCTCAAAATTTAATTTTTTCAACTCCTGCTCTACTAGGTGAAAAGTATATAAATAAAGCAATAACTGGGTTTGTTGTTTTTTACGTTTTAAAATTTTAATCCAATATTTTTCTAGTCATCCCTAGTGATGCTTTCCAAGGGACTAGCAATTTATTGGATATAAAATCCTAAACCACACACAATTTATAATTTTACTTAAAAATACCTTTTAGTTCTTCATCAATTTCTTAAAGCCGCATATTAAAATAATTGATTAACGAAAATTTTGTGCCTTAAGTTTCGAAATAACTTACCTTGCAAAGCTGCATCCATACCACGCATTTTACCCAACATAGCAGCCAATTGCAATTTATAGTTAGCCTTTTCAGTAGCTAATTTATCCTCTAACTCCCTAGAGAAGTTACGCCTCATTTCATTTTCCTTCGAACTGAGGGCATCCTTTATATGATCAACGTGAGCTTCAGCTTGTTGTTTTAAATGAAGACGCAATTGCTTCTCAGCATCGGCACGAATTTGGAATATCTTTCTTTGATTTTCTATAGCCATTTTACGTTTTTCTGCCTCCATTAGATAGTCCAACTGCGCCTTTACAGCTTCTGAATCATTGTCGCCACGCAACGCATCTATGGCTCGTTTTAGACGCAATTCACCATCAGTTTGTAAGCGTTCCAGTTCCTTTTGCAGAGCCAAAACATGAGAATATGCATGTGTTATAAAAAGATCTAGATCTTCTGGGGATAGTTTCAGTTTTTTTTCGGCCAAACACAAGCCGGGAAAAATTGATTCAATTTCATCGACAAAATAGTTGCGAGCTTTTTCCACCTGAAAAGAAATGTTATAGATGGAAATATGATCAGTTGGAATTTTTCCTAAACAAGAATTATTTGATTCATATTGTTGGCAACACACAGAACACCTTTAAGGCTAATAAAGAATGTATGTTATTATACCCTTTACCACAGGTGGAAAAGGAATATATCTAAGGGTATATCTTGTTTGTTCGTTTGTAACTTCTACAATATCCAATCCGACCCCACAAAGTATGTTTTGAGTTCTTATGCATAGCGAAGTCGAATAACTAGATGAGCTAAAGAAATTTTAAATACTGTAATCGATCAGACAGTTTCGAAAATTTTGCTATTGACAACCATTAAGATCGGTGCATGTCCATGCCCTTAAAGTTAGCGGCAAAACACCACGCCTGTCACTAATTTTTCCATATTAAAAAAAAAAATAGAGAATAAAAAAAAAACATCAAGTGAAAAATTTAGCGCTCGCCCATATCTTCCGAGCTTTGGGTCTCTGAACTTTTCATATAAAAGTACGATTGTGTGCCATATTCTATAAGATATCCATATGAGTATCATTTAAAAGCTTTTGAAGACATCTTTCAAAAAATATTAAAATTTTTTAAAAGTGCTTAACCCATTAAGAGCCGCTGACACTTTTATGTAAATTTTTTTTTTTTTAATTTTTTAATTCTCTGTCACCTTCACATTTGATTTTTTATTGGAGCTACTTTACTAAACAAGATTTACATACATATCCCTCTTGTTTGATTTTTAAATAAAGTATTTGTGTCGAAATTTACTTTAATGTAAAGACTTTTCTTTTCTTATTTCTTCTTGGTTATCATAGGCCCCATATAACACCTGAGAGCTCATTACAAAATTAGTCAAGCAAATTCTTTTCGATACTTTCTGCTGACAGTTAGAACATTAATTAGGTTTTATTTTTGAGACGATTCCCGTGAAATAATTAAAATAGAAAAATATTTTCATCATTGTTAAAAATATACAAATTCGTATGAAAACCAGTATACACGATATAAGAATTTGCCTAGTCTAGTCGGAAACAATCCCAAAAAAAATATTCATTTTTTTCTAAAGGAAATTTAAATTTAAATTTAACTAACATTTCTCCAATATTTTTCCGACGTACTGGCAATATCCTTGTTTTTGTAAAGCTCATCTTTTACATTATTAATGTGTTCCACAAGTTTCTTAATCTTGTTACGGACAGCGACGACTTGCTCAAGATTTTCTGGTTTAGTAACCTTTGCCAACGCAACGTCGCATTTATCTAAAAACATATTAAAAACTTTTATCAGTTTCAACTTTTAAAACAAAAAGAATTGTAAACATACCAATTTTGTCCATAGCTTCACGAGCTAACTGTTCGGCAAGTGCAACAGAACTGTCGCGAGCACTACTTTTGTTTCTTAAAGTTGTCCATAATGAGGTATCAACATTTTCAACAGCCACATCGACAATTCGACGCACATCATTATTAAAACTAGAAAAAAGAAAAAAACATTAATATTGATTACTTATTTGTCTTAAAATTAAGAGCAAGTAAAGTTTATTTGCCTTTTTAAAATTTCTATGGCTTTATTGTATTCTTTTACTGCCAAAGCGGCTGCATGTTCCACAGCATGTTCCAATTCAACTACATTTGATGGCAAAGGCTCAACTGTTCTAGACTTAGGAACTTCAACAGTTTTATCTGTTTTAACATCGGCTGGTTTTGTAGATGAGGAAAGCGGAGTCTAATTTTCGGTATAAAATTTTATGAAAACTATTATAAATCTATATCAACATGTACTACATACACTTTTTGCAACAGGAGGTTTAGTTTTCACTTCTTCAGTTTCTGGAATTAAAAAAAATGGTTAATAAAAATTAAAACAGTTTAAAAATATTACTTTTCTTAATATTTACTTTTAACGACATCTTTATTAGAGCTGACAAATAAACCAGTTACGGATGTTGTGATACCTTCAACAGTTTTGACTACGCTATTAAATTGGTTTTTGACACTATCAACTTGTTTCATAACATCTTGGAAAGGTTTCTCTTCTTGTAAAGCTATTTTAATTAAGTATTCGGCACCGGGCACATTATTTTCCAGTTTTTTTCGAAAATCATTATCGTATCTATAAATGTTAAATTTAAGATTTTTAATAGTTTTATGTTAAATATTTTATCATACTTCGCATATAATGCTACACCGCCAACTGCTGCCAATGGTGTTAGGAATACAATCACTTTACCAAAGCCAGCCTCTCTAACATTTGGTGGTAAAGGATTATTTTTGCTGTATTGTCTGCGGGATTGTTGTTGCAAGTTTTTCTACAAATTTTAATAAAAACTATATAAAATATTTGAAATAAAATCAAGAAAATATATCGCTAATAGATAAACGTTTTGGCTGGGCAGTACTCGATCTATTAAAGTCTAGCAAGATAGCATAATCTTTTCAAGGTTTTTAGAATTTGTTACTGCTATACAGCCTTTTAAAAAGAAAAAAAATCATTTGTTACAAGAAATAAACAAAAATTTGCGTAAAACTAAGCGCTTTAGAAATCTATTGCTACAAATTTGTATCACATCTTTCGACAAATAAAAAATGTGTGGTATTTTTATTTGTGTAACGAGAGAAATCAAAATAAACGATGTACTGCATCAGCTGGTTGCTGGTTAATAATGCAGTCACCAGGAGAATATATACAAGATTAATTAGCTTCTTAAAATTATCTAAGTTTACACACATATTCATAATAAAAATTTCAAGGTCTAAGGTATATTTTGGAAATATAGTTTAAGTCCACATTTTATGGTGACATAACAGCCAAGCAAACTTAATTTTTTTATGGCATGTACACAGCTAAAATGAATGACAGAATTGGAAAACAAATGTGGGGAGCATATTGTATCGATTGCAATTGATTAAAAAAAGGTCTTACCTGCAAAGAAATTTTGCAAGACTCTCTCAAAACCAAACGATACATGATTCTTGTAAAGCAGATTAGTTGGAACACGTTAATCCAAGGTGTTTGGACCGGCTTTAAACGGTTTATTCGATCGCGATATGAAGAAAATTTTCTTCCAAAATCAATTTTTCTCGGAGAGCAGTAGAATAACTAAATGGTAGAATTCAATGACAGTTGTCAAAAATTAAAGAAATAAAACGGAATGTCAAGCGAAAGAAAATGGAAAAAATTCAGGCTTTCAATCACATTACGTCTTGACGAGCAATTGGTTTGATTGCTTATGAACTAAACGTCGACGTAATAGATAACAGATATTTGTTTATGTTTATCTGTGAAAAAAAGTAACGATGTTCATGTCTTGCTTGTAAACAGTTTTTTTATATATATTTTTATTGTTTTGTTAATTTACATACAATTAAATATGAATAGAAAAACTTACAGGCTTTTTGGTTTAAATATCGCCTCAATTCAATCTTTGAATAATTTTTTAAACGGCAGACATCGTTGTTGGAACAAATGTTCTGACAATGCTGTTTAAACAATAACATAACACCGAAACCGATGGTCTACACAAACCATATTAATGCGTGCACATGAAAGTGTTGAATGTTTGAACTAATTAATGGCTGTTCAATATGACGTGTCAAGGTACATGTATTTTGCTAGATAATATTGTATCTGGGGTAATGCGGCAGTTCAGCTAATGTTTATATTTTATTTGATCGAATCTCTTATCTTTTACAAATACTTTATTAAAGATTAAAACTTCAATTTTTATCAACAGCAATAATAAGACATGTTGTTTTTGATAGTTGTAAAGATCTCATTGCTTTTACTAAGACATACACACCTACTATTCGGGACCCATGCTAGGAGAATGGGTATCCATTTTAACGACTTTTGCAGAAATTGCCATGAGGAGGAGATGGTAGAACACCTCCTCTGTCAATGCCCTGCGCTGGAGTGTATACGACTGAGATATCTTGGTCGGCGGTACTATGAAGGCCTTTCTGATATTTCCTCAATAA
Organism: Cistogaster globosa; assembly: GCA_937654795.1. Lineage (NCBI taxonomy): Eukaryota > Metazoa > Arthropoda > Insecta > Diptera > Tachinidae > Cistogaster > Cistogaster globosa. The sequence goes on from OW569403.1 coordinate 35,325,866, forward strand.
CTAACTCAATTAGGGGATGAGCGCACACTTTGGTCGACTGGACCCACTTAGCGCATTCTTCTCTGCAATTTTTTCTCGGGCATTCTCCGTAATCTCGGACCCGGGGTTCTTTCTTTTCTCCTTCCTATCTTCATCTTCTCTCATTCTTCTAACAGCAGGTATTACAAAGGGATGAATCAATGGATCCAAGTGGGCTGTGGCAACACGACTGCCTACCTGACCTTACCTACTAAAACATCAATCTACAGGCCGATGACATTACGTTTAATCTGACCATGCTGTCATGGTAATGAAACAAATTGTGTTCTTGTGACAAATACGGACAAATGTTTCTGCAGTGTTGGCATCCAGACAACAATTTAAAAATGCCTTTAAAGAAAAAACCTCACGTTCCAGAGAAGTGCAATCAGCTTTAGCGTTTGTTTCTGCATTTTTCCTTTCCCATTTATGCCCTATTTACTCTCTTCATAATATTCACGACAGTTATTGTCTTAATGGCATTGTCATATGTAAAATAGATGTAAGCAGTTCTGCTTGACATTATTCTTAAATATTCCTTTTTGTAAAAATAGAAACATATTAAAAATTTAATGATAACATGTAAAAAAAATTTTGATAACTGACGAAGATAATAAAACACGTAATGTCAAAAATTCTATCCCAGATATAGTTTTGTGTGGACCACCCACACGTGAGAAAACTTAATTTATTTATGTATCACAACATAAACCGTATTTAATTCCAATGTTTGACTGTATGCTAAAATTATCCCAATTTTATTTGTAGCTGTAGACACTATGTTCAAATGTTAAATAATGATTTAATTTAAAGGTAACGCAGTGTAGCTTACATGTCATTTGATAATTATGACATATAATTTTTTGTTTTGCTCTTTCTTTTCTTATTTTTCGGTTATGGAATAACTCTGTAGGCATAACAGTAAGCCGGATTAAATATTGATTAAAATTCGTTTCTTTAATAAAATTTAGCAGAAATGTTACGATCGATTATAGTGAATGGTTTGTTTTTAAAAACTACACTGTAAAATAAAGTCTTACATTATTTTCATTTACAGTCCTTAAAAAAGCCTCACATGCCACTAATGTGGCCTCACTTACCTTAAGCGGAGCACCACTACAAAAAGCTTTTTATTCTTCATTACAAAGTAATAAGCTTTCATCACTTAAGCTTTACTCTCCGGCTGGGAACCCTCACCTTTTGCAACATCCTTTAACCATGCAGGGATTGATATTACAAACAACACGAGATCTTACCAAGTTTTCGCTGAATAAAGGAAAACGTAAGTCAGTAAAGGCCGTTATTAAACGTTTTAGGCGTCTTGATTGGGGTTGCTGGATTCGTACTCATACTGGTCGTCACAAGAAGCTATTCAAAAAATCTCCAGCTTTAAAACGTCGCTTGCGTCAACATGTTTTTACCAATTCAACACAAAGTTGGTTGCTCGATCAAATGGTCGGCAGTTTCTGGCGCCGTCCCAAACATTGGATTGATGATCCGTACGCTCCTTACAACAAACGCGACGAATTTTTTGCAACAAAAAGCAAATCCTTTAAAGTGTAATTATCTAATTTATTAAAATTAATAAAGTTGAAAACACTAGAAACATTTTAACTTGGGTGCGTGTCTTCGAATTAATATAAAACATCAAAATAGTGCAAGGCATATTTTGAAATCTGAGGGCAGTTTATTTAACTCCTTACGTTAGAACCTTAATGAGAGAGTGAATTAGAGTTATCAAAAAAAAAAAAAAATTTTGTTGCAACCTTAAACGTTTGCTGTTTTCTTGCTGCACCACAGGGTATATCCGTTTGTAATTTCTAAAATATCCACTTCCGACCCCATAAAGTATATATATTCTGAGTTTTCATGCATAGCGAAGTCCATTGAGCGTATTAGTGTTAAAATCAACTTTGCCAAGGCACTAGGTAAGCTACAGAAAATTTAAAAACGCCAATCGATCTAGTTATGGGCCTCTGAACATTTTATAGAAAGTACCTTTTAAAGAGATCATTCAGGAGATGCTTAAATTAATAAAATAAAAAATGCTTAACCCATTAGATTTACATACACGGCGAAGGGTATATAAGATTCAGCATAGCCGAATGTGAGACTCTTACTTGCTTGAAGCTATTTTTAAAGAGCTTTGTAGTGACGCATTTTATGTTTTACATTTTACTTTGAAAGCGACCACATTGCGCACGTGATACTGTATACTGAGTAGCTAAAACAATCTTTTTCACCTGCATAAATTCGTTTGTCCAAGACTGTATATAGTATGAATGTACTAAAAGAAATCTGCGGGTTTTGGTATTTTTTAATATATTGTTCGATAACACTTAAGACCTAATTTTGATATAAATTAAATGTAAGTCAGGTTGGCCGAGCGGTCTAAGGCGCCAGATTTAAGCTCTGGTTCCCGAGAGGGAGCGTGGGTTCGAACCCCACACCTGACAAAGGGTGCGAAGTTTTTTTAATATTTCATTGACATACTACTAAAATTTTATTTTTAGTAAAGTTTTCAAATTTTAAAAAGAAACAATATTTTTAGCAAAAAAAAAAACAATGAAAAACCGTAAGAGTTTTGATTTGAATATAAAGGTTTATATATTTTTATGGAAAAAATGTATTAAGAAATATAATTTACTACAAAAATGCATCAACAAAATAAATTTTTTCAACAATAAAATTTTACTTAATTACTTTTCGATTATAATTACTTTACTTAATTAATCTAGACAACAACTGATATAATGCTAACAAGGAGCCACTACTTTGTTAATCATTTTACCCAAACATTGAATTTCACTTTCAATTATATCACCGATTTTTAAATATTCTGGGGGGTTGCGATGCATACCAACACCTTTGGGAGTTCCTGTTAAAATAACATCGCCAGGTACTAATGTAATGGTTCTATAAAATGCAAAAAATTTTCTTAGACAAAGAAAATATTCATAATAGCAAAATAAGATTTCTAACTTACTTTGACAAACGGCTTATAATTTCATCGATCTTGAAAATCATATCGCCTGTAAAGCTATTTTGCTTTTCAATGCCATTGACTTTGCAGGTCATTTGCAAATCGTACGGATCTCTGATAATGCTTTTGTGCACGATTGCTGGACCGAGGGGCAGAAAGGTATCCATAGATTTGCCAATTAAAAACTGACCTCCGTTGCGTGTTTTTTGCCAATCTCTTGCAGATATATCCTGAGCAACACTGTAACCAAATACATAGTTCATGGCTTCACCAGGCTGAACATCTTTACATACTTTACCAATTATTACAGCCAGTTCGACTTCCCAATCAAGCTTCTTAAAGAAGTAAAATTAAATCCAATTTTCAATTAAAATACAAATTTAATTATTTTTTCACACTAAAATAAATATGGATTTTACACTATGCAATTTTGCATGAAACTAACATGAAATTTTTGTTTGTTGGTGAAGCAAGAGGGTAAGCAATATGGTATTACTTGACTTTTTAGGGGATGTTACTTTTGCTTATGTTAATATCGCTGCAACTTACATAATGAATTGAAAAAAATTCCTAAAACAAATACATAGTGTAAATCTGGACAAAGTTGATTAAATTTTTATGAGCATTTTTTTGTAAAGAATTTCATTCGATTTTAAAACACAAAATATTTTTGAAAATATATGCAAAAAACTTTAAAAAACAAAAACATCTTCAAAAATTATTGATTTCAAATAAATTGCTGTTCTACTATAAGAATTTTTTTTCATAACTTTTAGTATGAATTCGGAAGCCAAATACAATTTAAGGCAATGCACTGTGACATGGCAAATAATTCATATAATAAAGGACTCTTTTTTGAGTATAAATATTTAAAAAATTAATAAACTAAAAAATTAAAGACTTTATAAACAACAAAAACAAATGTTAAATGCTTATAAAAAATATAATCAGCAACGTTTGTATTAGAGGTAAAATCATTTTAGAACCTCAACTTACATTAGTCAATTTATTGGCAATCACATTCCCCAATGCTCCGGTCAATGAATTATTGTACTTACTAAAGAACATGGGTTCTTTAGGGGGCATCTTATTTTGTTCTTTGCAATGATCTTTATAATTTAAGCCAATGCAAATAATCTTTTCCGGATTTGTAACAGGTGGCAGCAAAGTAAAAGAATCATTCATTTCTTCAGTTTTGGCATTTTCTAATTTTTCCTCCAGCTCCCGCAAGGGGTAATTTTGTTTAATAAAACTTTTCATGACATTACAAACACACGAACCGCCCGATAGCTCTTTAATCAGTGAACCATCTTCGGAAACAACACCCAGACGCATACGTTTATCATTTTTGCGTAAGTATTGTACGAAACGCATTTTGGGAAATCTTTTAAACAAACAAAATGTTAACGCAATTTATAAACATTGTTTTTAATTATTTATTTACCTTTCTCCATGATAAAATCGAAAGCTTTTTTTCTGTGTACGATTTAAAAGTATACTCGTTAATTTTAATGCCATTTCCCAAAATTTGTTTTGCAATATTTTTATTTTTTCCGCTTAAATCAATTTGATTTAAAGGCAGCATAGAATTTTATTTATTTTTTTACTTAATAATTTTATGATTTAACAATAATTTTTATTTATTTTTATTTTTTAAAGGGAAATAAAAAAATTTTCTTACGAACTAAAAACAGTCATTCCAAGGGATATGGGTTCTTGGCTAATAAAAACAGAGTTGCTTAAGTTGTTATTTTTTATTATAAAGTGCAGCAAGGCGAATCCATTACCCGTTGGTAGTTCAGCCGAATTAACTATTTTTTGCCACTAATTATTACTGCCAAACTTCATATAAAAAATATAAACAGAATCAATTACCAGATGGCAACGCAGACGAATTCACTATTTCTTACCGCTAAGTATTAATGTTAAACTCTATTTATAATAATATAAAAAGATTTTTTATGTATGGGGTTTGATAGTAATTATAAGCAGCAAAAAATAGTGAATTCACTTGCGCTGCCATCTGGTTATTGATTCGCCTCGGAGTGCAATTTCCAGATTCCTTTCAATTCCAATTCCCTAATCAAACTTCCTAGAAAATAGTTAATCCCTGATATTAACACTAATTTAATTTACATAATTTTACTTATAAAAGCATAACATATTTCTATATATATATATATTTTTTTTTTGAAGTGTTTAACAATTCTCATTTTTTGTTTAGCACTTATTTGCTTGGTCTTCAAATGGTCTTAATACAGCAGCATCATTTGTTCAAAAATTTAAATCAGTTACTTAAAGCACATGGAAAACGGTAACATTTTAGGCATTTATTTTGAAAGTGGCAAGAGCCACTTTGGTTTTAAGCGGATTTACTAATATAAAGGATTGTGTTTCAAAGGTTTTAAAAGTATTGATGGTAAATTTCAATATTGATTCCAAATATCTCCAGAGAAGTTTCAATCCTCAAAGACAGTTTCTTATCACCATTTTGTTAAAAAAAACAATTTCGGAGAAATATGTTGATCGGGTTTAATATTTAACTATTGTCAAAAATTTATTAATTAGCCATCACTACCGCCTAATAAATTTACTTGCTTTGCTCCAAGGCTAATTCCTCATTTTCATAGTTTCCATAAATAAAGGCGAATTTATTACCTAGTAATAGCAGTGGCGAATTCAGTTATTTCCGCTGTTACTAAATTCAATTTTCGCAATTTATTGATTTTAGTTTCAAATAACGGAAAAAAAATGATTGCATGTTCAAATACAGGTGTTAGTAACTAATTTTCTTACTAATTTTTCCTTTGGGCCCATTAGGTTTGATAATGCAGTGAAGAAATACTACTCTTTTTATACCTTTGTATACGACCCTGTTTAACGTTGTTAGCAGTTCACAGCTGTTATAGGAGAGGAAGGTAAAATATTTTTGCAACATTATTTTATTTATTTTAATATTTTCTTAATAAAACAATTGCAGTAATATTCGGCAACTGAACCGACTTCTGAATTAAAGATCGAGAATATGGCAATGTTAGCTAGAACATTTGGACGCACATTGATGCAAGTAAGTATACTGTAAAAATAATGCTGCGGCACAGCCAATCGCTTACATAAACATTTTTTGCCTCAATGGAACTCGAGTGTCTAAGAAAATTGAGTGCGCTAAGCTTTTGAGGTTATTCAAATATATTTCGTGATTCCAAATACAAAGTTTTGTTAATAATTTTCAGGGTATCCAAACCTCTGCCAGTCGTTCTATTCATACAACAGCTACTGTCAATAGTGTAAGTATGTGAATTTATTTTTTTATTATAAAGTCTACAATATGTTCCAATTTTTATGTTGTAGGACCCAGGTGTACATGGGGGTAACCGCACCACTTGCACTTTAATTCCTGGTGATGGTGTTGGTCCCGAATTGGTATATGCCTTGCAAGAGGTTTTTAAGGTGAGTTTAAAACTTTTTTATAATTTCAAATTACGTCTTGTCTCGAAATTAATAATTTTTTAAGAAACTTTATTTATAAACACTTTGGTGTTTTAAATGTAATTGATCCAGATAGGTGAATACGAAAAATCCTGAAGACTTTGCAATCGAGAATGTGCATGCATTTCCTTAATTTGTAATAAAATTCTTTTATTCTAGACGTGAAATGATGAATATTTTTTGTTTTTGTGCAGGGTGCTGATGTCCCAGTTGATTTTGAATCTTATTTCCTGTCCGAAGTTAACCCAGTTTTGAGTGCCAAGTTGGAAGATGTAGTTTCTTCTATTCAGAAGAATAAAGTTTGCATTAAAGTAAGTAATGTTTCTTTAATTTTTGTAGTTATTTTATATGTTAACCATTGGCGTAGATGGGCGAGTCTTGGAACGGCTAAGCCAACCCGAAAAAAATTTACAGGATATAGAAACACATATTCTATATAAATTTTAAGTATCTGTCTATAACGTTATAAGAGAAAAGGTTATATAAAAAACACCACCATTCGTTTCCATTCTTACCCCTTTTTGCTAAAAAAGATACGTTAAAGTTGCGAATTTTATGTGGAGATACCAGTAGGTTTTAAAATATACAATAAGTAAATATCTGCTGTGCTGTTTTGCGACTAACTTGCCGAAAAAAAATACATGGAAATACTTAAAAAAAATTGAGTACTTTTCTTATAAAAGTTTTAAAACACTGGCTTTTTAAATAGTTAAATTGTTTTTAGTATTTAGCATATGTTAAATTTTAAGTTTTTTGAATTTTGAATTTCAAAAGTTGTTTTTATTTTTATTATTATTAGTTATTAGCAATTTTAAAATTTATTATTATTATTTTTATTACCTGTATCCAGATGATGCTTCTAAAAGGTGTACAAAAATTTTTTGCTTTAGAGATAGAATTATAAAATTTATAAAAATGTTTCCTTAATGGGATCAATCTGTAAACATAATTTAAAAGAAAATCAAAATCGGTTCAAATGTGACAAAGTTTTTTATTTTAAAATTATAAATATTTGTTTTTGTATTCGGAAATTTTTTTTTTAATTTTCAGACATTCGAAAAACAAATTAAACCATACAAATTATTTGAGGAGTTAATTTCCAAGTCTTGACAATTTTTTATTTATATTTATTTATTTGCAATACATAAAAAGCCTTGAAAGTGTATTTCATATCAACTTACAAGATAAAGTATTGGTCATTATTATTATTATTATCATCATAACATTATTATTCTCCAATAAAGTAAACTATTGACAAGACTTCCCAGCCAAACAAATATTGCTGTAAGGAATATTAAGGAAATGAAGAAAATCCTAAAATGCCAAAGACATTATACTTTCAAAAAACAATCTAAAAACATTATTTTATATACTGGAATATATTTTTTTAATAATAAAAATATTGTTCTTTTATTTTTTCAATATTTCGCCATGCCGTTGGATGGCATCTTTAGGAAAATATTTTTCAATATTTCGCCACACCGATGGGTGGCATCTTCAGGAAACAGAAAATTTTTTAAAAAAGAATATTGAAAATATATAAAAATAATATTTTATAAATCTGACCTTTTGCTTAAATTAGAAAAGTAAATTTTCAGGCACGTTCTGAATTCCACACAAAATATCACTTCAGTATTTTTCATGGCATTGTTTTTGTAAAAAGTTGCTTTAAAAAATAAATTTTAAAATAAAATAAAATCTTGTGGATTTCAGATAATGTCTGTTTATTTATAAAGATAAAAAACATTAATATTGAATTACGAGTATAATTACTTTATAAAAATAGAGTAATAATTGCAAACCATTATAATCATCAAATTTACAACACAAAAATTGTGGAACACGTTCATTAACATTTTCGATTGCACGAATGTTAAATGTATAACGAACAATCCCGTGAGAATTCTTTTAAGATAATCAATGTTACCAGTTTGTCATTTTGAAAAAACTTCTAACGGTACGCTTACATTAGTCAAATATTTGACCAAAAAGAGGTAACCACTAAATTATGGAAAAATTGTTTGTTCCTTTCAAAAACTTGTTAAGAAATATAAGCTCCTACTCAATATGAAAGGAAGAATGTGATTAATTGACATTCGTAATGATATGAGTCAGAAAAGATTGAATAAACATTATAAGTAAAGCATAAAACAACTGAATTTTTATATGCTTAGGCGTGTAAGATTTTAGCATTTTTAAGCATACATTCTTTTTAGAGTGAAAGTAGTTTGACTAAATATAACCTTTATATGACTTTCAAAATTAAGTGAATTAACGTAACTGATAAGACAATATCCAATATTAATCACAGGATAAGTAAAATATTGGGTAGGTAGGCCTTTCTTTTTAATAAATTAATCTAAAGATTTAAAATGAAATTCATATGAATAATAATGCAAACAATATACGTTGTAGCTGTTCGAGGATTAATTTGTAGACAAAAAACATATCATCAGCAAAATTATGAGGCGTTCAGAGCTTACTCTTAGTGAGAGGAATACAGTCATCTAAATTCGTAATAAACAGTGTTTTTACAAAAAGTATTTTATTTGATTCATAAAAAAACTTTTTTGTTCAAATATGGAAAGAAGCAAAATGTGGAAAAGTCACTTCTGAAATGAACCTTATCATTTCTTATATGGTTTTTGATAACAGTTGACATTTTTTAATAATTTCTTTTTAAAATTCCTTGTTTACTCTAAAACATCTTTGAAATGTTGTCTTTGATGAGGTTATGTTCAGCTATCACTTTGTATTATCTGCAAAGTAGAATAAGAGGAAGGAAAATCAGCATATGAAGAAGAGATAGAAAGAAGAGTTTGAGTAAGAAAGTTAGAATAGAGAAAAAATATGGTAGGAAGTGGGAGGAACACATGCAGAAGAGGAACTGCCATTAAATGCCGGTTGGTCGGGATACGGAATCAATCAAAGACCAGAGTTACGCCATCTAGAAATTAGTCAGAAAACCAGCCGCAGCTACTCAAAATGAAAATGATCCTGTTCGGATCCAATTAAGAATAATCAGTAAGGTCCGATAAATTATCCCATGATAAAAGAGATTGTTGTAAATTTAAAGCTGATTCTTGTTGGTTATAAATTGTCAGTGTAGTACAAAATAAAAGTACTAATAAGTGTTGGGGAAAAAAATCACCTAATTATATATCCGAAAGCACAATTGTTTTCTTTCTAGTCACTATAAATTTTTTTCTGTAGAAAATATTAACTTAAATTAATTTAAGTTAAAAATTATATTTAACAAAAACAAAAAAAAAAATTTTTTTCAAAATAAAAAATAATTTTTTTATTGTATTTAATCTGGTAATTGATATTTCGAACCAGAACAAGGCATTCTAGGCCATCTGGCAACCCTAATTGTGATTCTCATGAATTTAGATGTCTTTTCAATGTTTTGAATAAAAATGATGTTAACCTGATCGGTCAAAAATCCTGCTTCTCCGTACTTCATGCTTTCTTCTCTTTGGGGATAAAGATCATGTTGAATTTTGTGTCAACACCATGACGTTTAACATAGTGTTGACAGATCTAAATTACCATCTTTAGCGGGATCGCCCTAGAAGTACCTTTTTATCCCTCACAACACCTGGACTCAAAGAGCTCAAAAACCAGACATAAGTATGATTGACTCTGTAGTCTCTGAGTTAACTAGTTTATTTTCGTATTCTGCTCTAAAAGTTTTAGGCATTTACCTTTCAAATCCTTCTATTGGTCGTTGGAGATTTCGGCGTTGGGTTTGTCACCACCTCGATAGATGTTAAGCACAACGCTACCAAATCCATTAAAAATTTTGCCTTGTTTCTTTTGAAGTGGTGACAATGATTCTCTGTTAATAATCACAACCCCCTTTCTGGTTCGTTCGCTTATTCAGTTTTTTCAGTTTTTTTTTTTTTGCGGTGAATCCCCTTTCTGTGATTTTTTCTTCTCTTTCAGCGATAAAAACATGAAATAAAACATTAATTAATTTTTGTTTATTAATTCTATTTAATAGGGTATCTTAGCTACTCCAGATTACAGCGTCGCTGGTGAGTTACAAACACTAAATATGAAACTACGTAACGAATTAGATTTGTATGCGAACGTTGTACATGTGCGCAGTTTGCCCGGTGTTAAGACGCGCCACAAGGATATCGATACTGTTATCATTCGTGAACAAACTGAAGGTGAATATTCAGCTTTGGAACATGAATCGGTACCCGGTATTGTTGAGTGTCTAAAAATTATCACTGCCAAAAAATCCATGCGTATTGCTAAGTTTGCATTTGATTATGCAACTAAAAATAATCGCAAAAAGGTTACTGCCGTTCACAAAGCCAATATCATGAAATTGGGCGATGGTTTGTTTTTACGGTCCTGCGAAGAGATGGCTAAATTATATCCACGTATACAATTTGAGAAAATGATTGTTGATAACACCACAATGCAAATGGTGTCACATCCTCATCAGGTAAGATTTTTTAAAAGAATTTTTAAACCACAAAAGAAATATTTATTTTTTATTTAAAATAGTTTGACGTCATGGTTACGCCTAATTTATATGGTAATATTGTTGATAACTTGGCCACTGGCTTGGTAGGTGGTGCTGGTGTTGTAGCTGGTGCTTCCTACTCAGCTGAGACTGTAGTTTTTGAGCCTGTAAGTTTTTAAATTTAAAATTTTTTTGTTTTAAATATTTTTTTATGTTGTTTTCTTTACTTTAGGGTGCACGTCACACTTTCGCTGAAGCCGTAGGCAAAAATATTGCAAATCCCACTGCTATGTTTTTGTGTGGCACCAAATTGCTGCGTCATATTAATTTGCCTTCATACAGTGAGTTAATTCAAAATTCTCTTCACCGTGTACTTAAGGAGGGCAAAGTCAGAACCAAGGATTTGGGTGGTCAAGCAACAACTCAAGATTTTACACGTGCTGTAATTGCTAACATACACTAAATTGCGTTCTCTAATATTAGACAATAAAGTTTCTACAGTTGCTTCGTTTTACTTTCTTTCCTTTAAACAAACTCACACCTACCTAACACCAAATAGTAAGTTAAAACACTGGTAAGACAAACGGTCCTTGATCAGTAAAACATCAAAGAAATGTTGAATGACTATTTGTCGAAATTAAAAGAAAGTTTGCTAAGATTATTTTTTGTTTAAATTAAAATATAGTTTATTTATTTCATCCTCGAGTATTAACCTGGCGAATGTTGTAATTCAGATCATTTATTTCTTTATTAAGTTAAACCTAAAATATTTATTTTTTTGTTTCTCTCTCTTTGTGTAGTTCCCAACATAAATGTACTATTTATTTTTAATTATTTTCTGCTGCCAGTATATACCTGCCCTTAACATACTTGTTATGCAGATCTATTTATTATTTGTTTATAAAAAAAAACCTTTTGTTAAAGTGTAGTAATTTATTTTAATCACTCTTGTTGTTATAAACACAAACAATCGTCTCAAATTATTTGCAAACTACAGTATAATGTGAAATGTTACAATGTAAAATAAAAACGTATATAAAGTACATAAAATGATTAAACAAAACAATAATGTTGTTTTTATAATAGTTAATTAAATATATCTTTTGGTTTCCTTACAAGTCACAATTATTGCCTTAATATTCTAATCAAAATTTATCAAACATATAACAAATCAAGCTTCAGGGGGGTTACTCTGTATTTCGATTCGAACAGAAAATCATTCGAATTTGTTTGCCTTATACATTGTGTTTCGAACGTCTTTTCTTTCGAATCGAATCGAGCTGTCCAGAAATTTTTACCACATAAAAAATCTATTTGGAGTTTTGCTGTTTATAAAATTAAAAATTTGCCAGAAATATTATCTTTAAGAATATGCGTGTAGGGAAACGTTGCAATATTTGGTGATTGCTTCAATCAGAGAATGTTTAAAATGGAACGTTATGCGTATTAAAGTTCCTTGTAATATTTTCCTTTTTCTAAAACCTAAGGGGCAGTAAACATTTTAAAACGTCGTCTGTGCGCAAAATCCAAAATACGTGATTTCGAAATCATTAAATATTAGGTAAAACAAGTAAGAGCGCTATACTATATGTAGGTAAATTTAGTTTAGTGTAGAGCTCATATCATAAAAACCAAAATGTGAAAGAGAATTAAAAAATTAGATAAAAAAGTACGATATATAATTTTAAATTAAAATTATATCGGCTCTTATTGGGTCAAGCATTTTTAAACAATTTTAGTATTTTCTGAAAGATCTCTTCAAAAGCTTTTAAATGATATCTATATTGACAATCGAAATATGGGCGAGCGCCACTTTCGACGCTATGTCTGATCGATTGGCGTATTTAAATTCTAGCACATCTAGGGATCTCGGAAAGTTGATTTCAATACTAAAACGGACGGAATTCTCATTTTTATTTGGAATTTTCTCAATATCAAATTAAAGTTCTCATTTTCGTTTGGAATGTTTTCAATTTAAAATTGAAATTCTCATTTTTATTTGGAATTTTGTAATTCTTACAATATCCATTTCTGATTTCTTATTCGTAGGCGAAGTCGAGTGAGCGATGTCCGTCCGTGTTAGTGTTGAAATTAAGTTTGCCGAAGCACTACATCAGCTAAAAAAAATTTAAATACGCCAATCTATCAGACATAGTTTTAAAAATTTTGCTTATGAAAATCAGAAAGATCGGTCCATGTCCTTCGATGTAGCGGGCAAGATACCACGTTACCTCTAATTTACTTCAATAAAAAAAAAAAAATATATATATATATATATAACTAAAAGGGGCGATAGAGAATTCAAAAATAAGAAAAAAACATCAAGTGAAAAAAATGGCGATCGCTCTTATTGTCCGAGTTATGGGCTTCTGAAATTTTCAAAATTTTTAAAATATCAATATGGGCATCATTTTAAAGCTGTTGAAGATATCTTTAAGAAAATACTAAAATTAAAAGAAAAAAATGCGTAACCCATTAAGAGCCGATAGCACTTTTATGTAAACTTTTTTTTAATTCTCTGTCACATTTACATTTTTTTGTTTGACTGGAATTACTTCACTAAACTAGATTTAGGTAAATGGTGAAGGGTATATAAAATTTGGCATAGCCGAATATAGCACTCGTTTATACACAAATATATTTTTACCTGAATATTTTAGCTGATCGGCTTTTTATTTTCACTAATTTTAAACTGATAACGAAAAAAGTAAAATTGCTATATTTGGCTATGCCGAATTTTATATACCCTTCACTATATGATACAACTACATGTGCCATACCCCAGATTTCCGATTAAATAGTTAAAATAAAAATAGCAGTAGAAATTCTTTTCTACCATAAAGTTATTCTGTTCAAAAAAAGTTTTTTTTTTTCTTTTTCGAAAATTGTTAGTTTTGCTTAGGGTTGGTGTCCTAACTTAGTAAATGAAAAGGTTGCTGTATCAAGTGAAAGCTCATAAATTTCTCAACATAAACAACAACCATCTACAAACGAAAGTTGATCAAGTATGAGTGCTATATTCGGCTACCGAATTTTATACATATATCCTTTACCATGTATGTGAATCTAGTCAAGTAACTTAAATAATAAAAAAAATCAATTGGGGTGACAGAGAATTAAAAAAAAAAAAAAAAAAATACATAAAAGTGCCATCGGCGCTAAATCGGTCAAACATTTTTAAAAATTTTAGCATTTCCTGAAAGATCTCTTCAAAAGCTTTTAAACGATACTCATTTTGACTTTTTTATGAAAATTTCAGAGGCCCATAGCTCGGTAAATATGGGCGAGCGTCAATTTTTTCACTTTATGTTTTTTTCTTTTTTTTTAATTTTCTATAGCTCCATAATATTGTTTTTTTTTTTTTTTTTGATTAAAGTTACTTTACTAAGATAGATTTATTTCAAACTTTATGAAAAAATTAGAGGCAAATGTGAAGTTTTGCCCGATGTCTGATCGATGGGCGTTTTTAAGTTTTCTGTAGCTCATTTAGTACCTTCGCAAAGTTGATTTCAACCTGAACACGGATGGACAGTCGAAAAGACGGCCATCGTTCAATCGACTTCGCTATACATAAGAACTAAGAATATTTATACTTTATGGGGTGGGATAATGGATATTTCGCAGAAATTTTTAACGGAATGACAAACTTAGATATACCCTTTTTCCATCTGTGGTAAAGTGGTAAAAACGTGTATTTTAAATGTCAAAGTCAGCTGCTGTAATTAAATGGTGAACTGTTATATCATGACAAAAATATATGCCGTTAGTGAAGTAAGTCCACTTTTGATACTTTACATTTTTGCTTCATTTTTTTTATAGCTACTGCTCTAAGATAGATTTAAGCTCTAAAGTAGACATGTTTCAACACTGGCTTTACCTTTCGGCGATTACCCAAATAGCCTGCTAAGCCAATAGTATTTCCAATAAGGTAGTTTTCAAGGTACATTTATTTTACAAGGTAATAGCGGCTCTACAACAAATACAACATTTGTTAAAACAACATGGCATTTTATTGTTGCTTTGTGAGTGGAAATGTCAAAAATAGCTACAGAAAATAAAAGCTAATTGCTCTAAAAACAAACGCTCTCTTTGTTCTGCATATGCTTGTTGTTAGTGTTTTTTGCAGTTCGTAAACAAAAGTAGGAAAATATAAACAAATTTTGACATGCCCAACTACAAACCAGCTGGGCGGTCGACACTACCTAGTAAAAAAATGTACCTTGGTAGTTTTTTTATTTCTTTCAATGAAATTGTCAAAAAATTTCCAAAAAAAAAATTATTTTCTAAAAATTTTTTTAACTAGGCATACAAAAAATTGTTAGTAAAAAATTATTTGTAAAAAATATTAAAAATATAATTAAAAATAACATAAATATAAATAAAATTAAAAATTTTTTATAAATAAATAGAAATAAAAAATAAATAAATAAAACTAAAAAAATAAATAAATAAACTAAAAAGAAAAATGTGGATCAAAGAAACTAAACCTGGATGTTGCATAGACGAGGCACCCTTGCCAGCACATATTAAATGTCTCGTTCCAAAACTTTGCCAAGAATGGCAGCGTCTGTATCATCTTCATCATAAGGCATTTGTCAAAAATCGTCGCATTGCGGAATTATCAAAACAAAAACCTTCGTTGCGTACTCACCGCTTTGTAAATCGATGTCCTTGTTTCTTTAAGAAAAATATAGAGATAATACGTTTGGATGAAAGAGCACGCACCAGGACTGAGCAATTAGCCTATCCTAGAGCAAGGTAAAGTACGAAAGCTCTGCTTTAAAATAAAAAAAAAAAAATTAATTTCATATTTTGAAATTTCAGATATTTACTTTTGTTTAAGCAACAAATTGCCAAGCTTTTCCCGCCCGATCGTATTGTAAATTTAAATCGTTTAATACGCAAGAGTTTGTTTTCGTTATACAGTCGTTTGGGTAATGTACAACCGCCTAAAGAAATGTAAGTTACAAGAATTATAATGAATAAGTTAATGAGATAACTTTGAAAATTTATAGAAAACCTGTACCCAAATGGACCAAAGCAGATTGGGAATTGCATACTAAATTGCTTAAGAGGTTGGCCAAACACAAAAAAGTCAAAATTCCTCCACAAAAAGTAACTTTGAATATATTTTGCACATAAATAATATTTCTAAAAATATTCCTTTTTTGATTTTAGCCTGGTAAAAAGATGCCCTTGAGTCGAATGAGGCGTTATAAGAATCTGGCCAAACCCAAGAAATGCAGTTTAGTAGAAAAAACTGAATGGGTATTGACACCTGAAATGTATAGACACAAAGCATCAAAAAGAACAAACGAATTAGCTAGACCGAGAATTCGAGATACATCTATGTTGTATCAAGAATTGCCTATTGTTATACCACCCGGAGTACTAAAACATAAAGGTTTTTACAAAACTTTGCACAATATTTGAGACTGTAAAATTTATGTTATTTATTTTTCTAGCTTCCGCACGCACTGTAGATTTGTCCAAACCAAATGCTCGTCGACAGGGTCAATCGGCTCCTTCCGATTTAAAAGAAAATCCATTTGCAATTTCGCCAAATGCTCTTAAATGCAAGGCGTCCAAACGCACTAAAGATCTGGCCGAACCGAAAGAATATGAAAACGTTCATATACGCGAAGATCCTTATGCTATTTCGAAGGCTGCACTTAATGCTAAGGCTAAGCCGCGTACAATCGAATTGGCTAAGCCTAAAAAAGTTTAAGAAATTATTTCATTTTCTAAAATAAGTTGTTCGCCGTTCAGATTTAAGTGATATTCATTAAAATATTAATTTATATTAAAGAAGATATTTTTTTTTAAATAAATGTATAGTTTGATATAATAAAAAAAATCTAGTGTATTGTAATTACATACTTAAATTACATGGACAATGAAACAAGTCTGAAAATATGCACCCAAGATTCATGTATTTTTAATTTGTGTTGCAGGAATTTTCGTTTTCGTTTTCGATTTCGTTTTGAAAATACGCAGCTCTATTCACGTTGGCGTAGCAGCTTAAAAACGAAATAAAGACGATGTGGCATCACTGTTGTCGTTATCGACATTTATCGTAAATATGTTAGTTATCTGTGGTAAATATATCGTATTCTCTATTTTAAAGCGAAGGTAGTTAATTGTTGGCAACAAAATTTAAACGACCACAATAAACTAAATTTAAGATTAAAATATATAAAAGGTCATGGAAAAAACCCAATTATGCTAAGGGCATTCGAAAAGACATAGAACCTCAATAATTTTTGAAACGAAATTGCAGGAAAAAATATCCGTTAGAAACTTCAGTACGTGACGAAAAAGTTTGCAAGTTTTACTCTCTAGACTTTCGCTTATTGCATTTCAGTCTAGGTGAAATCTATTCCAACACGTATCGGAAGGAACTTTCGTTAAGTTTGAATGTTTTCACAAATTCTAAAAAAAATGTTGATATGTGCATATGTAATGTGTATGTTTGTATGTACATATATTTATAAATGATTTTATAAATAAAATGTTTCTATCAGAATCCGAAATTGTAAAGGTGTCAACGCTCTGTTGTAACATCTTCTAATGAATATTTATATTTATTCTCACATCAACTTCACTTGAACATGAATAAAATTCTGTACTCACCATTTTTTGCTAAAATTACAAAAAGTTTTAATAATGTCAAAAACAATAACGTCTAAAATTGTTTTGTGTAACCACATTTATCAATTTTTACTAGGGTGTCAGACGATCAAGTTTTCATTCAAGTTTTAAAATTTCTCTCATTTTTTAACGAATACACTCACACTTTAAAAACTTGCTGAGAATTTGCTTTCAAGTTTTCGTTCAATTGAGTCTTTCAAATTATATTCAAGAAAACAGGTGATTGAAGTTTTTCCCTCCAAATTTGCATTAAAAATTCTGCTGTCAGTGTTTTCTTGACATCTTGTTTAAAAACTTGCTTTGAAATTGCGTGCAGCCTGCGTCACAGCTTTCAATTTTTGTGAATTTTGACAAGCAGTATGTGTAAATTTCTTGAAAGAGAATTGAACAAAAATTTGACCGTGTACAGCACTGTTATAACCTTCACTACAAAAGGTGGAAAAATGGTGTATCATAGTTTGTCATTCGGTTTATAATTTCTACAATATCCATTTCCGACCCCATAAAGTATCAATATTTTAAGTCCTTATACATAGCAAAGTCTATCAGGCAATGTCCGTCTGTCAGTCCGCATTAGTGTTGAAATCAATTTTGTTAGGCCACTAGATAAGCTAAAGAAAATTTAAATACGCCAATCGTTCAAGTACAGTTTTAACAATAATGCAATTAAATTATCGTTGCTGTTACAATCTGCTAATCATCGTTCTTAAGCCCATAAAGCTCATTAAACAATAAAATGTTGCTGGCAACTTAATTCTCAAAGGCATTTGGTTCGAGTAAAGTGTTTGATTTTTTGTCTTTTTCGACATACAACCATTTTTTTTTAAATTTAGTTAAAACAAACATAATCAGGATTCACTAACACAGTTTGTACTACTTTAAAAATCGTTTCAAAATGGCGTCATAAGTGCCATACTATTGTACAAAAAGGGTGTAAAATTGATGCTTTTAATATTTTGTTGTTTTTTCCCGATCTTCAAAAAAATTCAACTCTGATAGCATAGAGAAAAATTTTTTTTTAATTGCACGTGATGCAGGTGACTGCATCGGATCATGCGGTCAACATATGCTTTAGCTTTTACGTGTATTTTGTTTTTGGCAATATGTGTGTATGTATTTGTGATAATTAAGAAAACCATTTAAGGCCAGGATTCACTATCATACGCAATCGTACGATCTAATCACATAAAAATCTGACAGAATTCTGTTCTACTTTCAAATTCGTTTCAAAATGACGTCGTAGGTGTCACACTATTGTACAAAAAAGATGCAAATAACAGATGCTTTTAATATTTTGTTGTTTTCTTCTTCTCATCTTCAAAAAAATCAACTCTGATCGCATGGAAAAAAATAATTCTATGAATTATTTCAAAAGATTATAAAATCGTACAGATTTGTCAAACGTCTGTCAAACACATACACTTTTAATCCACACTATTATATTTTTGAGCACACATACAATTTTTGACAGGTCGTACGACTGAGTATGATAGTGAATCCTGGCCTTAAAAATATATTGAAATACAAACACACATATTGCTAGATGTTTTTGGCAGCTCAAAAAGTTTTTACAAATATAAAATACACGTGAAAGCTTGTGCATTCACTTGGTATCAATATGCCTTGGATCTGTCAAAAAGTCTGTCACACACATACGCACTATCATGTTTTTTGAGCATACATACAATTTTTGACAGGTCGTACGACTGAGTATGATAGTCAATCCTGGCATTAAGACATATTTTATAGGTTTAGCGAAAGAAGATTGCTATTTTAAGAAATGTATAAGTTTGATTTTATAATGATTTATGTGAAATTTTATTGAGGTAAAGTAATTAAATATGGGCCTAAAAGTATGCTACGGTTTTCAATTATGAAAATTCAATGCGATGTTCGTTGGAACCAGCACATTTTTCATAAAAAGCATTCAAGTTCCTAGGTTTTTTGAAACGGTGTAAGAAATACTTCACTCCATCTGATCTCCTTACTATCTTTGTCACCTTTATCAGATCGAAAATGGAATACAACTCTTATGTACGTGCAGGTGCTTCAAAGTCTATTTTGGAGTTACTCGATCGCGTACAGGAGAGAGCGAAGAAGCTCATCGTTGACAGTAGGGTAACCAGTTCTATTGACTCACTGGAGCATCGACGCAATGTGGGTTGTGTTGCACTGTTTTATCGTTACTACAACGGAATGTGCTCTTCCCGAAAACCGTAATTTCATACGCGCAATGCGATCTGCAATAAGAGCGCATTCCTTTGTGGTCGATTGGCCAGTGAATCGCACAACGCAGTGAATCGTACAACGCATTACGTTTTTAGCCGAACAGTTCGTATGTGGAATAAACTCCCTGCAGAGGTCTGTCCTGCCACTTTCAATGTGCAAAGATTCAAATAAAATGTTTACAAGCAGTACTCCCTCTATCCCCTATCCAACAACCTAACTTCCTAGTTTTGGCACAATGCATTGCATAAGTAGGCGTCATCCCCTAAGTGCTGGTCTTAATTAAAAAAAAAAATAACTATTAATTAAATTCTATCAGTAGAGATTAAATTATTCGCTTGAATGAAGAAACGGCACAGTTAAATGTGTCTGAAAAGATAATAAACGTCGTGATTACTTCATTGCCCTTTTGAAGGCCCAGTTTAAAACAAATAAAAAAAAACGCTTACACTTATGTTTGTATTTTTTTTAAATATTTTTATTTTTCATATAATAGCAGTATTCATAAAAAATACTGACAGAGTTTATGCTCCATGTTCACATCTTGTTTGTTTTATTTTCTTCATTATTATTATTTTTTAAATAATTATTATTGTTATTATTATTTTATACAATAGGTAAGTACATTTTAGTTTGTTTCTTTTGTTGGTTTTTGTCTTTGCTATTCACTTATTATTTCAGCTATTTTACAGTGTTGTTCATTTGTTGTCCTTCTTTTATTATTGTGGGGAGATTGTTATATTTTTGTATTTTGTTTGTTAATAATTTTTATACACACTTTTACTAAATTTAGACTTTTAATTTCAAGCGAAAAAATTTTCATTTAAATTTAAATTTTCTTTAGAGTAATTTTTACATGAAACATAAATTGAATATATTTATTAGAAATAAAATTTTTTTTCTAAAATAATTTTGTGGTTGCTTTAAAAAAGTATGTAAACTAATTTAATAAATACAAATATAAGTTATAGTTTTTTAATAGCACACATAATACACCATAATAATGAGAGGCGAATTTTGTAATAAGTTTTTTTTCTTCTAAATTTAGTTCTTTCTTTTCCCTTGGTAAAATATAATTAAGTTCGAAAATATTATGTGTTTGAAAATTTTTTATTGAAAATTTTTCTAATAACTTAATACTCTTCTAAGATTACAATTAATAAAAATTATAAATTTTTGTTTAAATATAATTTAATTAGATTTAAATTTAGTTTTTTTTTTTATTTTTATAAATTTTGAATTTATTTGATTTTTGGGAAACCCACTTAAAATGCAATGATTTTGTAGAGTGTTTTTTTTTGTGTTTAATAATTTTGCTTTTATTTGCGCACATCTAGTAAAAGTATAATTTAATTTGTCTAAATTTTCTTAAATTTTATTCGTATACGCCTGAAAGTTGTTTATGTTTTTTTTACATAATTTTACAACATTTAGCTTAGTTAATTATAATTTGTTTGAAGTATTTCCAAAATGTATGTACTCGTATGTATAATTAATTTTCATAATAAAATTATAAAATTTTTTTTATATTTTTCCAAAAAATTTGCTTATTTACAAAAGGTTTCTTTTTGTGATTTTCAAGCATTTTCCTTAAATTTCCTTAGGCCTTGATGTTTTTGTTTGTTTGTGTGTATTTTATTTTTGATTTTAAAGATATGAATGTAATTTGGTTTCAGCATTATCCGTTTTGTGTTTAAATCCTGGTTGCTTGTTAAAAGTTTTACCTTTCTATTTCAAAAAAGTGTTTTATTTTTTTTCTTAATATTTCTTACTTTTGGTCCCTGAATAATTAGTTTTTTAAATATGTATTTTATTTTTTTTTCTTTGTCAAAAATAAATCTTACTTTTTGTTTGTTAAACTATGTTTTATTGTTCAAAATTTTACAGTCATTTAGAGTAAATTTGATTTAAAAAAATGCATTTGAATAAAATCCATAAATAAGGCTAAGAAAATTTATATACAATTACAAAAAAAAAAAAAAAATCCAAAAAGTATATTTTGAACTTAGAAGGAATTTAATTTATGGCTGCAAACAAAACACAAAGAGTTGGTAAACTAAAACTCAAACCTCACCTGAATTTGGCTATTTTTTTATTTCTAATAGAGTTTTTATGTGATTTTGCATTTAATCAATCAATGTAGAAAGCCAGAACAGAGACATCAGACGAACAATGGTGACTTGGTATAAAAAAGTTCAAGTCCATCCATAGATCCTTCATGAACAGTCTGATTTCATTACAACTTAGCAAGGCAATTGAAAAAGTATAACTCAGCTTAAATTTAGAATTTTTACTTTGCAGCCCTAATGCTTCAAAATACAACATTTCAGCGATGTACAAGTTTCATAAAATTTCTTATTTTAAAATTTTTTACTTATTATTTGCGAAAATAACCAAAACTCATATGACTTTTAATTTCAAATTTAATACAGAAGTAATCTTTTTCATGTCATGTGCCGAATTTCAATAAAGGCAAGGAAAAGTTAAACATTAGTTAGATGTTTCTGAATTAATGCATCCTTCATGAGATTTCTTCGCATCAATCTATTTTTAGCCGATTCCAAAAAAGAAGGAAGTCGACTGAATGTTGCTTTTTTATATATGTGCCTTCATAACTTAGTCATTTTAGAACCAATTTTGAAAATTGTTTCTTTATATAAAAAGTTATGATCACAAATTGGTCACGCTTTAAAAATTGAAGGGCGTTCCCCTACAACATAGAAGTTTTTAGGTGTATTATGAACCGTAAAGTAGCCCCAACAGCAAAAAGTAAGAGAAAAATAAATCTAAAAATTAAAGGATGTCTTCATAAGTTATGTAAATTGACCAACAAGGGCCTGTCCTTTGAACAGTTATAGAAAAACGCTTAAAAATTGGACAGAATGCCGATTACTATGACCGATAATACATAAACAAATATAAATTTTCATAATTAGAAAATTAAAGAGTGCCCCAATAGGGTATTTAATTTTATGTATATGGTAAGAACTTACGAAGAAACTGTATTACTAAGTCCGCTATAATAGAAAGTATTACATTTGGATTTGGAAATTAAAGGGTGTTCTAACAGGTGATGTAATTTCAGGCATGTTGCCAAACTCTTAAACCGTTATATGTAGATAGACAGCTAAGATCTGTTTAAAGTCGGTTTTTTTGTAAGAATTATTTGCAGTGAATGTCTGAATGTAAAGTGAAAAGAAAAATATGAAAAAGAATTTTTAGGTGATGCCACAGTATAAACTTTAAGGACTTGTCGAAGTTTTTAAAACGTCAAAGCTTTAAAAAGGAAAACAATATAATTTAGATTAAACAATTGAATAACTGGTTTTAAGTTTAAATAAGACCGGCTCAAGGCAGACAAACACTATTCAAAGTTAAAGCTGATGATAATGGTCACCGCGTGTTAAAAGAAATGACGTGCAGTATTTAGATTTGTTGTAGGCCTTAACGAAAACTCCGAATGCAATTTAAACGGAATAAATTCACATCAATTTTAAAATTGAAATAAAAAAAAATTTTTTTAAATATCCATATAACTGATTGTTTTTTTCCCTCCAGATAAATTAAAAGAAAATTATATTATATTAATCAATTATATTAATCAACAAGTTTAACAAGGGTCAGAGTAGAAACACAACCTTATGGTTGCGCAGCGGGATCGAATCTCAGAGAAAAAACAACTATAATGAGATGCGGCGACGAATGCGGATTTGATTGAATTTTTTTATTATTTGTTAAATTTTTTATTTTTATTTAAAAAAAATTTATAAAAATTAATACAATGTCAATAATTTTACCATTGGAATCTTTTTTATTTATTTTTAAATGACTTTTTAAGTCTCTTTTTTTCTTTTTTTTTCTAGTTTTTCACAAAGAATTATTAACACATATAATTTTTAATAAAAAGAAAAAAACTGTGAAAACATGTTCCAAAAAAAAAAAAAAAATGGAAAGCTTGAAAGCTTGCGAGAAAACGCAATGACATTAAAAGTGATTCCATTTTCGTGGGGATTCGTTGAGATTTTAAACTGTCGAAACTTTATATAAAATAGAATCGCATTGTATTATTACTTTAAGTTGTATTTTTAGAGCTCCATTACCTAAAGGTGATGCGTTATTTGCAGTTAGAAGCTTTTAAAGGACATGTGAGGTAATTGTGAATTGATTTAAGCCTTTGAATTCCTTCTCTAGCCTTAAGCTCACATGAGGGTTATTTAAAGTCTTTAACCTAATATACAAATACTTAAGAATTTTTAAATGTTAAAAATAATTTTAATAGTTCGAATTATAATAAGAAAGAAGCTTTTATTTGACTCCCTCAAAATTAAAGAAAAATATTTGTTTTAAGATTTAAAAAAATCTATAAAAATTTTAAATTTAAAATTCCTGCATTTTTTATGGATTTTTTTCAAATGCTTTATTTTTATTGTTTTTTTTGTTTCTTAAATTAAAAACTATCAAAAGCATTAAGTGGGTTATTGTTTTTTGTTTCGTTTATAAAAAATTTTTGTTGTAGTTTCAAAAAGTTGTGTAAAAATAGTTAATAAAAATGTTATCAAAAAATAAGTCGATTTCAAAAAGTTACTTAAATCAATTTAAAATGTTAACAAACAATAAAAGAAAATAATGAATTAAGAAAAAATTAAAAAGAGTTCACCAAAAATGTTTAATTAAATATTTTGTTGCAAGGTCTGTGTTGGTTTTAAGAATTCTTTCTATTCCAATGCTTTGTCTATTGTATTTGTTGTTGTTATATTTATCCCTTTTTATTGCTGTTGTTGTTGTTGTTGCTTATTGCTTGAGAGCCAATTATATTTATGTGAATATGGAGCAAATAATGACAGTGTTAATGTGAGATTTTTTATTTAGTTTTTATTATATATTTAACATTGTTTTCTTAAACAAGGGCTATCAAAATCAACAAACCTTTGCCGCTTAGCGTTTTGTTTCATGAGTCAAACTTTTAAATCCTTTTAATATTAACAAATTTAATCCTCCTAGAGCACTTATAAAATAAAAGCAAAAAGTTTACAAAAAAAAATCTGTAAAGAATTGTTGTGATTCTTAAATAAATCCTTAAAAATTTTGTCGCCTATTTTTGGAAATTAATTCTGTATTTTTGAAAAAAGGACGGAAAAATAAAGGAATAAATATGCAAATAAAATCTGTGTTTTCTTTCCCGACATTTCCGAGGTTCTTATTTTTAAAATCAGCCAGTTACTGCCATCAGAATAAGCAATGGAAATACTTATTAGAAGCACAAACAATGGCGCTAGGAACACATAAAAAAACATGGTCGAGTAACATTTTACGATTGAATTACATAGTTGTTACCAATTTTACATAATAATATTGTTTTCATTGTAACCATATTATTGTTAAACACAATAAAAACATTTTTATTGTAACCATAATTATGGTTAAAGCATAAACATCATATTATAATATAATCATAATATGCATGAATTTATTTTAAGATGTTCTTTTTTACATCTTGTACATATATTTTTTATTTATAATTATTATTATTCTTATTGAGAACGTAACATGGTTCTTGTGATCACAGCAATGCGTGTACATTTTGACTTTATTAATTTTATTTAGAATTTTTGTTACTATTTTAGGACCTTTAAATCGACTTAATAGTTTTCGGTGTATAGCTGAACTAGCAGCCAACAAGAACTAATTCACGATAGTATACGCATTCGCAAAATGATTATGTTGTATCGTACTTTCTCAATAAGCGTTAAGCTTTTGAATAGCACATTGCTGCACTAAATCATAGAGTTTCTTTGCTACTAAATTTTAGAGAATATTTTGACAACATATGTATTTATTTCCCTTAAAACGTCTTTTCTCTTCAGAAATTTGAAACAAATTAGTTTGACTTTGTGTAAAAAAACTCTTTTTGTTATTATTCTACAAATTATTTTTAATACATTAAGAAAAACGACTGCTTTTGTACAAACGCGGCGTTTTGTTTGCCATCTGGCCACCTTGTTTAATTTTTACCGTTTATTATAACACTAACACCGCCAATATTTACTTTGGTCTATTGTTTATTTAGTTTGAGTAATATATATTTGTAATTTATTTTTTTAAATATTTTATTAATATATAATTTGTTAAAATTTTTCTTTTTTTTTTTTGTTATACTGTATTGTTGTAATTGTTGTATTGATATTGCTATTGATATGGTTTAGAAGAAATGTCTGTTAGAACAATATGGCGTTAAACAAAAACAATATGATCATTGGGTGTGTTTTTGTGTGAGTTCGTCAATGAATAAATGAGAAGAGAGTGTAACTCAAAAAGTGTTTTGTTATTGCTATTGTTGGTAACTATTGAGCGAAGTTTTTATAATAATGTATATTTTGTTTTTGGGCTTGGCTGTAATTAAACCTAAAAATTAAAAATGAAAAAATAAACAACATGAAAATAATTTTTATTTATTTGTTTTTTGTAACTAATTTATTTATTAATAAAAAATTATGCAAATATATTTTTGTATACTTTTAAGAATTATATTGTAAAAAAAATAATAATAAAAATTAACGAAAAAGATTAAAAATGAATAAAAATAATTATGTAGCATAATATGTATAAAATTACAAAACAAACATCCAGTTTTATTTCTGTTGACAGCTTATAAAATAAATTTTCATTTTTTTGTTGTTGTTTTGTTTAAATTTATAATAATTTTAAAAGTAAACGTATAAATCTTAAACAAAAACTAGTATAATAATGTTTTATGCTCCTCTATGCTAAATATAAACTTAAACAATTAAAAATTCTAGTTTTATTTACTTTTCAACTATTTTGTTTAAGAATTTAATTATAATTATAAAGTTGTAGCATAATATATTACATTTAAGTTTACAAAAAAAAAAAAAAAAGAAAAATATTAAAAATTAACGTAGTTAGAATTAGGCAAAAACAAAAAAAGGTCATTAAGATAAAAATTATATTGGTTGGAAACATTAACAAAATTTAAAAAAAATAATAATAAAAGTTTTCATTAAAATTAGAGTTTAATAAAAATTAACACAGTTTATAAATTTGATTTTTATAACATATTTTTGTTTGTTTTACAGATTATAAGAATTCTTTTTATTAATCTTTAAGCATATGACGGCTCTAAGAAATAATATTTTATGTTTTAAAGAGAAACAAAAAAATTAAATTTATTAGTTTTTTTTTGTCTGAAAATATATTTATTTTTGTTTGTTTGGAACCCAATTACTATTAATGATTTTTGTTTGTTTTATTTCTTTTATGGTTAAAGTGAAACATATTTATTTTAATATTCTTTATTATGTTTTTTTTTTATAATTAAAATTTCTTTTCCAAATAATGAATTTAAAAAATAACGAAAGTCTTAATGTTGTACCTTTTTCAGCATTTTTCTTAATTTTAAATTTTTGTGTTTTTATTTTCTTTTTCTTATCTTTGTTATTAAAAGTTATAAGTTTTGGTTTGTTTTAAAAATGAAATCAAAATTTTGTTAAAGTTATTTCATTTTGTGTTTTGTTTTAAAAACGAGAAACATTTTTGTTGTATTTTATAAATCATTTTTGTCATCTGTCTTTTTCTTTTTTGTTGTTGCTGTGTTTATTTTACTATTGTAGTGTTTGTTCTATTTTTTTTTCTTTAATATTTACTTTAAAATCTATTGTAATTAAATGTTTGGTTTTTAGTTTTGTGGAAGCTTAAATTCTATTGTATTTTTATGATTTTTTATTTTATATTCTGTTCTATTTTAGGGTTGTTTTTTGCAATTTAGATGAAAATAATTATGGTTCTTATTTCAAGTAATTTTAAAAATTTCTTTATATGCTATTGTTTGCTTAACTATTGTTGTAGATGTGAGTTAAAGGTCTAAACTATTGAAAGACAAACTTAAATCAAAGACAGTATTTTTATTGTAATTTGAGAATTTTGGAAAAATATTTAGCGAAAGAATACAAGTTCTTCCCCGAGATAATGCTCATCAACAGACAGAGAAATGTTATTTTTAAATATTGAATATCAAGAAGCTTGATTATTAAAATATTTGACTTCATCCTAGACTAGTCTACAGAAAAAATATATAATCTAAAGCATCGACTACGCTGGAGTGTAGTAGAGACTTAACTGTACTCTGGGCTTAAAAACCAGATCTCAGAATAAACTATAAGATGTGCTGTAGACTGTACTATAATTCTAGTCTAGACTTAGAACAGCTAAAGAATATATTTCGCATTTAAGTCTGGGGTAAATATGTCTTAATTTAATTAAAATCTTGTAGAAGAACTTGCTTCTTTAGCAAGAAATGAATCTTTAAATCACTTTTATTTTAATATGAAAAATTTGTCTGTCTTTAAATGGATTTCTATTGTTTTTGAAACAAAAACATTTCCTCGAAATATGAATAAATTATTTACTGTTGGTTGTATAACAGTTTACTAATTAATATAACAGTCATAAAATATTTTCTGAGGCTTTAATTACATTAAAAAGAGTATAAAAAAATAAAATGTAAAATAAAATTGTTGATATTTTTGTTTTATTGTTGTTGTGATTTACTGGCTATTGTTGGTTTTTTAATTGTTAAGAAATTTTCTTGTTTTTTTTTTAAGATAAAAACTATGGTTAAATTGTTAATGTTTAATTAAAACTTGCTGGATATTACTATTGTTGTTGGTTATTACTATAATTGTAGGGGGGGGGGGGGGGGAAGGTTTGTAGCGTAGCACTATGGTCTAAGGACTTTATTGTGGGGGCAGGGGGATTTTTGAGTTGGATTATTTTAGTCAAATTGTAATAATTATTTAAAATCTATTGCTAATTATGGTAAGTTGTAGTGATTTAGTACTATTGTAGGTTAATTCTGGCTTCTGTTTTATTTTTAATTGAAATTATTGTATTGTTGGTAGGTGTGTATGTATGTGTATGCTATATCTATTGTTTAAACTAACAAAAAAAGTATTGGTTTATTTTTTAAAAACAGAAAAGAAACATCGTGATGATAAATAAAAAAAATATTTTAAACAAAAAAATCAACAATCGACTGTTTTGTTATTTTTTTATTTAAATTTTAGGCGTTATTGGTTATTGTTTAAACAAGATTGAAACTGTTATATTTTAAAGAAAAGATTGTATTTATTATAATCATTCCTTATTAATATTGTTTTTGCAGATTGTTTTTTGTTTAAAATTAGCTGGGCTATTGATGTTGTTTTTATTGTTTAGTAAAAAATGTTCATTACAATAATTATTTAAAAAAACTGGGTTTTGCAAGAAAATGGTATACAATAGTATAAATATACCGAGCCTAAAACACTTGTAGGCCATTATGCTATTTGTTATACTCGCTCATTTAGAAGAGATGTATAAAGAGATAACATATAACAAACGTTAAACAGCTTAAAAGAAACTGTTATAACAGCAACGTCAGGGTAAAATTATTGTTTGATACCAAGGAAAACACAAAAAACTGTTAAAGCTATACAAAGAAAGTATAACAATAATAAAACAGCAACTATTTTTAAAAGAGAACACGAAGCAAAATTAGAATAATTTGGTTATAACAGTTGGCTTGTAATTTTTTTAATAAACTATATTTCTGTAAAAGGCAAACTCAACTTAAAGCTAGGAGTTACATTATTACACTATTTAAAAACCTTAAAAATTTTTCTGTATAACAGTTATAGCAAAATATAAAGAATTATTTTGTTACAAATATTTCGGAATTATTTTTTAAAAAATCATTTGATATACCCTTTCAGTATAACAGTTACATAGAATAAATTTTTTCAAATATTGAATTGAAAAAACTTTAAAGTATAACAAATATTTTACCTAGAAGAAAACGTTGCTTTTAATACTATTTTGGTTGTAGTAGCGGAAACCCAGTTTTTAGACAATAATTTATTTTACTGAAGTGCGTTGGGCTATTGTTGTTGTTATTTGTGGATGTGGATATTTTTATATTACTATTGTTGTTGTTATTATTGTATTACTTTGTTGGTGATTTGTATGGTTCTATTACTTTTATTGTTTTCCTCTTAAAAAGTATAACAGAAATTTGGTGAAAATTTTAAAAAATTATACAAAAAGTTATTTCCAAAAAATTATTATGGTTTAGAAGAGCTTTTCTTACCATTATTGTAATTTTCTTTTAAAAACTGACACGAAATCTTGCACGAAGAAATCTAAAAATATCTGTTTTCATGGTTACATAAAAATATAACAGTTTTAGCATTTAATGTTATATTTTCTTATTTTAATATTAAAATAACTCGTCAATTTAGTTTTAATTGAAAAATACCAAAAATAAACTTTTATATGGTGAAACTTTTAAACATTTTTTAGATAATAATGACAGATTTATTTGTTAAATGTTTAAGAATATTTTCTTAAAATTTGTTGTAGTAAGTCCAGGAGCTTTAAAGCTTAGATTAGGTTTAACAAATTATTTCACCAAATATCTGTATAAACATGTCTTCTATTTTACTACTGTTGTTGTTTTTATCGTTTTTTTTTATATATTTATTCATTATTCTCGGCATATTTCCTTCGAGTTTTCGTTTTGTATAATAATTTTGAAAATATTATGTAAAATGTTTACCCCAAAATTATTGTTTTATTCCAAAGAACAAAATAATATGTTTGCATTGTTGAAGAAAGAAAAAAGTATTATGTTTCTCGTTTTTGTTTATGAATTTTTATATTAAAAAAACACATTGAAAATAATTGCTGGCTTACATTAAGGCTATTCACAGTTAATTATTCATTTCCTGTTGTCAAAAGCCTTGTATAAATTTTCTGTAAAAATGTAAAGTATTGTATGTAAAAGATTTATTTCTGTTTATTTTCTTTTTTAATACATTTGGTTAAAGAGAGGTCATTGCAACTTATATATTTTGTTGTTGTATATTTTATTGTAAAAATAATTAAGTAAAAATAAGTTTAGGATTTCTTGGATAAAATAAAAAAAAAAAATAATAATAATTTTAAACAAAATTGATTATTGTTTTGATTTTAACTTTGGAGCTTGTGTTTTCTTTCATTAAAATTAAAACAAAAAATATTAAATATTTTTGTATATAAAAAAAAGAAGCTTGTGTTTTGCTTTTTTTAATTTTAGTTAATTTAAACCATTAAACAATTGCACTATAAATTCAATATTATTTATTATTGTTAGATCATGTTATCATTCTTTTCTTATTATTCCTTTTTTAAGGTATTTGTTTGTTTAATTTTTAACTATATATACAAAGTAATATAATAAAAAATAATATTAAGCCTAAGGCCTTCACTACATTTTAATTTATAAGAATTGTTACTTAAATAAAACAACACAATCACACACAATTGAAAATTTTTGTATTTTTGAAAAACAAAAAATTTTAAATAATTTCCTTTTTAAATATTTTCCTTATAAATGAATATCTAATCAATCTTTTTCTCTCCCTTGCAAATAGAACACATACCTGAGGGATTTTCTTCTGGTTGCTTGGTGACATAAATGTACGCCCCTCCAAGTTTATTTTTTTGTTTAAACATTTCAAAATTCCCCATTTTCATAAACAAATCTTCACGCATTTCTTTACACAAAATCTAAATTTTAAATTAATTGTAAAGTAAATTATACTTTGTTGCATTAATTGTCCCTCCTATTTAGTTTATATTTTTTGTATTTTTTTGGTAATTTTTTATTGACATTAGAATGAAGACAGTTTGTGTGACAAAGCAAAAATAGAGTTTTGAAAATTTTTTCTAGTCTTTGTACAAAGTAATTGTTTAATTTTAATTTCAATTTCTTTTATAAATGTACTTCTTTAAAAGTACCTTATTAATGTTTCTGTACAGGACAAAGTTTTTAATAAATAATTTTTAAAGATAATTTGTAAAAAGGTACCTTTTTGTAAAGGTACTTTATTAAGAACCGGCTTTTTTAATCTGCTGTTTTCAAGGGCTACTTTCTTTAAGGGTTTTTACGAAAAAAGGTTCTTTTTGACATCTTGTTTTTTAAAGGTTCTTTTGGGGTTTTTAAGGTTTTTTTTTTAAATAAAAATTTTTCTTTTAATTTAAAAATTTTCTTTCTTAATAGGTACCTTCTTAAAAAGTACGAGTGTTGTTTTTTCTAAGGGGTACTTTTTTAAGAAAAACTTTTTAATGGTATCTTACTACAAGGTAATTAAAAAAATTATTTTAAAAGTATTTATTTTAAAAACTTCTGCGGTTGAACCGTTTCTACTAAAGAAGCTTTAAATGTATTAAAAATACAAGAATAAAAGTGCCATTTTTTGAAAGTTTTTTAAATTTTACTTTTTTATAAGATTTCTTATTTTGAAGAATTTTTCTTTTTCACAAGAAACATCTTTAAATTATGTTTTCCAAGGAGTCATAGAAAAAATATAACTTCATTTAAAATAAATTCTCTCTTTTACCTTTTCACAGTTCTTGTATACCTTCTAATGTCAATATTTGCACTTAAATTCAAGTAGAAATATTAATGCTAAAAACTGTTTCATTTCTTATGGCCGAATTTGTTATGACCAACTTTGAAAAAAAAAAAAATAATTTTTATATGAAACAGGTCACTATTTTTATTAAGAACAAAATAAATAAATCATTTATAAAGTTAAATTTTAAATAAAAAAAAATCAATTTGACGGCATTACCAATCTTATGCAATTTAATTTTAATTTCATACTGATCTTTTTTTAAGCTTTTAATTTTTAAATGTATGCAAACATTTATTTCCTTTTTTTTTAATTTTTTTTTTTAATTTTTACTAATTTTTTACTCTTATTAATTTAGTTATCAATTCATTATTTAGATTTTAAAGTTTCATATGTTCTGAAATTTCAACTTTTACCATAAAACAATTCTCTTTATTAATTTTTACCAAGTAATTGCTTTTAATAATTATTTATGTTGTTTATTATTCTCTTTTTTTTAAGTAATAAATTTAATTTTTAATATTTTTAAAAATATTCCACATAATTGCACTTTTAATGTTGTTATTTCTATTTATAAATTTATTATTATAATGTTTAAATTTATGATTATTGAACATTTTCTTTAATAAGTTTTCTTTAAAGTTAATTTAAACTTAATTTAAACAAAACAAAAAAACTTTTTAATGTCTTTGATTGATATTTTGTTGTCTCCTATTTTCAATGGCTTTATGAATTAACAAAAACTTGATTATATTCCTTTAAAGTTCTAGAAAAAGAACAAGCTTAGCTTAATAGCTTTACATGAAATTTGTTTATTAACCTTTTTGCCTTTGCACTAAAGAAAATACAATAAATTAATCCATAATGTACCAAACAATTTGTAGGTTTGAAGGAAGTTTCTTTCTAATTAAAAAGAGAAAGTGTTAAGTTTTGGTGATTTTGTTAATATATTAATTTTAGCAACATGTATAGAGAAGGTTAGAAACATGTGTATTAAGTCTGCTGCCTAAAACCCAGACGTTTTATTTTAGAAAAGATTATGAATAATTCACATGAAAAATAATCAAGTTCCAGAATTAAAAAAATACATTAAAGCTTACTTCTTTATATTGTTAAGCCTGGTACTCTGTTCATATGAAATGTTTCTGACAACATTTTATCAAAGCTGTGAAATAAAGCAAAGAGGTATTGTTTCATGCGGAATTTTTCAAACAACAACTGATCATATGTATTTTGCTTATATTTCTAAAACAATGTAGTAACGTGAAAACAATAAAACGTTAAATTCTTTCAAATAGTGAAATAGAAATATGAAAATGAAATAATCAATGTTGCTCAAGAATTTTCACAAATTAAAACAGAGTACCAGGCTCTAGCCATAAAAGCAACATGTTGCTAAACATTCTTATACATAACTTTCCCTTTTTTTTTACTTTTGATATCAAATCACTTAATGTTTTTATAAGACTTTCATAGGAATTCCTTAAAAAAGTCTCTTATGATTTGATGTTGCTTGGTTATTTGTTAAAAGCAGTTTATGTTGATGTTATTTTTTCTAGTATACATAATATATTCTGTTGCTGTATGCATTTGTTTGCGTTATAATCCGATCATTATTTTATATTATTATTAATATTTCCCTTTTTGTGGTTGTATATTTTTATTACTTTTAATAATTGTAATAAATTATTAACTACAATTTTATTTTTATACCTTAATTATTTATTTTTGTGTCATTAACTTCCTTGCATTTCATTTATTTATTTAATATTTTTTTTATATAGTTTTAAATTATTTTTTATTATTAATACATTTTATTTAGAAAATTTTCATCAAAAATTTTGGATTAAAAATCACAGATAGTGTCTAATGTGTATATAATAAATATTTTGTTGTTGTTACTTTTTTAATATTTTTTTTTCATATGCCAAAATACCATTTTAAATTAGCAATAATAAATATGAATTTTTTGTTTTTTTTTCTTTTTTATATAATTATAATAATTTGTTTAATTTTTTTTATAATTCTACCAAATAATTTTTTGCATAATATGACCACGACATTTATAATTTTGTTATTGTAATATTTTTGATAGGGATTTTTTTGATAATATTTTTGATATATTTTAATTTTTTATCTTTATTTTTATAAAGATTTATAAAGATTTCTGCCAAAATTTTATTTTAATTTATTTTGGTTTTAATACTATCCAACGTTGGGCGGGTAAAAGATTTTTATGTTTAAAAATTTGATTTAAAAATAAATATTGATAAAGATTTGTGTTTTTAAGGTGTGTGTGTGTGTGTGCACACAAAAAGAGTGACTTTATTGCAAAATATGAAAAATAAGAAATGAAAAAATTTAATGAAAAAACATTTAAAAGGTCTGGATAATATTTTTTCATCAATTGATATCCTCTAAAAAAGTTACAGAAGTTCTTACGATATAAAAACTTAAAACAATACTTTTTTATAAATAGTTATTTCACACAAAAAATGTTTTTTTTTGTGCAAAATGACAAAAAACCGTTCCCAAAGTTATTTTTTTATTTAAATGTTTTTTTTCACAATAGTACTTTTT
The DNA here is from genome assembly GCA_937654795.1 of Cistogaster globosa. Taxonomy (NCBI): domain Eukaryota; kingdom Metazoa; phylum Arthropoda; class Insecta; order Diptera; family Tachinidae; genus Cistogaster; species Cistogaster globosa. The sequence continues at coordinate 35,360,745 of OW569403.1, forward strand.
ATTTTTAGTACTTTTATGAAAAATTTCAATTTACAAAAGTACGTTTTTTTCGAAAGTCCAAAAGTTCCAAAATATATTTGGAAATATTAAAAAGGATCTTAGGTACTTTAAATCTTTTTTTTTTAAATCTTTTTAACAAAAGTATTTTTGAATTTGCAATAGCAGCTTATGTTTTTACGGGCATTCTGCTCGCATTGTTAGAAACTGTAGTAACATATAATATGTTTATAAAGAAAATATTTATTAAACTCTTTTTGTTGAAAGCAACAATGTTGAGATGCAAGATAAGTTCAAGATTCTAGTGTGTATCAGAAGGTGTGTTTAGAAACATAAAAATGCACCAGAAACAAGAATTTTTTTATTTATTTATTATTTCACAATTTGTCACTCTGTTTTATTCAAAAAAAGATTTTATTTTTATTTTCTAATTTATAAAACCAATTAAGTGTTTTTAATATAACATGAGGAGTTATAGGTTTAATTGGTATGGCACATTTTGGGTTGGATAGTATTTTTTTTAAATTTTTGTTGTCTCAAGACATTAAATTTTAGATTTTTTTTATAGATTTTATTAACTAATTTTGTGTTGATTTAAATTTTCTTTTTAAATTGTTTAAATATATAATATTGTTAATAATATTTGATTTTGTATTATCTTTTTGACACTTACTAAACTAGCACACAAAATATTTTTTAAGGTACATTTAATTTGAAAAAATTTTTAATTTACTTTTTTTAAAGGTTTGATTTCATTCTTTCTAACAATTTACAAAAGTTAAAAATTTTGGTAGTTTTTAGTGGTTTGGTTTACTGGTCTAAAAAGTGGGCGATAGAAAGGTTGAGGGGAAAGTTTTCCTTTTTTATAAATAATATTTTTTATAATTATTTTTTTGAGGTATACGCGATAATAAAGACACACACATATATTTATAAATTTTCATATATATATATATTTTTTGTTTTTTTATATCTAAATATTTAATTTTAGCTGTTTTTTATTGGTAATAATAATAATGCCAAAGTATGTTTTTTTTTTGTTTGTTATTACAATAATTTATTTTTAAGCCAAACATTAATTTTTATTAGTTTTCTTTTCTTTTAATTTTATTTTAGCCAAAAAAGTGCTTTATTTTTTATTTTTGAACAAAAGTTTTAAGAGAACAATTTTTTAAATTATAGAAAATTTGATTTTTTAATGGGATAGAAGAGTTTTGTGTTATTTTTTTCGATTTGTTGATATTTTGTGTGCTTTTTTATTATTTTTGTTTCTGAATAAAGTTTATTTTGTTTTTTTTTAATTAATTTTTTGTTTTTATTTATTTAATTACTTTTTGTAAAATTTGAAGGCAGCTTTGTTTATTGATTTCCGTTTTCTTGTTAAAAATCAAAAGGTGTAAACATTTTCTTGATGAAATTATATTGTTAAAAAGAAAATAAAATTAAAAATTTTTTAAATGAATTTTGTTATCTGCTTTGAATTTTGAGTTTGAATTTTGAGTCTATTTGAAGAGAGGGGTTTTGGTTTTTATTTTAATATTTTATTGTTATTGCTGTATTTGTTATTGGTTGTTTTAATTGTTTATATATTTTTGTATAATATATAAATTTGATCGGATATTGTTGTTGTTGCTGTTGTTGTTGATAATTATTATGTAACTATTGTAAATAATATAACAGATTAGAGAAACTGTTAAAAATTTATTTTTCAAACATGCTGCTCTGTTAAAAAATGCTACTTTTATACATATCTTAAGTCTCCTTGTAGCTTAAAAATTATTGAAATATTTTAAGTCAACAATTTTTACTCATAGACAATTTTAACAAATATTCTATTAAAATAAGTTTTAGAATGATTTTCAGTTTCAATAAATTTTTAAATATTTATTAACTCCTGTTAGCAACATGTATCTGTAATAGCTACAACAGAAGGATAAATACCTATTGCTGTAGCAAAAGTTAGTAACTACAGTCAGTGTTGTCTGACCAAAATTTATATTCATAAAAAAGTAGGAGAGGAGCTAAAGTTTGTTTAGAGAAAACATTTTAATTTAAAAAATTTATGGTTGAAAGAAATCATTTAAAATTGTGTTCAAATATAAACTTTGTTGGCAACTTTTAATATTCAAATGTCTTATCGGAAACATGTTGCAGCGATTTTATTATTTAACTGCCACAAAAAAGTTGTCTGCGTTAAAATAAATTATTTCTCTGGGAAATTCATTTCCTTAACCTTTTTTTATTAATCGCTTTTGTTTTCATTTATGAAAAAAACAATAATCATGTTGCAGGCCAGCTAAATAACTTTTCAAATTTACTAAAATTGTTTAAGAACATTTTTTTTAGTTGCCTCTGAGTTTACAACATTGCTTACTGTTGCTTAAAATTCTGCACAATTTATATTATTTCACAGTTGCAAAGGAATGTTTCTGGTATATTCGACAAACAAAAACCTGACATTCCAAAAAATGTAGTATGTACAAAGCAAGTCCACAGCAACATTCTTTTTAATTAATTTTGTAAAATTTTCTTTTAATGTACGCTTCTGACAAGCTTTCGCTTGTAATGTGGACAGAATATCTGTTCAGGAAACGAAAATGAAAAAACTATCACTATCTATGAATATTGTAAAAAACTTGTTAATAGCAAATTCTAAATTATTGTTTTGTAAAAATATTACCACATCAAATATAGCAATATGGTATATTATTAGGAAATGATGCTTCAATAATATTGCCATTTAAATAGATAGTTCCATTTTTTGCTTTTAGTTGTTCTTTCCGACACATGTTTATTAAGGAAATGTTTAGCCACATGTAACTAAACATATGGTTGAAATTTTTAAGATTTTAACATTTTTTATGTCTTAAATAGTCGACAGAAAATATTTGTAAAATAAAAGGAAATTTATGACATGTAAAAAGTCTTGTATACAATTTCAAAACTGTTATATTATAGAACGTAGGAATTATTGCTGTTTTGATGTTGCTGGTTTTTGTTGGTATTGTTTTTGTTGTAAGAGTAAGTATGTTTATATTATTGCTGATGAGCTATTGTTTGTTTTTAGCTGGTTTTTATCTTGGCTTTAATTGTTGTTTTGAAGTTTTAACTATTTTTATTAATTGTTTCATTTCAATCAATTGTTTTAATTGCCTTTTTTATTTTGTAGTTTTGTAATTGTTTTGAATTCAAGTTGTATTGAAAAAATAATAATAAAGAAAATTGATCGTGTTTTTTAAAGAAAACGAAATTTGTTTGAGTAAAATTCTATGAATATTTTTGTTTTAAGTTTAAATAAACCAATTAATGTTTTTATATTTATTATTGTTCTGTTTAAGTTAAATATGTTTTTTTATTTGTTTGTAATTGTATATAGTTTTTTTTTTAGTTTTTTCTATATATTTAAAAACAATATTTCTTTTAATCTGTTGTAGTTTGATTTTGTTTTAAATAATGTTTGTAGTTTTTTTTCTTTAAAATTAATTATTTAAAAAAAAGTTTTGTACAAGTGCCTATTATTTGTTGTTTTCTTGTTAGATTTTAATTGGTTTTAATGTTTTGTTTGTTTCTATTTTGTTTGTCGATTGTCAAAAAAATTAAATTAAAGAGAGAAACATAGAAATTCGAAGAGGAAAAATTAATAAATTTAAGTAAATATTTATAAACATACACTGAAAAAAACAAGTACTATAGTAGAGTCATATACATATATATGTGTATGTATGCTTATGTAGATGTTTGTTTGTATGTATGTATATATATATATTAAAAAAAAACAATATTCATTTATATTATACATATATGTAAATATATATGTATAAGTTTCTTTATGTATATAAAGAAAATTTTGTCTTTCTAGTTTTTAGTACTTCATTTTTTATTAAGTAGTTTTTGTTATTGTTAGTTTATTAACTTAAGTGCGCGTTAAAGTGATAAGTCCACATACTTTCCTTTTCTGTTTTTGTTCAAAATTAATTGAACTGCATAAAATTATAGCATTCATTGCTCTCATGCATCAAAGCTTATTATATTTCAGGCCAACAATTAAAACATTTAAAGATTTTAAATTAATTCAAGGTGCTAAGTTACATTATATTAAATTTTTAAGATAAAACTTTACTTGTTTAACTCGTGTAAAATTTTTTGAAAACTATCGAAAACTTAAAAATTCATTTCTTGATTGAAATGTATCGTAAACTACTCGCTACGCTCGAGGAAAACTCTTAATTTTCTATACTTAAAAGCTTAGCTTGACAAGTCTAAAACGAAAGCATTCTCTTAAAATGTTATTTTAACATTTGAGCAGAAAGTGTATTTATTATAATTAACCTTATGACAATGACACGCACTTTTTTGGGCTAAAAAACTCTGTTTTAATTTTTTTTAAAATTTTTCTCTGTACAAAAAAAAAATCTTTGTGTATTTGTTTTAATCCCATTAACTTTCTCTCTTGTCTTTTAATTTCTCTTCATTTTAATTTTATTATTTTTTTCTTTGTAAGGATGTGTATGTTTGTATTAGATTTTAAGTTTTTCTTACATTTTTTTGTTTTTAAATCTATAAAATATTTTTGTGGGTTTTTCATTATTATTATTGTTTTTGTTTGTTGTTGTTTCATAAAAAAATTATTAACAGAAAAATTTTGACTAATTCCTTTTAATGAATGTTTTTTTTGTTTTGCTCTCTTTAAAAATGAATAGTTGTTCGCCCTTCAATTTTACTTCTTGTTAAACTTAATTTCACTAAAATTTAATTTCTTGTCTAAAATATTTTCTACGCATTTGGTTAAAAAATATTTTTAATTTTCTCAGTAACTGTAGTAGTTATTAGCTAATGTTTCATTACCACTTTGGCTAGGGGCCAAGTTACCGCCCACTCCACCATACCAAGTTTGGCTGGAAATATGAGCTTGATGCTGGTGTTGTTGCGGGTCATACCAGGGGTAATGGTGTTCAGAACGGAGTTGAGAATGACGTTGGTGGTGGTGTGAGTAATAGTGTTGGCCTACGTAATGATGTGGTCGCATAAAACCTACTTCTTCTAAACCTGTCTCGGCTCCTGTTATATCTGCTAATCCATAGGGCAGTTGCTTCTATAAATTTTCCTCGCTTTCTTGTTTTTCGGCTTTGATTTGTGATAGTTTCTCTTGTAGTATAGAGGTGCCCGTTTCGAGATTAGGAATTTCGTTTTTAACATTTATAGAATTGATACCACTATTGCTGCCCACACCACATCCACCATTAATGTCCAGAATATTAATGACATTGTTATGATGATTGTGCTGTCCCTGAAGTTGATGATGATGATGGTGATTACTCATTTGCAGTTCACTTTTTAAACTGCTGTTGTCCGTTTCGGAATTGGAATCATGTGAACCCAAGCGACTGCGTTGGCTAAGTGATGCCTTTAAGCCACCATTACCGCTTCTGTTGTTGTTATTCTCGAAGCTATCATCTACACCACTTTGGGAGGTCTCTTCGTCATCATCGCTGTCGCCAGCACTGTGTGGTGAATTTCGTTCCCGTTTAATGGAGGTGCTACTTAGGGAGAGTGGACTACCTGAACGTTTGAGAGTTCTTATGTGAGAGGGTGACAGTGAATTGTATTCATTGCTGCGATTGTTGGTAAATGGTAGTGGGGTTTTTTTCATCAGCAACTGATCCAGTAGAACACCACCTGAAGAACTTGTACTGGCGGCGTTAACTTCATTGTTTTTGCGATCGAGTGTTTTACGTATGATGCCATCAAGAAAAGAAGCTCCGTTTGCTGCATTGTTTTCGTACAACTCTCGCGCTCTGCTGATTTCTTGACCTGACAGTATGGGGCTTGATATCGGACTGGGTCCATTGGAGGAGTTTGTTGTGGTATTTCCACCAACGCTGCTAGCACCTCCGCCACCACCTCCACCCGTCATATCCTGATATCTCTGCATATGGCTCTTGAGTATGTCACTGCTGGCTTCGTTCGGTGAGGAGGCTGAGGGCACTGTATTATTGCGATTAAAATCCATTTGCAGCTGACTGAAGGCCGCCGCTTGGTTGTGTTGCCAAAAGAGCGGTGATGCATAGGGCAAGTGGGCTAAGGCGGGATCGAATATGGGCAGTTTCATTCCATTTGCGGAGTTTCCCGGAAATGCGGCTGTACCAGTGCCTCCATTATTTTTCATGCCTGATCCACCCAGTTTAATATTAGTGTTTGAACCAGTATTACCGGCCTTAAGTTTGTCAAGACCCGTTAATCCTGCAGGAATGTTGGCATTTGCTTTTAAACTATTGCTACTACCCTCTAGACCCGGCTGGGGCTTAGGTTCTCGTTTGCGCGGTCTCATCAGATGGCGCTCCTTAACCTTGTACTCTAGTGTTGAATGTGGAACTCCATAATAACTGCCGGCTCTGTGCACCGACATCTCACCACGTTGCACAGCTTTGACAGCTTCCACCAGACTATCGCGATCATAATTGCGATATTTGCCACGTTTGGGGCGGGTACCTTTGCCAGCAGCTAAAGCGGCTGCTTCTTGACGGCTGAGATGATGGTGGGCATGTTGTAAGTGAGCAGAATGATGATGGTGTTGCACAAGATCGGCTGCAAGCAGATTTGGAGCAGCACCAAAGCGTGAAGTGTCCGTTCCGCCTATATTTTTAACCACCGATATAGTGGGTTTCTTGTAATCATTAGACGCTGACATTGATCCTAAATTACTGCGATCAGAGTTCGCACCGAAGCCCAGCAGAGAAACCGAACTCGCATGCACGGCCTCCTTATTAGCTTGCTCGTTCATTGTACGGTGAATGCTGTTAGCTATAACATCACTCATCCTTAATGACTGAGTTGGCTGGTTATCGACTCCTCCGTGTATTAAAGGTGGTGTTACTGAAAGATTTTTACTGCTTAACTGTTTCTGAGCGGCATTTACAGCGGCCGCTAGCAGTAAAGGACCAGGACTATCACCATTGCGATTTGAATTGCTGTTGTTGTTGTTGTTATTGTGACACATTAGAGCCGGAGAACCGCGAGTACTGCTGGGACCCATGGAATTAGATGGCCCTGCGACTGGAGTATAGGACGGAATTTTCAATATCGCCGAGGGATCATCGCAGGCCTCATTCGGATCCAATGAAGAATTTGTTTCGGGTGTATCAGATTTTGGTAGGCGACGCCCGCTAGTAAATGATGTCGGTTGCTGCTGCTGTTGTTGCTGCTGCTGCTGCTGCAACAACAACTGTAAAAGTGGACGGTAATCCTGCTGTTGGTTTCCATTATTGAGATTGTTGTTATCATTGCCACTTGTCGCAGAACTATTAGCAGCTGCTGTAGCTCCCAATAGTATGTCCTTCAGATTATTAGTAGAATTAAGAAGCAAAGCACTAAAAACATCTCTCAGATTTTTATCGGATAACAAGAGAGTCTGCAATAGAAGCGGCAGAGCGGCATCTAATGCTGTTATTTGGGTTTGTGTATTATGCTCAGGTAGTCCGTCTGTTGTCTTAGGTTTTGAGGATTCGGTATGAGCTGGCTTGGGTGAGACGTGCAACAGCGTGGTCTGATCATTGATTTCCGTACCTTCACTATTATTGATACATAACTTCTTAAGCAAATTGGGTGTTGAGATGCGCGCAATTGCACCATCGTCTGGTTGAGGTGTTACAGCATTGCTCTCCACTTCCGTCTCCTCGTCGCCAGACATATCTTTCTCGAGTTCCTGCTGCAATTGCAACAATTCTGGTAAGGTCTGTTCGTTATTACGTTTCGCCTCCACCGTTAGCTTGTAGATCTTGTTACGTAGTGTCGAACGTGGTACATTAAATTGTACGGCCGCTTTGCGAGTCCCTAATCTGCCGGAGATGATTTCTTGCAGAGCATTATTTAAATCTTCTTCACTGTAAGTGCGTCGTGTCGAAGGAACGGGTGTAGCACGTGATGATTTTATTCTATAAGTTGAAGGTAAAGAAAAAAAATTAATTTTGCTAAAATTTAAAATATTTTTACAAATTAATATTTCAAACGTAAAAATTAGTTTCAAAACTTATAAAATTTCTTATCAGTATTTAATTTTTTTTGCACTTTTTGTCATGTGCAATACGCAAAAATGTCTCAATTATATTTTCGCGGTTTAAAAACAATCGTTCATTTTTATTTTATTAATCTACGTTTGTTTTTGTTGTTTTTTCTTTTATTCTGTTAAATTTTGCAACATTTTCATGTTGTTTTATTTCTCATGCATTTTTGTTGTTGTTGTCGTATAGAATTAATTGACGAAATTTGAACTGATAATCGAAATTGAAGGCAATAAATATTAAGAAATTTATTGTTGTTATTGTTACTGCTGTTCGTAACGCATTTTTTGACTGATACATTTTTTCATGTTGTGTCATGATTTTTGAAGTTTTGATAACGTTTATTGTTGTTGCTTTTTAATTGATTATTTTCATACCCTTCACCACAGGTGGAAAGAGAGTATATTTAAGTTTATCATTCCGTTTGTAATTGCTACAATGCATATTCTTGATCTCACGTAGTGTACATATTCTGAGTTCTTATGCATAGCGAAGTCGATTGACCTATATCTGTCTGTCCGTCTGTGTTCGGGTTGATATGAATTATAAAGTAAAAAAAGAATATCAACTGAGTAAATTTACTCCCCCATATTTTCCGAGTTATGGGTCTCTGAACTTTTTATAGAAAAGTACGATTGTGCGCCATATTTTTTAAGATATGAATATGGGTATCATTTAAAAGGTTTTGAAGAAATCTTTCAGGAATTACTAAAATTTTTATAAAATGCTTAACCCATTAAGAGCTGATGAAATTTTAATTATAGAAAGTAATTAATTTTTTTCTTATTTTTTAATTCTTTGTCATTCCAATATTTGTGAAGGGTATATAAGATTCGGATATAGCAGTTTTACTTTTTTTTTATTTTATTTAAAATAATGAGGACATTGATATTTATAAAATTGTTGAGTTAAAATGTAAAATTTTATATTGATATTAACGTATGTTATTTTCGTTTCTTAACGCTTTATCACTTTAAAGAAATGAATTGCGATTGCTCAACAATTTAAAACAATTAAGAAATGTTATTCTTAGCAAAAAAAAAAAAAAAAAAAATTGTGTGAAATGCATATTTGTATTAAACAAAAAATTGAATTTACTTGCTTAATTGCTTAAAGATCAAAGAAAGTTTAAAATTAACTGTATTTTTCAAAACATAACAGCTACATGAGGAGTTTTATCTAATTGGAAATCTCCCAAAACACATTGTGACGAGAGGATGGTGTAGCTGAGATCATTAGCACGTTGACTATAACGCACGTGATTAGTTAGGCGGCCTGTACCTCGTTTCTGTATCAGTGAAAAATTTCTCTTATGAAAATATTATAATTATTTTCTACACGGATGGAGTGAAGTTAATAATAAATTTTTCAAAATAAAAGAAATAAAAAAAGTTCGTGAAAAATTTTAGCTGACTCTGTATGGAACTATAATTTTTCATGTGAGTAATTTCCCACCTTCAATTCAATAACATCAATTTTTATATATTATAGTGCCCTCCTTTACCTGCAAAATTAAATTGTTCGCGAAGTAAAAAATACATAAAATAACTGCACTAACTTTGTAATCTAGAATTTGCCTTCTTAATAAGAGAAAATTTTAACATGGTTCTAAAAATAAACATCACGTTCAATTTCAGGTTTCCAAAAAATGAAGCATTTTATTTATACATAAATCTTCCTTACCATCTCTCTTCTCTTCTTGAGGGCTTAAAGAAAATACTGTATTTGATTGAAATGTCAAAATAATGCTGCACAAAAAGTACCATATTGAATTGATAACACCATGTAGTCTCTGTAGGTGTTATATTTCAAAGATGAAAATCTAAGAAGAGGAGGCAGAGATAGCAGCAAACAAAATAGTAAGGGATCAATGTTTTAAAAGTGACTATAAACTATTAGTCAGTATCCGTCTCTGAAAGATACCTGTGAGCGGACAAAAAGGACCTTCGAAATTAGAGATACCAATGAATAGATGGATTTACACGATGATTTGTTATTTTAAAAATCATAAACATTTTTATACGATGATTTTTTTGCTTGATTTATAAATAGCAGAAGCCATCTTATTTCTAATAAGGATCCTTGTCCTACTACTTGTTTCGTATGATGCCAGGTAGTCTGGCTGAAATATGTCTCGTCCAGTTAATTAGCCGGGCTTAAAAATGCACAGGTCTTTCGATACAGAATCTAACGATTACCAGAAATATAAGTAAATAATAGTCCTGCGGGTCAATGACACTTTAATCGATTTTTTCTCAATCATCTCAAGCCAAATATTTGAAAAACCAAACTACAGAGGAATTTTTTTATACATCCAATACACGTTTACATTTATACAAAAATTTATATTTTATGATTTCAGTTATAGAAGATTGTTTTTGACAGTTATTTTTCTTCATTTTTTTATTATTTTTTGAATTGTCTTATTCCTTTTTTTTTTGAATATTGTATGCAGTATTATTTATTCATAAAAAAAACTGATATGAAGTGACTTCTTTTCAAACAAACAATAAGTCGACTTCACTTAAAAAATTCTATTCAGATTATTCTGTATTTTTGGGGTAGAAGTCCCTGATGATTTCGGCAAAGAGACACTATAAAGACAAAGCTAAATAAAAGTACTTTGTTCATGTTACAAATCTTGGACAGGCTGCAAAAACGAAAACTTCCTTTGGTGAATGAATAAATTTCTGATGGTTTTCCTTTTTTTTTGGAAAGACACACAAAAAACATTTGATGGAAATAATGTATGATAACAAAAAAGCAAAAATAATAACGATGACAATGTTCATTATGAGTATGATTATAATGATGGTTGATGGGTCATAGAGACATAAAGATGACAAGTGTTGTTTTCAAAATGAGAAGACATCTAACATCCTTTTTTTTACATTTCATTTTGAAGTTCATTAGATGTCAGCTTTTTGCTTGTTTTTCATTTGCACTTGAAACTGTGGAAGAGTCAAAGCAAAAAAAAAAAAATAAAATCAAAACCAACTGTTTGCTGAATGTGATATGTAAAAGTAACAACAAAAATTTTAGGGACCATTTAAGTAAAAGTAAAAAAAATAAGTTTTAAAAAAAATATAAAAAGCCTGTCTTTGATGCACAAATGTATGTTTTTATTTTGTATAGAAAAAGTAAAAAGTTACATGCAAACAAAACGTAACGGAAACCCAACATCTTTATGCAGCAGTAAACCGGAAAGCAACTACATTGCTACGTTCTTTTTTGTGCTTCTTCTTTCATAAATAAAACGTTTGACAAAAATTTGCAACATAATATTATACAAAAAACAACAACAAAAAAAAAGAAGAAAAGTCTGCCCAAAAAAGTAAAGGAAAAATTTGCTAGAAAATGAAGGTTACACAAAAGATGTTTGAGATGTTAAAAAAAAGCTAAACAACATATTTTTGACAGCCTCTTTTACACATACACAGTCAAATAATAGCGAGGACTCCCAGGAAACACGAAGTTTGTCTGTCTGGTTGCAAAAAGATTTACCATCCCGTTGATGTTGCAATTTATATGCATGCAGTCTTGTAAGCAGTGCCAGACAGGTGAGGAAGCTGAAGTTTAAAGCATAACGAATTTGCAAGTCCTTAACATCTTGTCACAGACTAATAATTGCGCTTGTATTTATTATTTTGTATTAAGTGGAGTCGAAAACCAGAGGTTCTAAGCATGCACTTAGAAAGAAAAGAAACATTTTAAAATGTTTCAAAATGGAAATAAACTTTTTATTAAAATAATTTTGTTTAAAGCTTTTTATGCAGTAAGAATTTGTTGTTTAGCTGGTAGTTATTTAGTGTGTGACTTAAGGCAAAGGTGACCTATTAAAAAAAAAAAATTAAAAAAAAATTTTTTAATTTTTTTCAAGGATCATGAATTATTTTTTGTAAAAAAGCAACTTTTCTAAATAAAATGATTTCTTTACTTTTAGCAAAAAAAAAAAAAAAATTTTTTTTTTTGGCTAAAATTTATTCAGCGATTTTTGTGGTTTAGCGATTTTTTGTGAAAAATTTGGATTTACACGATATAACATATTATTTTTAACAAAATTGCTTTTTGGTATAATATCATTTTTTTACACAGAGAGCTTTGAAAAAATTAATTTTTGCAAAAAATTATTTTTGTGACACTAGTGATATTTGTGACAATATTTCGAAGTAAACAGTTACGTAAAATTTTTTTTGTATTTATACTACTGCATTGTATTCCTGTTAAAAGAAATCTTTTTGCTCTACTGCCATTTAAATGTTTTTATAAGTGATTTTAGGTGACTTTTGTGACAAAAATTTATTTTGTTAAAGAGGTGATAGGAAATTTTTTTTTTAATAGGAAATCCTTTTTTTTAAATATTTTTTGCAGCCACAATATCTTTTATGTCAAAATAAAGTTTTTTTTTTATTTTTGGCTTTAGTCATAAAAAAAAAAATGGTCATGCATTAGTGTAGAAGAATTTGTTTGTGACACAGCTTATACCTGTTATGCAATAAAATATATTTTTTAAGGAGATATAAGTGGAACAAGCTTTTGGATAAAATATTAAGGTTCTAGCCATAAAATTATTTTTGTAACAAAAGTGACTTCTGTGAGAAAAATCATCTTTTTTATTTTAAAATCTACGATCATTTTTTTTAGACAAAAAATTCTTGTGATTAAAGATGTTTTTAAAATGAAAGTTCCAATTTTTTTTCATGACATAAATAATGTGTTAGTTAAGATTTATTTATTTGCCACTGCTTCCACTAAAGTGATTTTACTGGCAATTGATAAATGATCATTGATTTATTGTAAAATAAGTGACAAAAATAATTTTTTATGACAATTTTAGTATATATTTCTTCAAATGTTTTTTTGTTTGTTTTAAAGAACAAAAGATGAATTATTATTTTCAGAGAAAAGTAATATTCTTGCATCAGTATTTTATTTATTTAAAGTTTATTTTGAAAGAAAAATTTTACAAATTTGTTGAAAAAACTTTAAACGAAAAGAAAGAATTTTTAAAATTTGCAAACCTCTGTTAAAACATCTAAAGAAAAGCAAGTTAAATCAAAGTGTATTCATTGCATTCAAATTTTTAGAACAAAGAAATGAAGCATTTAAATTTAAAAAAAGAAGCAAAAACAACATATTAGAGGTCTGTGTTTTAAATGCATAAAAAATATTTGGATTTTTTTGTCATTATATAACATTTTTTCCATTTATTTTGTGTTTTTTGGTTGCAATTTGGTGATTTCTATTTACTCATTTTCTATAATGTTGTTGACGCTGTTGCTACCTTGCGCTTACCCTACTCCTGTCATTAAGGACCCCCTCTCTAGCGTGTCTGCTTAAAAAATTGCAACAGCAAAAGCGAAAAAGAGGTTGCAGTTTACAGTGAAAAAATAAAAAAAGAGAACAGTTAAAAAAATACTACAAAATAAAACTGTCGTAGGGAGTAAAAGAAAAAAGAAATATTCAGTGTCGTTTGCGTGAGTCGTCTACCTTTTCATCATCATCATCATCATCGTACTTATGTACAGACACACTTTTAAACTGCAATTGCTGCAGTTATTTTTTTTATTGTATATGTGTGTGTGTGATTTTTTTTGGTTCTCATTTGTTTGTTTGAATTGTGTGTTCTGTTGCAATTGCAGTTGTAACTGCTTTTGTTGTTCTGTGTTCTGTTCACTTTTTTGTTGATTTTGTGTTTGTTGTTGTTGCTGTTTTATATTTTCAATTCATAATGAAAGTGCACGCATGTAATAGAATTGTATGAACAAAAATACACACACACACACATACATATTTATTACATGTTCATATATTTTATTTATTCTTTTTTGTTGTTACTTTTTTGGGGGCTTTTACATCTAGATTGCATTTATTTATTTTTTTTTTAATTTTTAGTTTATTTGTGTGCGTGTTTTAAATTAAAAAAAAAAATATTTTTTTGTTTTGCATTTTATATAATTCGTTTGCATGGCTTAAAAATTTTTTCATTTTCAACAAATTTCGTTGCAATTTACTGCAAAAAAAGGGTTGGTTTTTCGTTCTTTTTTTTTCGTCATAAGTGCGAATGCATTTTCGTTATACAAACCCACACTCAATAATATAACGATTGCAATTTGTTGGTATGAACAATGAATGCAGTTTTTATTTTTGTTAATTAATTGTACGTTGTTGTAAAATGTGCAATTTATACTGTCAAGGTATGGTAAAATGGCTATTGTATTGATGCATTCAAAAAAATAAATAAACAGTTTTGAATTGGGGGTCCCATTACAGAGGGCAAAAAGAATAATATGAAATTTAATATTTTTTTTTTAATTTTACATTAGATTTTACTCTTAAAGTACATTACTCAACGCATATATTTCGCAAAAATTATACAACAACGAAAAAGATTCCTGTATTAATTTGTTTACATTTCGTTGTGATTGGTATAAAAATTAAAAAGCAATATTTTGTAAAATATAATTTCGAGTTATATAATTCTGTATTTCTCGCTTAAAAAATTAAAAATAGCAGGAACACCAGTGTTAATAGCAAATAACGTACGTGATTTTCGTACGTGAAAAAGTAAATGTGTTATTACAAAACTGAAAGGTTTTCTTAATTCTCTTCAAAGCAGTTTTCCAATTTAGGAAACAATTTTTTTTTATGTCATTAAACAATTCTAATAAGAAATAAATTTTCTATTTAGGAGGTTGGAGCCCCTCTGTATTGTATAAAACTAATAAAAAAATTGGTCGCCTTATACAAAAGGGACCTATAGCTTTAGCATGGTGTACACATTATTTAAAAGTCAGGAGACTTACAATTATGATACTTTAATGTATGCAAGTTTAAGATTTAAATTTAATTAAATTTTTAATTGACTCAATTAATTGTTTAATTGAAAAAATATGTATTTTTTTTTAAAAAATGTGTATTAAAAAACTTAAAAGTTTCATTTAATTTCAATTTAACAACAAGAAAAATAATAACTTTTGTTTGTGTTATTTAAATAATATGCGACATTAACAAACTCATGTAGCCATTTACGCAGCCAATCAGAGATTTACCGATTTTCTACCGTGACTACTCAACAATAATTATTTTTTATTTTACTGAAGGCGCTTTAGGGATTGCAACTGATAGCTCGTGATATTTTAATTTTATTTAATTGTCAAAAATTCTCATGCCCATACAAAATGTATAAGACCAACCAAAATAGCGGGACGCTAACGTTGGACAATTGAAAAATCTAATTTTGACTGCGCGTAAAAAGTGAAGTTGGCTGCAAAAGAAGTGTTGTTATTGTTTTTTTTTTTTTGTGGTATATACAAAAGTATTTCCAACAATAATGACATTACAGCTACTTTAAAGTCAATTTCGCGATTTTATCTCTCTTAATTATTTTAATTTTGTGGTTTTTAGCAAATAAGATAAGTAAACCATACTGTTCGTTTCACAACGTTAGCGCTCTTATTTAAGTTACTCATTACAGCGTAAAAACTAGACGCTAAATTACGTCGTGCCTAACGCCGTATTTAGGGTGGACTGTTATGCACTCCTTTCAAATTGATTAAACTTAAATAGTTTTTGTTACTTGTCAGCTCAGAAACTAGGGTCTTAAATTAAGGTCAAGCTTATATACAGTTTAAAAATAAAGTGCAACGGTACTTCTAGCGTAACTGTTTTCGAAATAAATGATTCTGGTTTTTACTTTATTTAAGAATAAATTTTTTATAAGTTTTTTAGAGCATGCAATAATTTTAAAGACAAGATTTTGCCATAACTTTAACCGTATAAATCAGTTTTTAAAGCAAACCTTTTGAGGGACATTGAAATTGATTGTTGTTCACCAGCTATAATGCCGTTGGCTTATCTTCCGCGCAAGTCAACTTTTTATTGTTCTTAGATCAGGAAAGTACAGCGGCTAACGAAGAAGACGAATGTTGTGACGTAAAATAATTATTTTACAGCTCTTGCATTATGTATAAAAACATCATCCTGTTGCAAGATCTACAGAATCGATCTAAAAGTTGCCTTTGGTTCTACTATATTCAAACTCAAGTTAATTTTGTGGATAAAACTTTATTTATTATTATTATTTATTATATGTCTTCTGGTCAAGGTAATTTCAAACATTTTAAATAATGTTAAGACCGGGAAAAACTGCCAACATTAAAAAATAATGAATGGGGGCATTAACATGTTGTATTATTATGGAGTTCAAGAATTGCATTTAGTTAGGTAGAGTGAGGAGAGTTTAGACTATTTCTCCAGTCAGCATGCCGCTTGGAAATTATAATTCTGTTCTTCTGTAGCACATTTCGGCACCTCACCTAATGACATGGTCCTTGCGCTTGTTACAGAAAAATTCTTTTTTTAAAGTTTTTATAGCCGTCTGGTTCGTCCAGAATGAAATTCTTCTCATCTTTAAGAAGTAAACAGACAGAGCTCTATCATTGCAGTAACAGCGACTTGACAACATGTGTCAGCTAATTTTTATTTTTCTTTTTAACCGGCTTCAGTAGTCTGAATGTTGCTTTTTTTAATGTTTGTGCCCGCAGAACTCAGCCATTTCTAAACAGATTTAAGAAATTTTTCTTTTATTTGAAAGGCCTGCTTAAAGATTTGTCAGTTAAAAATTTTAAAAAATAATAGGGTGTCTTCATACAAATAAATGTTTTTACGTGTATGTATTATGAATCGTAAAGAGCGCCACTACAAAATTTAAAAATACTGCGTATCATTATAGCACTCAATAACACAAAATAATACAAAAATAAATTTTCATATTAAAGGGTGTCCCCACAGTTACGTAATTTGACCTATGTTGGCCTATCCTTTGAACCGTTATAAACAAACGCTAAAAATTTTACAGAATATCGATTACGAGTATCGTTATAATAACTAGTGTAAATATTTAAAATTATTAATTAAAGGGTGACCCAATAGTTCATTTAATTTGATGAATTTGGCCATACATTTGAACATTTGTAGACACACGGTTCGTTAAAATAACAACTATAAAGTTTGGATAAGAAAATTAAAGGGTGTTCCAATATTTGATGTAATTTGATCTGTTTGATAAAGTGATGAAAACGTTAAAGACTGACCTCTAAAATATACAAGGAACCTGTATTACTAAATCCGCTATAACAACAAGTATACAATTTGTTTTGATTAATTAAAGGGTGTTCCCATAATTGATGTTAATGATAACAAGGGCCAATAGTAGGAAGACTACGTAGATATTATTTTACTTAAGATTAAGTTTTCATTTACCATTTTATTTCGAAAATAAAACATGAAGCAATTCTCATCATGCATAAATTGAAAATCAGTCGCAAATTCAATTTATTAAATTATTGCGAAATTGTGTTTAGCGATGAGGCTCATGATTAATAAACAAAATTGCCGCATATGGACCTCAGGACCCTAGAGACTTCCATACATAAAAAAATACACGTTTTAGAGCGTCGTATGCAATGGCTTAATTATTGGACCTTTTTTCTTAAAACCAAAAAATTTTTGTTTGACCAATTATTTTTCGTTTGAAAATAAGCATGACATTGATTCAGACGGAATGAGGTTTTAAAAGGATGGGGCTGCGTGCCATATAATGACTGCAACCATTGACTTTTAAAAATTAAAATTTGGCGTTAAGTTCACTGAAGAAATAGACCTGTAAACTGGCCTTCTAGGTCGTTCGATATAATATATTGATAAACTGGCAACAAATGTTATTTTATACAATCAAGAGTTTTGTTTATATATTTATTTTATAATTTTTTTAATTGCAAAGCAAATCTTAAAAGTATTAAATTAAATTATAGTATTGGACTTTAGAAATAATCATCTGCAATTTTTGCTCTTGCTTTTCTACTTCTATGAAATGACATAAAATTTCACATTAAATTCCTTTAACATTGTTTCATATCTGTGAAATTAGGTTTCTGCCGGAAAATAAAACCAATATTTAATGTTTTCATAAATAAAATTAAAAAACAAAACTATTTTAGTGTGAGTTACTGAAATGAAAATTAATATAATGCAAGATTTCAAGGATGGTCTATCCTTTTCGAAAACTATGACAAATTGCATTTATTTCAAATGTAAAAAAAAATTCTTCCTCTCTCCCTCCCTCTCTCTCTTCCTAAAGGACAACAGCTAACAAACACACCAAGTGGATTACAGACACACTCCTCAATAACTCTGCCAACACTTCTTGAATCTAATAACGGCGAAAAGTGTGTGCACATAAAATGGTCAGAATATGTATCGGTGTGTATGTCTTAAAATAAGGAAGGACATTTTTTGTATGTTTTTTTTCTATAAGATATTTTAATGTTGTTGTTGTTTAGTTTGACATTTGGGTCGGTGGACTTAACAACAACAATATAAAAAGTGTATAGACAGACAGTGACATAGACAATTCCTACTTAGGAAAAAAGTGATTTTTGTGCACATTAAATTTTCCTTATTTTATAGTATCTTTTTTACTAACGCACAATGGCTTGAAAAGGATTTATTTTAATGAAATTCTCAATTCTCTGTGTAAAGATTAAAAATGTGTATAAACATTTGAGTCTTTTTGTTTGGCACAAAATTTGTTTACACACATTTTTAATTTTTACATTAAAAAAAATAGTCATGAGGAGGCGAGTTTTAGAAAGCTCCTGCAGCTTAAATATATGCTCGATATAAATTTGAGTGCTATGAGCGTATGACTTCTAGATTTAAAATATTATAATAATTTTTTTCGTGCTCCATTTTTTAAATGACATTTACGTCAATAAGTGAAAAATTCAGTTTAAGATGGTTTTTTAAGAAATAATATAAAAAATTTAATTGCTATAAAATCAAAATGCATTGTGATATTCTTCTTCTTCTTTTTATTTATATAATGTCTTTAAATTAATTTTTTTTTAATTAAACAGATAAATTCCCCGAACGGGAAAAAATGTCTTTAATTATTACGGGGTTGTCTAATCCTTTTGAAACTATGTGGACAATAATGAAAGATTTAAAAATCCATGTTCTTGTTTTTAATCAGTGCTTTGCACTTCGAGGAATTGTACAATAGTTTGTTAATTTTGGCTATGTTTGGATAGGGCTAGAAAAAGATCCGCTGTAATTTTTTACCTAGTTTTCTTTTATTCGAATTTTCTATGGGTTGGCCTTATAAAACAATTTTAAAAAATTTGCTTGTACCGAAGTAAAAACACAACGCCAAAAATACTAACTTAAGGTCAGCCAAAATTAAAAAAAAATTGTAAGTTAATTTTCTTCCAAACTCGAAGAGTTAACCTACACATCTAAACACTTTTTTATATATATTTTCAAGGTAAAAAAATCTTAACATTTAAGTTGAAATTAAACATTTTATAACATTTTCAAAAAATTATATGAACGAGGTACCTAATTTCTGGGACCTCCCCAGGAACCCTCTTTTATCCTAAGGGGCCGACCGTTCACAGCACCCCTCTGCTTTGCCTCTGTAAATTTTGTCTAGAATAAATCATTTTTAAACCACTGTGCAAAGTCTTTTTTGCGATAAAAATAATTCCCATTCCCTGCTCAAAAAACTACAGAAAATCATAAAAAAGCATGCTGCGGCTTGAAAACAAAATGAAAAAGATAATTTAAAAACCAAGAAAATGCTCACAAATTTCAAAAAGGAAATAAGACGAAAAAAAAACAAAAAATGATGACAAAATAAAAAAATCATAAGCGATCGATATGATGTACTCATTTCTGTCTGGTGCGCAGTGTAAAGTGCATGACATCCAATGTTTTCATTTCATACAGTAGGGATACCTACCAACGTACAAGCATAAATGTTCAAACAAAACATACACACTCTCATACACTCAATTATTAACACACACAAAATATTCAAAGTTATGAAATAAAAATTTCGACTTAAACTGACACCAGATGATGATGATGACGATGCTGACGTTGGCGACCATTATTATTATCATCATCATGTTGATGATGAGGGAAAAGAAAATGATGCCAGCTAGCACCGCTGTTGCTGCTATAAAAGGGGGACAATAATGAGCGTAGTAATGCTGTTAAAAGTACTTAAAGTATCGAGTATGAGAGGTCTATAGGTTCCTCAGATATTTAAAAAAATCACCTTAATATGATGATAGAATATAGAATTTTTTAATAAAGAAAAATGATAATAAAAAAATATTATAAGAAACGTTCAAAAAATCAAAAATTTTTGCAGCGTCAGATTTTTTCTTAGAAGTGGTTCTTAATTGTGTTGTCCTCGTGTATGTTAAACATACATACAAACATTAATATTCACTTAGACATCATTTTTTTTTTGCATTTCACAAAAAAACGTCTTAATTTTCCTCTTGTATATTAGAGACCTCAGTCTGTATGTGTGTGTAACGGGTTGTATGATGAATGTTTGTTCATATAAATTTCACATACTCATACAAATACTTTACGGAAGGCTCACATGAAGCCAGCAGCCAGCTTTAGTTTATTTTTTCGTTTTTTATTTTTCTCTTCTAAATACAGATCCCTAAAATAATATTTTCTTTTTTAAGTTTTAGCTATTTGATATAAGAACTAAAAATTTTTTTATTTTGAAAATAAAAAAGTTAGTAAGCAAAAAAATAGAAAGTGATTTAATATTTTAAATTAAGTACATCAACAGCACTAGCAGAGTGTAATGTAGCATTTTTTAGACCGCTTTGTCCGCCATCCATGTCAACAATCAATATGATGCTCGAACAACGTCTACTGTGTCATGAAGAAAAAAGTATTAAAAAAAATAAAAATAAATTTTATTCTTTGTTAAAACGCAGATCCGGTTAGCAGGAAGTAAACACTAACGAGTGTGTGACGATTAATACAGAGAACAACACAAAAGGCTTTGGGATTTGGATGAACTTTGTCCAATAAACTTAATGTTTTTATTTTCTTAATTGATAGGCTAATTGGGTGATGTTAACAACGAACACTCTCTAAAGCAACGGTTCTCAAATGGGGGTCCGTGGACCCCTAGGGGTCCGTAGCAACCATCCAAGGGGTCCGCATGAAGAACCGAAAAAACAGTGTTTTCAAAAATTATAAAAGTTTTATTATGAATTTGGGCTTCGAAGGGGTCCGCGAAAAAAAATTAGTTTACTAGGGGTCCGCGAACAGGAATTTGATGAGAACCCCTGCTCTAAAGTAAATAGATGAGAGAAAAGCCGATAACGGATGTAGCGATTCAAAGTTGTAAAATAATAAATCTGCGATTATCACGACAATGACTGCTAAAGACCCTTATTACTGGCGGCGTTATATCAAAGAACTTAAAATATTATGGAAGACTAGCTATTTCCGGTGCACTTTGCTAACCCGATGTGAATAATAGTAGCACGACCACTCTAACAATCCAGCAAGTTTGTTGGATTATTCACGCTAATATGAAAGTTACTTGTATAAATTTTAAGATCCTTCCTTAACAGTTTTCTATAACTTTTCATTTTTATGGGAGGTGTCACGCCCACTGTCCCAGTTCATGCAATATTTTGCTTGACTACGTACTTTAATAAAGAAGTTAGTATCCAACCATTTCTAACATAAAAAATTTAATTCCGAAGAAAATAAAACTATTGATTTAATAACAATTAAATTTAAATTTTTAAACAAATACCTCCTAAGTTTTGAATGGTAAAATACATAAGATGCAACGATCTTTAAGAGTAAAAAGAGATACAAGATAGAAAAATAAATTAGCCCAACTTAAGCAGGACTAAACCTCTTCTATGGGCACCTTTAAATATATTGACTTCAGAGATTTTCTTTAAATATTACAGAGGCTGATTTATTTATCTTTTTTTGGCACTTGTCCCACTGTGCGGCGTATGTGTTTAGAAGAGAGTTTGTTGCATTTTGCACTTCTACATACAGTTTTCTTAAACTCATATTTCAAAATGTGTTTGTATATTGGCTTGTAATGAAAACGTGTCTTTAAAGAAATTTGCCGGGTATTTCATTTCAATAGTTTTTCTTCAAGTATATGTTTATGTGTGTTTGTATGTGTTCATGTGTAGACAAGTGTTCCCATTTTAATAATTATTTTTTTTTTTTCAGTTTCATATGTGTGTTAGATGTGTGTGCATGTGTATGTATGTATGTAAGCAAGTGTGTCCATGTTGTTGTTGTTTTTTTTTTTGCAATAAATATTTAATAAACAAGTGTTAATAGAAAACTAGTGTTTATTGATTTTAGTTCAATGTTGTTTAAAAGAAATTAAATACAATTTGTTTAATGCATATCAAATAGAAAAAAATTGATAAATTAAAAAATGTTTTTGTTTTTTTTTCTGCAATTAAAGTTTTGGGTTTCTTTAAAAATAATAAAGACTTTAGACTTTGTTTTGTTTAGTTGTCAACTACTTTAAATTATTTCATTGTTTCGTTGCTGTTTCATTGTGCTGCTTTTATAAACATGTTCTGGTTATGATTCATTTCTTTTTTTTTAAATAATTTAAATAAGAAAAACTTATAAATGCGATAAAAAAAATAAACACACAAAAATAAATAATTGAGGTTTTAAAAACTTCCGTGAATCAGTGTTTGGTTGTGAATCATTTTAATTTGTTTTTAATTAAAATTATAACTTTAAATCCAAAAATTTTTGTAAAAATTGATTGAATATTTAGCGTTTAGTGTTTGATTGAAGCTAACATTTTTAATATATAAAAAAATATATTTAAATCTTAAAATATTCAAAATAATTATTTATTTTTCATATATGTTCACATGTATGTATTTATTAGGGACGTCCTAATGTTAATAAAAATTGTTTCTTTAATTTTACCTCACCTCATTTATATGACTTTACTCTATGATTTCATGCCATAAGAAACTACTTCAGTTCTTTATTTTTACTTTTTAAATAAAATTTGAGGGCTGAAATATAAGTAAAAATTAAAAATTTCTACATTCTCTGAAATTTTAATTTTAAAAGAAAAGAAAACTACTTGTAAACTAAGATGTGCCAAAAACATAAATATGTAATGAATTTAAGTATTATTGTGAGACTCATTTTAATGGGTCCATTCAAAGCTTTTGAAAGAAAAATAGGACCACCTTAATGAACTTAATGAATTCATATTAATTTTTTTTATAAATATCTCCGTTTCGAAGGGAGCACCATTTTCATAATTATCGAGACCCTGGTAATCAGCCAGGAGAGTAACAACCCTCTTTTGATTTGTAGAGTATATATTTACCTCAAGCTGCGCTCCTAGAGGCGTTCAGGCGGACCCAGCTTATTATCTGTAAAGTGCTTGAACTGGTCTCCTGTTGTGATGGTCAAATAAACCTTTGACTGGCATTTTTTTCGCAATTTTTTTCAAGCTGAAGTATCAATTTTTGCAAATATTTTTTTTATTTTACCCTTCCATGAGCAAGTGTTTTTCATTTTCTTTTAAAAAATTTTAGATGCTGGATTTTCAACAAATACCTACAGATAGACAATAACTCTAAGAATAGTCTTTCAAGCATCAACATTTATTTCAAACTTAAAGAAAATGGCATGAAAATTTGGAGTGCTAGCGGCTTATTGAAGAACAAACTTAATAGCTGCTAGAGATTTCAAATATGTATCTAATCCAACCAATATTATTTCGTGAAATATTCTGCCTTTCCTTTTTTTCGAGGCTACTGAGTTCCCTTGAAAAAAAAAACAACTTTAATAAGTTGAAACAAAACTGAATTGATGTCAAAAAAATAATTATTTTGGACGAGGGAAGAGAAAAAAGTCTTATAACAAAATGTTAATTCGCATGAAAAAATAAACGTATAAAAAACTGAAAATACTAATTGCGCAAATGCAAAAAAAAAAAACTTGAAAAAAAAATCGTTAAAAATTTCTTTATGCCAAAAAAAGGCGAAATATATAAAAGAATACATACGACGAGACATGAGAAGGTGGCCAAAAACATTTTAAAAATTAAGCTAAAGTTAATTTTTGTAAAAATACAGACAGTGGGTGGCAGCAATACCGAGAACATACAGGCAGTGAAAAAACAGTTGATAGAGAAAAACCACAACAACAGCAACAACGACAATTATAATGACAATAATAAAAGTGCAACTGACACTGTCCTTTAAACGGAAGAAAAGCAAGAAAAAAAAACTAGGAAATAATGACTACAACATTAAAAACAAAAACAACAATAGAAATAATAACAAAAAATATGTATATAAAATAAGTAAAGTATAGACCAGTCCCAGCAATGCATAAAAACGGGAAAAAAATAATTTGGGAAATTAAAAAAAACCAACAAAATCAAGCACAGTGAGCATAATTCGTGTAAAAAAGAAACCGAGTTTGAAATTTACAAGTGGGCAAAAGTTTATCCAATAGTATAAATACTTTGTAAAAATGTCTGCCAGAGTATACATGAAAACAAATTTCCTATTAGGGTACCCTTTCCCTTGTTACTTCATAACTTTAAAGATTAATATAGTTATAGAAATACCCGGTTTTTAAAATTTTTTTTAATTAGAACGGTTTAAAAGATAAGACCATATATGTTATATTTACAATTTTTATGGGGCACCCTTTAATTTTAAATATTTTAGTTAGCAAATAAAGTAACACATATTCTGCATATATTTCAGATGTATGTGTACAACGTTTTAAGAGTAAAGTTAAATGTCGCAACCTATAGGGGCACCCTTTTATTTTTAAGTCTAGTTTATTAAAACGTTTCTTATTAGGAGCTATAGCGATATGCACTTTGGGTAAATTTGGATATTCTTTCTTTTTCTGCTTAGAACATATATATATATAATTCAAGTAAATGTCTATAACGATTCAAGAGACAAATAACGTCAGCTAAAGGGCCATCCTTTTATTTTTAAGTTAAGTTTATTATAACGTTTTTTATTCGAAACTATAGCGATAGGCACTTTGAAAAAATTTGAAAATTTCTACTCTCAAAAGGTACATTTAAAACACGAATTTTATATTGGAACACCCTTTATTTTTTAAATTTAAAAATAAATAAAAAAATTGTTTGTAAAATGCTCACGTACGTCAAATTAACGTCTACTGTGGGGCTACCCTTTTATTTTTGAGTTTAGTTTTTTATAGCGTTTTGTTATTGGCAGCTAAAGCGTTTAAAATTCCTGCACCATACCACTCAAAGGATAAGCTAGCGTCACGTATGCTATCTGGGGACACCCTGTCTTTTGAAAGCTCCACATATAAAGATCTTTGACTTACAAATGCCTTCACGCTTCTTGAAGTTCTTTTAACAAAATTTAAGTCACTTGGACTGTTTGAGTCATCAACGTAATTTTTGTTCAAAAGTGCTACCCTTTAATTTTAAGTTCTTATCATTTGTAACTAGAAATTTTTTTTGTACCTTTTATTATAGCAGCCATTGGCTCTGTGACAATTTCAATTATCTGGCTGTGATGATTCGGTTGATGAAGGGCTATTATAAACGCACAGACATTAAGACGAGAACAATTAGATTATGCTTCAACTCTATGGGTAAAAAAACCTAAGAAAGACATTTTTCGATGTTTAAATGGTCCAATCAGCACGTTGATCTTTTTTTCAATCGAAACACTGTGCAACAAAAAAATATTTAAGTCGCTGTGCAAGTGAATAAAATAGGGTGTACTAAACACACTCATACCTAAATGCATACACATATATTCTAGTTGTTGTTGTTGCTGCTACTGAATGTGTTAAAAAAGCTTTTAACATTTTAGGACTTCAATTTCATGTGTTTTCATTTTTTTGTTTCTTTGGTTCACAAGTTTATATTTTCTATATTTATTTTAAAAATTTTGTACATTCTAAAAAACAACAACGTGATTTCAATTGTTTTACACAGCTGCAATGCTTTCGATGGTGTATCTTGTTGTTGTTGCTGATGTTTAGCACCTATTCATGTTCAAGTCTAGTCTGTTATAAATTACTTGGATGCAAATTCCTCCCTCTTCCGTCAACCCTTTTTTCTTAACGCTTAACATTTTTATTTTTATTATTTTGGAAGAATTTTTACATTTTTTGTTGTTGTTTATTTCATAAAAAATATATAATTTTCAGTCGTGTTTTATGCAAAATTTTTTTTAATCACACCTTCGTCTGCCTCTACAGTACACTTGTGTAAAGCTTACTTGCAACACATACTCTCGTACTCAATATGCCACCACAGCTCTCCCTACAGTCTGAAAATAATAACCCAACAAAACAAATGAGTGCATCTTGTGCTTAATTGTTGTTGCTGTTCTTGTTGTTGTCATTATTATTGTTGGTGTCGTTGCTGCTATTGCATTTCCCAAATGTCAGAAAATACGTGCAACAAAAGCAAACAAAATCTGTTTTTCACAAATAAAAACAGAAAATAGAAAAAAACATTTTTTTTTTAGAAAAATTTCAATGTTGTCGCGACATGTTGTTGTAGCATTATTTTTGTAACTTTTAATTGCTGTATTAATGTTGAGTATTGCTATTGCTTATACCAACAACTCCTGCAAGAGGGAATTCTTCTAGTACTTTTAACACATTTTTTATTTTCAGCTTTAAAAAAATTAATATGATTTTGTAATTTCAAAAGCATTCGGTAGACAATTTTTAATTACTAAACGTAAAAAAAAAAAAAATGGAAAATCTTCATTGTTCTCGATAATGACTTACCTAATACTCTTCAAATCACCACTAATTGATGAATTTGGAGACGGTTTGGAACTTAAATCTAAAGGTTGTTCACCGGTAGCATCACTGGGACTTGGTGAATCCTTTAGAGAGGGACTTATTGCGGCGGCTGATGTATCTGAGGTAGTTGGTGTAACCGAATCTGGTTGAGATTGTTGCTGTTGTTGATTCATCCAATTGAAATCTGCAAAATAAAGCAAACGATCATTTTTAGTTTTTATTTAGCAAGAAAACACTAGATAGAAGGAGAGTTAGAAAGATATAGAGTTTTTCACTTACTTGGTAGTATTGATTGTATGGCGGCAAACTGTGCTGCCACGGAATCCATTGAAGCCATTTTTTGTGTAAGTAACTTATTCAACGTTACTCGATTGTTATCCGTCAATGGCCTGGCACCAGTCATTAATGGTAAATTACCATTTGTAGCGGTGGCAACGGGTGAAGATTCGTTTGAATCACTTTCGCAATCCAACTGTTTCAAAACAATTATATAAAATGAAATGAAAAAAAAGACATAAAAGTTATAACTGAAACCTTAATTTGAATAATTTTAAAAGCTCTTTAAGGTACGAATAGATTATTCAAATGTTTGACCAAAAAGTTATAACCACTAAATTATGGAAAAAATGTTTCTCTTTTTCCTATTCAATGCAAAAGGTAAAATAACATATTTAATTTATTAAAAAGCGTCATTCCTAATGACAAGTATCAGAAAACATTTAATAAACATTTGCTTTATTCAATATTCGACTAATCAAGCTGCACCTTTAAGCTTTTCTCAGCATCAGTGAAAGCAAAAAAGTAAAACTAATGTTTAAACAAGATGCTTAGTAGCTGAAGCTTTTAGGCATAACTATAATGTGCTTAAGACAGCTTAAACAACTGTGCGATTACACATAATCAAACGTGTATAACTAAATTGGGCTTAAGCAACTTTTCGTCAAGTTTCGTCAAAGGCGACCGTACTTTGCTTAAGAAATCAGATGTCAATTTGTTTTATAAATTTTAAAAAAGCGAACTGCAATAGACGCTGAAAATTATTAAATTCTTTTTTAAAATTCAAATTAAATTAAGAGATAATCAAATAAAACATCTAACTTTTTTTCCATTTTATTCCACATTAATAATAAATTATCAAATATTAACATACGGTTTTAGGGACGTGCACACTGTTGCATTTTTTAGTACTTTTTTATTTCTGTTATTATTTGCATTATTTTTATCAAAGGAACAATTCCTTATCATTTATTGTTGGTAATTTATTTTTAAATTGTAGATATTTAATAAAATTTTGGGTAAAAAATCGATACATTAGAAAAGTATAAGAAGAAATCAGTTTCTTTCAAAGGACAAATGT
Organism: Cistogaster globosa; assembly: GCA_937654795.1. NCBI lineage: Eukaryota > Metazoa > Arthropoda > Insecta > Diptera > Tachinidae > Cistogaster > Cistogaster globosa. The sequence goes on from OW569403.1 coordinate 35,388,837, forward strand.
TTGCAACTATGTGAAGTAGGTAGGTACTTTTATAAAGTACAATATAGCCAGCAAAAAGCCTTCAATAAGTTTCTTACGTATTTGTCAGGCTTTTCGTTGACTTTGGACAGTAGCTTAAGTTAGTTTAATCATAATATAGTTAGCCCTTTTAAGAAGAAAATTATTTGTTGGTATTTTAACGGTTATCGAAAACTTTCATTACACAAAAAATATTATTTTTAGATTCTTTTATTTAAGATTCTTTGAAAGTCATCAAATGATTAATAATGTTATTTAAATTACAGCAAGATTTAAAAAACTTGAAAGCTTCGCAAAAAGTATAACTATCAGAGAAGGCTTTTAAAACCATGGTTAGCTTAAAGCTAATTTTTATTATAATAAAAGCTATTTTATTTATAAAAAAAAAAAAAAAAACACATAAAAACCAATAAAAGAAAGACTTTTTTATGAAAAAATTTGACAATTCGGCTAAAGGTCATTATCTTGATAATACAAAAATCGAGTCTTGTAAGGAATTATAAATATTTTAAAAGCTTATAATCCATTTTAACGAGCCAACAATTTCTTTAACAAATTTTTCATGTACATTTTTAAATAGCTTCATCAGAAGGAAAATTTGTTTGCATATCGATGTCTGCCCTTCTGTCGTATTTACTTAGATAGTTTCATAATCGATTTGTTTGGATGCTCTTAATACAGCAGAGAATATTTTTTGCACAATTAAACACGGTGTGTAAATATAGAGGTAGAGCTTTAAAGCAAAGTTAAAGTAATTGTTTTGAAAACTCTATTCGTAAGGTCAATTAAGGCGACCTGAATTCTTAAACTGTATTGTTTTTAATAATTGCAAGGCCCTCCACACAATTTAAAACTAAAAATAGTCCTATAATGTAATTATGGATTACGGTAACTATCTATAATGATTTTAAGTAGCTTTCCGTACGCTAAGACACACTATACACTACTCAATTCCATTGCTCATGCTAAACCATTCTAATTTTTTGTAACGCATACGGCTGTTACAAGGTGAGTTACGAATACATTAATGAAAACTTACTTTTTGTATGTGGTCCGTTTCAGACCCAGTTGGGCCAGATTCGGCCACTAGTTCGCCTTTAGCGTTCACTGTGAGTAATTTTCCGTTTACACAAAAATGACACTTGTCATTCGGTTTCCAATCGATGGGATCTGGTGGTGGTGATGGTGAGTTTGATGGACTTTGAAGTGATGATTTTATTTCTAATTTCAAATCTTTAACTGTGATGTCTGTTGTATTATTTGTAACAATTTTAAGCGAAGAATTATTATTAATGTTTTTACTAATAACAATTTCTTCACTTGGGTTTTGTGATGCTACAATTTTTGGAAAAGAAATAGCAGTTTTTTTTATAAAAATATTTTAAAAAAAAAATTAAAAAGAAACTGTTTTTTTTTTTGTAAAAATTTTTACCTGTTTTAATATGTTTTTTATCTTCTTCTTCTACTTTTTCCTGCTCTTTTTTAATTTCTTCTGTTATGTGATGTTTAATTTCTTGGGTTTCTAATTCATTTGTTTCTGGTTGATTTTTAACGCATTCGTGCTCTTGCTCTTTTTGCAGTTGTTGTGTTTGTGTTATATTTTTCTTTTTATCTGTGAGGTGGTTTTCTTCGTGATTTGGTTTATCTATTGTTACTGTTGTTTTACTGATTTCTATAAATTCGCCGTTTTTAAATTTATCCAGCTCTTTCTTCAGTTCGATATTGTTGTCTTCGATTGATGCAACAAATTGGTCGGAATTTAAGTGGGTTCGCATTAATGTTTCCTGATATTGCTTCCATTTCCTGCGCCCCATTAGCTCCTCAGCGACCCGTTCTAAGCCTAAAATAAATAAAACAAAAACAAAAATATTTTATTGAATTATTTTTTATTGGTTGATACAAATTTTAATAAAGAAGGTTTTCTTAGGTCATTGTGTGCTGTAGCTGCATTTGGTTAATTGATGTTGTTTAATATAAGAATCATTTTACTGAGATGAAAGAGGTATGAAGCTAACAGATCAAAACAGGAGTTGGAAGGGTTACGACTATAAGTGATGCACTTCGAAAGGAACGTAGTTTACAAAAAAGGAATAATCAAGAAGCAGATTTAAATTACAAATCTTAAACAAAGCGATGTTGCTACTAAAAACACAAACTCCTAGAATGGCTTCTCCACTTTTCAATTAACATCGATTTTGGTGATTAGGAAGAGTCGGGGCTTCTAGCTAAAGGATTTTTTGTAAATTCATGCAAAGTTCAACTGATTTCTCTCTTAGTGTAGTAGTTTTCGTAACTGAATCGAAAATAGAAAAAAAATTTACCTATAAGTCAATTGATTTAACATATTTTTCCATTTAACTGAACTTTTAAGAAGAGATTTAGCAATGTAAAATGGTAGCAGAAAAAGCTTTGGACGTCTATTGTCCGCTACCTTCACGCCTTCATGTTTTCTACAGGTTCTTTTTCGAAGTGTGACTACATAAAGGAAAACTTTTTTTTCACATTACTTCTCAGCGTGTTCCATATATTTATTCATGTAAATATTTAACAAATATTAAATAAACTACTTCTCTAACTAAGATTTCATACCTTTAAGTTACTGTAAGAATATGTAAATATTTACGAAAAAATAATAACATACATTAATCACTTTTTTTTATTGTGCTTCTCTTTATAGTTTTTTTTTTTCTTTGTTTGTTATCAAAGTCCTAAAATGTGTATGGAAATTTTCCATTGCATTTAAATTGTAGGTTGTGTTTTAGTCATATGTAAGATAATATTTTCAAAGGAGTTTATTTATAATTGTAGTGTGAGTAATAAACTATTAAAGATAAATGTAAAACCATTGCTACAGGATTTTAAAAATAAATATATTCTTAACATTTTTTTTATTTCATATTTAAAAATGATATTTTGCGATATGCAAAAAAGTTTTGATCTGCAGTGTCACGTAACTTAGTCGTTTTAGATGATGACGATCCGGTTGGTGTTGGGATAAGTGTTGGCGGGATTGACACAACATAAGTTTCGGCAGGGAGAATAACTGTATTGTCTAAGCTAACGTTGCTAATACCGGTTGTTGGTTTGTATGTTTATAATTCACAGCAAATTGCTATTCATATTTTCTGGTAGCTCTATAAATGATTTTTTGTGTTTGTTTACATTTTTCTTTTTTCTTTGTGATTTATGTATTTGTATTATGCCAAAAGAAACACAAGTTAATTATAGTTATTTTAAATCAGCGTGTATAAAAATGTTGACGTTTTTTGTGCTACACATTAAATAGAACTTGAAAACGTTTAATTATTTGTCCACAAGAATTTTGTACTGAATTTTGTGTTAAAGGAATTCGAATAGAAAAGGAATAATTTTAAAAAGTCGTAAATGACACATTTTAAGCACTAAGAAGTTTAATGACTTAATTAGCAAGCTAGAAATAATTAGGTTAAAGTGATTTAAAAGGCTCTTGTATTTTAAAATAATCACCCTTATTCTAGTTGTCAGCATCGTCATATATCAATTTTGACATGTGTCGACTACTTGTCGTAATTGACACTTATCGATTACTGCTCAAAGATTTTTTGTATTCTATAACAAATGTAACGACGATATTGTATCGACGTGACTCTAGCTTTTGTCGACGCCATTTTATATAACGAATAGAGGGACTTAAATTATACATAACATTGAAAATGGAAAAAAGTGAAAAATTGAAGGTTACAAAAGCAAATCAATTTGAAAAATTAATGGGAAAAACGCAAAAGAATCTATGTCTTGCACTGAGTTTTTGCATTGGGTTTTTCCATATAGTTTTAAAGAAAAATGGGAAAAAATTGGAAAAATTCTAAATTCTTTTGGTCCACCTAGAAGATTAGCAGATGGATAGCAGAAGGTAACAAAATACAGAATCGAATAGTGATTTATAAAAAATTGTAAAAATTACTTTTAAGGTATGACGAGACATAAAATTTAAGGTGAAAAAAAGATGGTTATTAATGAAGCGGAGTGTAGAGTCACAGAGGCGGCAAAATGCTTAAACAATTTTCACTTAGTCCGCTGGAAGAAGCTCCACAGTTCTTTTAAACTTATAGAAGCACTTGAATCCTGAAGGAGCAGTTCAAAGCGTTCAAATATTTGACATGGGAATTTGCTGAAATCGAATTTGTCGTTGAAGAACCAGTGGAAGTCAACCAACAGTCAAGGGAAACACCTTGCACGTCTAATACTGTTGTTACCAATGATACCAGTTCTGCTCAGCCTGTTCCGTCGAAAGCAATTAAAAAGAAAGCAAAAATAAAACCATGCAATTAAACTGATATATTGCAGAACCACAGCCAGCAACAGGCAAAACTACCTTCCGACATTTTAAATTTTATATTCATAATAAAACGCACTCTTAGAGATGTTGACAAGCGACAAAACATTATTGGAGGTTGAGGAGAAGTTAAAATGATTGATTGAGAAAGCAGAGATAGAGAAAGCTTAAAACAGATGAAAAAATTAAAAAATAAAACTAAAGGCTTTAAATAATGAATTTTTAAATAAATAAAATTTAACAAAACAAAAAAAAAACTTAGGGAAGTGCATTTTTATTTCATAAAAATTGATAAACCGTCGACGTCGTCACAGTTGGGTTATAGAATGCATAATTTTTATTGAATTGACGCCGACATTGATACGAAGTGACATTGATACTAAAACGACGACGACGCCGACAACTAGAATAAGGGTGAATATTTTATAATAATTTTTCAAATTGAATTGAATACGAGTATTGAAAAACACAGTTCTTATGCCTTAAAATTTAGTTTGAAACAAAGACTAGAAATAACGTAAATTTTACAAACTAAAAATATTTTAAAAACCTTTAATGGAAATTAGCTACAATTATGCAAATAGCCTGGAAATTGCACATGTGTTTTTCTAATTAAAAAAAGGAAGCTTTAAACAAACAAAACTAAATAATATAAAATTAAAAAATACATTAAAAAAAAAATTCAAAAGAAAAAAATTCTCATGCAATTGAAATTATTAAAAAAAACTCTAAGCAATATAATTTTACGCATCAACAGTATTTTTTCTAAACATAAAAGCAAACGCAGGATCATAGTCGTCGTATGCACGCACCTTAAACTAAATTAAACTTTAAGGACGAAACAAACACACACACACACACATCTATGCAGACACGCATAACATAAAGCACTCTACTTTTTATAATTTTTAACATTAAAAGTTTAAGAACTCTTACTCACTCCCTACGTTTTTGCTTTACTGACTGTTTGACCCTCTTAACAAATAAATTGTAGCTTGGTCGTGTTTGTGTGTGTGCGTGTATGTGTGTCTATTTACATGCAATGTTTGTTTAGACGGGAGTTAAAATTAGAATTAAAAAAACAACCGGAAACTAAAAAAGCATTAATATGGTAAGAGAAATTGTTAGTAAACAAAGCAAAGACAAAAACGTGCACCAGGTCTTATAGAAAGTGTGTCTTAAAAAAAGGTCTGGTATAAAAAGTTCCTTTTCAAAAGTGTCTTTTTCTTTTTATTTTCTTTTTATGTTTTTTTTATTATTAAAAAAGTTCTTAATACAGTTAATTTTTAGAAAATTATATGTTTGAAAAAATCCCTTTAAATAAAAAAATTACAAAAAAATAATTTTTTTAAGAAAAAATAATGAAGCTTCTTCTATAAAAAAAAAACCTCAAAAAGGTACCTTTGAGAAAGGCATACATATGTCAAAACAAATCTTTTCGTTAAAATATGTATTTCGGTACTTTTCAGAAAAATTCATAAATAATTAGAATAATATTTTTTAAAAGAGTTTTTTTTTAATCTTTTGTACCTGTCTAAGAAAATTCGATTTTAAAACTAAGTTAATTTAAAAATGGTTAATTTTTAAGAAAGTACCATTTTGAAAACGGAAAATTTACTTTTAAACAAAAACTTTTTTTATTTTTTATAAAAATTTTGAAAATTTCTTAGGAACTCCTTTTCATTACAATTTATTTGTTTAAGGACCTTTGAAATACAATAAGAAAATAAATAATAAATAAATTAACAACAATATAAAGTACTTTTTAAAGAAGGTACTCTTCAAAGAAGTACGTATTTTTATGAGGATTTTTTCAAGAAAAAGGGTTATTTTTATAAAATTTTTTTTTTGGAAAAACTTTCCTGAAGAAAAATACCTTTTTATAAAACTATCCTGGGTACTACTTCGATTTACTCTAAGAATGTTCTATAAAAGTAACTTCAAAAAAAGGTTCTTGCTGGACTTGTTGAATAAGTACTTTTAAAACCATCCATGTTTAAAAATGTACGGATTATGAGTTACTTGTTATGTAAAAAAAAAAAACAATTTTCAAAAATATTTACCTCTTTTTTAAAGTACTTTAAAAAAAAAAGTACTTTAAAAAAGTACTTTTTTTTAATAAGCATTTTCCAAAATGACTCTAATAAAAATTTGATAATGTTTTATTTTTATAAAATATTTCATTGTTTATAAAAGGTACTTTTTGTAAGGTTCCATTTCAACAGTAATGTTCTTTAAACAATTTTTTTCAATTTTTAAATAAATTTTGAGTTAAGCTATTAATGAGAACACATTTGTAAATAATTTTTAGATTTTAAAATTTTTAGAAATTAAAATAAAATAAACTTGAGTCAAAATTCATTTGTTAAAATTTTTTTAATTAAGAGACGAATAAATATACAACTGTTTTGAATTTTCTTCTTAATAAAACTTTTTTGAAGTTGGATTACTAAAAGTATACTTTAACATTCCTTTAAAAATATTTTTTATGTGCAGACTAAAAAAATTAAGATTTTGATTCTATTTTTTAGAACATCAAAACATAACAAAACTAACATTCCATTAAAAATGGTTAAATTTCCTATAAAAAACACAATTCCATAACAGTGAGCTTTTAAAGGCAAATTGCCTTTTTAAAAGATGTACAAGTTTTGACCGAAATGGCAGTAAAAACAAGAAATTGAATCATAAGTGCTACCAAAATCTTAAGTTCACTTCCACTGTGCAACTTCGGTAGAAAACAAGAACTTGTTAATAATGAAATCGCATGTAAAAAATCAGGTTACCAACACACCTGCAGCATGACGGCCACCTAGAAAAATAATTTGAGTAACGAAACATGAAATGCCAAATCAAACCAAACCAACCAAAGTTTCTGTTTGTTTTGTTTTTTTTTTTTGTTCTATTCAATATTCCTTTTAATTTTGTTGTTGCTTTAACTTTTCAAAAACAAATATACTTCCCTTTTTATTAAAAAAAAAAAATTAATATGTGTGCGAAGATTTACACATACATACAAACGCGTGTGTGTGTGTGTGTATAATTTAGGACGCTTAGCTGTCGATATCACGTCTCAACTAACGTGACACGGTAACGTGTGTTTTATTTTAGCTTTTGACTTTATTTTTCACTTTTTTCAGACTTTTCTTCCACATGTCGTTGCATGCGTATGTGCGTGTAGATTTGGCCAACTAAATGCAGCAGAAAATAATACCTTTTTAGAAAATAAAAACGCTGAACTTTTCAAACAATTGTTTTGAAAATGGTTAGAGTATGAAATTGTTTGAAAACATTAGAGAGGGTAAGAGAAAATATGGCGCCAGTTTTTGTTTGCAGAACGTACACCCTACAAGAAACTAAAATGTGTTTTTAGTATGCAGATGCCAAGAAAAATTTTGTTTAAAAATTTTTTCTTTTAATAAAGTACGGATCTTAAAATCTCGCACCAAAAAATAAATTGAAAAAATGCTTTAAAAGAAAAAATTTTTCTTTAAAAGAAGAATTTAAAAATTAATTTTTTTCTTCTACTAAACAAAAAGTACCTCTTTTCAAAAACATGAATCTCAAAATAAATACTCTTTAATCTTAATAAAAGTATAAAGAAAATGTGGTAAACGCAAATGTTTTAAAAAAGGACGTGAAAATGTACTTTCGTAAAATACTTTTATAATGTAGAATATTTCTCGTGCCTGTTTAAAGGCCCCTTCTTTAAAAAATTGTTTGAGCAATGGAACGTTTAAAAATGTGATGAATCGAAACTTTTGGAAAAGTAAATAAGCCCCTTAATTTGTTCAAAAAGTCCCTTTTTAATGTGTACGTTTTTAATGCATTAAAACCCCTTTTTTGTTAAAAAAAAAAACAATTAGGTTTTTCAAGTAGAAAAAGATACTTAAGTGAGCATGTTTACAAAACGGCAATAAAAAAATTTACTTTAGAAAGAATTTTTATATATAAAATTTCTTCAGGAAAATTTACTTAAATTCTAAATTTATGCGAAAGAATTTTTTAAATTTTTTGTGGAAGAATCTTTAAAAAGTATCTAAAAAACATATTTAAATATTTTTCCTTTTAAAGTTAACTTAAATGAGGGATTGTAAAAAAGTACTTTTTTAACTTTTTTAAAAAGTACTTTTTTAATAGTACCTGCATAAAATAGTACTATTTTAAAAACATTACTTTTTCGAACTATGGGAATAAAATTAAAGTTTTCATATTATTATTAATCTTAAAATAATTGTTAATAAATAAAAAAAAAAAAAAAAACATTCAAAATTTGCAATCTTTCAAGATGAAATTTTCCTTTGCGATGTTCTTTGTTTTTGATAGAAATTACTTCTTTATGGAAAATATTCTTTAGTGTGGATAAACCCAAATTCTTTTTCTCCACAATTAATTAAAAAATATTGAACAAAAAAATCATATAAAAAATTTATAAGACAACTAACACCGACACCTGTTTTCGCGCTCTTCTCTTTACAAATCGAATATAACGGGGAATATTTTTTTCTGGCAGAAAGTGTAGCATCAAAAAGATGACCGCATTTGAATTACAATATTAAAGTTTAGCTAAAATCTAAAAAAAAACTGCGACAATATGAATGTTAAGAATAAAAGTAACAAACTCACGTGTTCTTAAACAAATGAAAATGTCTGCTACTTTAAGGCAACTAAATCCTAAATTATTTTTGTTGTAAATAAGAAAAACAAAACTTACTATTTATGGCTATAACTTACTAAACTACAAAATTCGCAAGGGTGTGTGTGTGCGTGTGTGTATATACATGTGTGAGTGTATGTTATTTAACGGACCGTATTTGTATGTGATGCACCACAAAAAAAGGTTAATGTCCTCCAAAGACTTAAAAACTCCAACTTTTTATTCGCTTTTGCTGTTGTTAGTTTGTTAAATTTTCCAGAATTTTTTTCTTTGTTGAAAAAATGCAAACCTCTTTTTTTAACATTTAAAAACGCATAAAATGAAAACGCATTTTTTGTTTGCTGGATTAAAAATAAAGAAAAAAGGGTTGATACGACTGCATTTTATACGGCAAACTAACACACTCTAACACTTTATAACGCAAATTACTGACATACTCACACGCACATATTAACACTGTCACACACTGTTAACTATGCATACACTGATATCTAACATACATACGTGCATACATAAATTCATACATACATTGTATGTTACGTATACGTACATAAATACATCAAAGTATTTTTTTGATTCTGTTGTTTAAAATTTTTTTTCGTTCGTTTTTTTTCGCTCGCCGTTTATACATAAATTCGTTTTAATGTTGTTGCTGTTGTTGTTGTTGTACTGCAACTATCTACTGCACATGCACTTTTTGAACGTCCCATCTGCAGCATGACAGACACCGTCAGCCTAACTAAAACCTTAAACATCTTTCTCAATTTCTCTGTTAATTCTGTCTGTCACTATCCATCCCTCTATCGCTCTTATTAACTTTGATAATAAGAATTGCTTTAATACGAGTGCCGTTCAAACGGATTTTGTGTTAAATTTAATATTTATTCATATTTTATGAACTTTTTGAAAAAAATTTTAAATTTCTTTATAAATTTGAATACAAAGTTTTTGCTTTACTTTCTTTTTTATTTATTAAATATGCATTGGCCTAGGGCGGATCAATGACCAGATGATAGCAATGGCAATTTCAATAATTTCGCCAGAAACTTACCTGTCAAACTTTACATAAAAAAATAATATTTTTTTTTAACATTATAATTAACGCCCACCACCCCGAGGGTACTAAAAGTCTGGCTGAGCAAACCTAGGTTTAGATGAAATGCTCCCGGATCATAGGGGGAACCAGTACCCCGGTGTGCGGGCACAAAATCTGAATAGACAAATTGGGTATTTAACGAAGGACTGACCAGCGTCCCTAGTTATACTGAAGTCACGGGAACCGGCAGCCCATACAGAGAGCCGCTTATCTCTGAAGCCGGTTATTGGTGAGGTTCCTCCGGGTACTCGTGGTGGCTGTTGAATAAGGTCGATGTCCACAAGGAAGGAGCGGTGCCGTTCCGAGTGTGCTTTTTACTCTCAACAGACGGGGTTTGATTGTCCTAACCCTCAAGCAACTTTTTGAAATTGCAACTTTGTTGGCTACGCCCATGGAGGGCGCTAGTTCACTCCTTTTATTTTTCTTATTGGTAAAATCACCGTCTGATTATTGCTGCACGGCCAGGTACTGACGCAAATGTTAATCACGTATTTCGATCAAAGGCGATATTGAATAAATTCGCCACTGCTATTACCAGCTACCTAATTTCGCCGTGGTTGTGAACACGAAAATCACGAAACGAGCTCTACGGCACCATCTTCTAAAAAAATTATTTGTGGCTATGATTTCTGCACGTTATCATGTCATTGCAAATAAGTCGCACAACAAAAGCAATTGAAACGAATCACTTATATACCATGTAATCTGAATTGTATCACAAGCATTTTGAAAACAGACGGCTCTAGCTTTGATAAAGAGGCGTAAACGAAGAACTCTTGTTATACCTTTGTTATACCGGGAAAATAAGCCAAAGATGATAAAACGCAAACACTAGCTTGCAGCAGTATGATTTTAAAACAACAATGCGTTTCAAACCGGTTTTATAATTTTGTTTCTGCTCTGGGTCTGTGTTTTCTTCACGATTTATCCGTCAAAAATGATAATGTTCATAAAAAATGTATAAAGCAAATCTAAATAGCGTTTAACATTTAGTAAAGGGGATTTTAACAGCGCGTAAAGTTGGCTGCTTGTTTCTTTGTTTATTGTAGAATAACTTTTGTACCGGTAGGATAGTAATAACAGTTAGGTGGTCTATCTACCGATTTTTATTCATGTGTTTTATTGAACAAAATAAGTTGGCATCACTGTTTAAGACACAGCATTGACACTCTTATTTAAGTACGACATTTCAGCGTTAAAGCTTGGCGCACTATTTTAAGTTGGACTGAATTCTGTTCCTTGCAATTGTTGTTATAAAATTCTTCTTGGTGTTTATACTTTGTTGTTGTTTTTATATCTTTTGGTAATTTCGTTAAATAACATCACAGTAATCGCTACAAGTCCTGCAAAGTTTTAAATTCACTTACGATTCTTATCAAAATTTCCAAATTATTTTATGCCCTCTCCTGCTGCTTATACTAATTATGTGTTCGCTATATATATAAAATATTGGAATGAAGAGATTTAAAATTTATGAAAAAGTTTTTATTTGTATCGCTAGTTTCGGTTTCCTTTTTTTTCCTCGCTGAATTCGCCTAAAGTCGCTTTTACATTAAATTTTTGCCTGCCATTTTGTCCAAAAGAAAATTAAAGTGGTTGTATTCAGTTCTTGACTTAGAGTTCTTCTTTAAATGAACGCAAGAGAGCAATAAATATAAAGTGGGGTTTTTAGGTTGCCGTTCCCTTATCTTAATGTCAGCCCTTTTTATTTGGAACTGTAACGGTTGGACTATAAATGCAGGAGGATTACTTTAGCCGCTGTAACAAAAAATACTAAAATTTAAAGGGTTATCTGAAGGCGATGTATTATTTACAAAAATATCGCTATTTTTTTAACTACGAATCAAATAAAAATGTAGTAATAAAGAGTGCTCCACTAGTAACCTTACTCTCACGTACACATACTTGTTTTTGAACAGCAATAGGAAGACACTAAAAGTTTAAGTGTCTTAATGTTCGCTAGAATCAAAAATTCAAAAAATTAAACTAAAATATAAAGGGTGTGCCAATAGAGACGCAATCTTACCACATATAAATTTAGTTTTTCAGCAATAGTAGACAGATACTTAAAATTTAAGCTTGTGAAGCTTTGGGTCTAACAGTTATGCAGTGATTTTTTTTCAATGTTTGTTTGTTTTTTTATTTTTTATTTTGTTTTCAGAGTTGTGTTGTTAAGGAAACTGAAGAGTGCTTATATTTTGAATAGATTTCTTCATTCCGCTTTAAGCCGCCACTTTTATTCTTGAAACTTTCTTCAAAAATTTGTTTTAAGAAGGTCTCAAGAAAATAAGTAAGACTACAGAATAGAACTAAAGGTCAATTGGTATAAAAACTGGGTATCTAACTGCTCCCGGTCCATAAAAATCAATATTATTAATAGCAGTTTTAGACTACCATTTTCCATTTTCCGTTACCATTTTCAATTTTTTTTCTTGGGAAGTCAAAGGTCATTGAAATTTAAATACGTCTTAATCTATTTCTTATTTCTGAGAACAATTTGCAACAATTTGATGTGTTTTTTTTTTAATTCAGTTTAAAAATGATCGGAAAAGTTATAAAATAAAATAATTATTAAATTGTTTTAAAAATGTTTTTTTCTAAACCTGAGATCTTATTGAGTAGTGCAGTCGTTAGTTTGTAAGACACAAACAAAATTTATATCTTAAATGTTTTGATAGCAGAATCAATATTGAAATGGCAAGTGAATATTTAAATGTAGTAACAACACTGTGCCCACTTGTACAAATGCCATGTTATATCTCAACACAGTTATATTCACGTTTGTTTACGACAATGCCGTAAAAGAAGGTTTAAATGTTTTTGATGTAAACAATTTGCATTTTAATTGATATCAATAAACATTTTTCCTTGTAAAACTGCACTATTCTAGAAATATGCTTCTCAAAGAAAAGGAAATTTTTCTAACAGCAATAAAATCAATTAAAAAACTGGGTACATTTCGAAATCCTTTTCATTCCACACACCTTTAACAATTATACGCATGCAATTGCAGCGTAAAATTGCGTATGATAGAACAAAAGAATAAAAAAGTAAAACGAAAAAGAAAATTATTTCAAACACATAAAAAAATTTAACAGCAAAAAGAAATCTGAATCAAAAGCTTGTCGACTAAAAATATATATACACACACACACACACACACACACACTGTGTCTATAATCAAATCTACAGACAAACATGTAAGTACTTATGTGAACCTAAATTTGCATACATCCGTCCATACATAAATTTGTGCTTAATAATATAGACATAGACATATAAACTTCATTGCCACCTCTCACCAAAACCATTAAAATTTATGATTTTTGTTTTTATTGCCTGAACATGCACTAGCCTATTTTGTTGTGTTTACATAACTATGAGCTTGTGTGTGTGTATATATTTCCTATAGTTTATAACATTACTTTTAGGGAGATTCCTTTACAAAAAAAAAAGAAATAAAAAGAATCACAAATATAATGAGAGAGTAAGTAGGCTGTGTATATTCATAGAGAGAAGGTTCTTCGTATTTTTTTTTTCTTTTTCAATAAAATGTTAAATAGAATTTCTTTTTAATTTGTCGATGTCGTTGCTGTTGTTACTGTTTGTTACTTGCATTTGTATAAAAAGTTTTTTAGCTAGAGGCTAACTGTAAGAGTTTTATGTCTGCATACACAAGTATAGGTGTTTTTATATATGGCTTTTGTAGCCTACCTTAAGGGGCACAACTTTTTGTGTGTGTGTGTGTAGTAAAAATTGTATCATTGCTGTCCCACTTGTTAAGTATTGTCACATTTTTTTTATAGTTTTTTCTTTTTTTTTCTTCAATATTTTCTAAGTCTTAGAAAAATAAGGCGCGTTTTCTTTTCTTTAGATCTTTTGACATTTAATTATGTTGCAGTAATTATTGCAACAAGTATGTAAAGAGTCAGAAAGTAATGTTGAAATTGCAAGGCTTAATATTAAATAAAAAGAAATCTAAAAATTGCTTTAAGGAAAAGATACATATAATTTTTTGAGTTGAACCAGCACTAAAGGGATAATCCATATGCATATGTAATAAGTTGCGCCAGAACTGGGCATGATAAAGAGAGTAGTGACCTTTTACATTCTAATTAAAAATTATATTTAAAATGACCGCATATAAAATTACAAGAAGTTTATGCCACAAAAAAAAATCTCTTCGTAATATATTATGTGATCTATGGGGAAATCGGCCACAAATAAACGGGCTCTTTATAAAGGAAACAAGTTCACTGATTAATTTTGAGTTTATTCTATTGTAATAAAAGTAAAACAAAGAAACTTTTTACAGACTGCATCGATGCTACAGTGGGCCAATAGTAGTGATGAGATCAGGTGATGTCGGGTATCCTTCCGTCCTTCCGCAAAACCAGAAACTATAGTACCTTTTATGTGACTTGAACATAGGGGAAGATAAGCTTGTTGGCGCCAAGCTAAGCTTCCTTTAGAATAATTAAAAAAAAACAGAATTTATTATGAATTTTTTTTTGAAATCTCAACCGCAACTCGTATAATGCAACTCTTTAACCACACTTTATTAAATACTCTAAAGCGACCCCTACCGGCTTAGAGGTTGTTGAATCCGGACTTGATTAGTTTTTTTTTTTTTTTTAGAAGTAGCACTTCAGGCATTAAAACCTATTTAGTTATTTTTGTAACCGTGCTACATTTTTTAGGAAAGGGATAGATGAGTGATAATACGGGTGGTGAAAGAAGAAAGATAGAGAGTTATTTTACTTCGCCGGCGAATATGCTATGAAGCTGTACCGACTAAGGAGGCTGCGCATTCTAATGTTAATCCTAAATATATATTTATACCATTACACAGAAAAAAAAACATTTAATTTTTTTATTGCTGCAGGGTTTGAACCCTGGCCAACCAAGTTTGTAGTTAATTTGACCACAGCAGCCTCAAGTGTAAAATGAACATCTTTGGCATCACTTTGGAAGCAAAGGAATATTTATCAATAAAATATATTTTATGGGCTTTTTTGCTGCCCAATTTTTTCTTTTAGCTGTTTTGGTCTTTAAATATACAATAAGATATTTTCATGTTCAATTACATTCACATTTTGAGTGACTAAATCTTGTATAACAAAAAATTTTGATCATATTAAATAATCTTTTGCCGTGAAGTGTGCAACACATTGTTGAGGTAAAAGAATTATAGTTGTATGAAATCTTCTTTAAATCACTATAAACATGAGCAAGGAACATGTGTTTGTTGACAACTTATCACTGAATGTTAAATTTTTAGTAAATTATGAAGCAATAAATTCAGCTGTACTTTGTCAGGCATAAGGGCCGGGGGTGAAAGGAACTACCAGTCATAAGCTCCAACAAGACAGTGACAGCGGTAAGCTATTCTAGATCAAATACCTGATTTACTTTGTTGTCTCTGTAGATTTATAATTACAACAATTAATTTTCCTGTTCATAAAATAATAAAAATTTAATTATTTTGTGCTACAATTTGATAATAGTTGCAGTAAAAGATTATACTCCAAAATAAAAATGCATCTAAAATTCAAAATTTTTTATTATAATTTTTTTTCTACCAAAATAAACAAGTAAATTGTATATTTCGTGCACATAACACTAATAAAATACATTTAGAAAACTAAAATAGATAAAAATCACTACAATTACAAAAGAAAATAATAAACGCATACTAATGCGCCTATTCATAGATACACGTACCAAACGTAAAAGTTGTTTACATTTGTTTTATAGCACGTAACTTTTGTAAAGTTTACCTACAAATATGAGTATTTGCTAAAAAATATTTTTTTTTTAATTTCAAAAATCCAAAAATGTGTTTTAATATGCAAAGCTAAAAGCAATACTTTCTCTCTCACTCTTTAAGACATATATACATACATTTACACTTTTTTACGTGTATGTAATTTATTTATCTACAATAGTTGTAAATGCATAGAAAAATATTTGGTGACATTTTTTCTCTACTTAAAGACGTAACGAGCAAAAGCTTAAAATAAAAACAAAAATGGTGAGAAACAGAACAACAACCGTTAAATAAAAGTATATGGATATGTTCGAAGGTATCGGTTCTAGGCAGAGTTGCCACACTGAACGATGGCATGTTAACGATTTGATAAGTTGAGCTCTAAATTAAATGATTTTTCAAAACTAAAAGAGTTTTCAATACTGTTTTATTTTAATTTTAATACAAATGTGCACTTGCTAAGGATTCGTTATAATTATTGCAAGGAGCACAAATGATAATGATGATGAAGATATCAAATTAAAAACCAAACACTTATTCGAGTTGGTAATGTTTGCATTAAAGGCCTTTTAAATATATATATTTTTTTCATTTAAATTGGAACTTTCAAAGATGTTGAATAAAAAAGTTTCAAAGGGAAAATATAATGAAATTATAGTAAAAAATTCATTTGAAGAATTAGGGAAAGTTCGAAGAAATTTTACGAAGTTTTGACGCCAACTAGCAATTTTTTATTACCCAACTGCACAACACGAGTTCTTATAAATATTTGTTAATTAATATAGAGTTTTTACGCTGTTTAGGAGAGCCCAGTAATTTTTTTAATGAGCTTAGATTGCAATAAGTGCATAATTGCTTAAGAAGTATATACGAAAATTGCAATTTTGTCTTTAGTTTTCGTACTATTTGAATTGCTGCAATAAAAAATTTCGTTAAATACAACGGAGAAAATTCAACAAATTAAAAATCGCTAGAAGGCGTTTTAAACAAATTCTAATGCTCACCCAAGATTTAGTAAACAAACGCAAACAAAGCATCAATATTTTGCAATTTGCAGTTTTCGTACAATATATAACAATTACTTATTTTTAAGTCAATCTAGCAATCGCTTTCAGAGCTAAGAAAATAAGACAACAATGTGTTGTTTTGTAAATCGTAAGGCTGCTATCCATCGGACAGTGGGTAAAAACAAGAAATAGTAAATAATAGTGTTTATTTAGACGTCTTATATTTTTTATTTATCTGGCAGCTTTGGTTGTAGGTGTAGCTTTAGTTTTAATGTATAGTCGAAAAAACCACAAATAAAAAGAAAGAAACTAAAGGGTTCTATATGTTCTGCTCCCAAAAAACAACAATATTTATTATGGTGTCGATAATTTTATTTTAATTAATTGGACTGACGAATATTTTATTAGCTTCACTGTTTTAAACACGGCCATAATTTATTGTTTTAAGATTCTTTGAAAAAGTCTAGCGGGGTAAAGTTGCATGATCTTCTCGCACAACAACAGACAAGTGACAAATAGAAATCACTTGCTTGCTGAACCTACATACTTTCAATAGTCACATTTTAACTTCGGGCACAGCGAAAAATAATGAGGTAAAATCTAATTGTAGCAATAAGGATTAAAGGTCAAAGTCTAGAAATTATTTAAATTGCTTAGTACGATCAAGATTTCAATATGTGTTTGTTAGGTATTTATAAACGAAAATTTTGCTTGTGGCCATAGTTGCTGAGTTAAGGTTTGATTTGTGATTGAGATAGATAGATAAAAGTCTCTTTCAACTGCTAGTTTTACAAATTGCAAATTTAGTAGGACCAACTGAAGTTTGTGTAATAAATATGTCTGGAGCTCTTGTAAGTGGTATTTTGTTTTCCAAAAGGATGTATATTTTCAATAAAGCCTCCATCCATTTTGACTTGCCAGACTACTAGAAATGTTATTTTTTAATTTCTGTAATACGTAAAATAACAAAAAATTATATTAAAACTTTTATGAAATTGTTTTAATATTATTCAGGAAAAGGAATATAAGTCACAAAAAATAATAAATTTTAGAGTTTGTTCTTAAAGCCTGGTACACTCCTCAGCTCTTCATTTGGAATGCTGCCAAACTACATACATAAAAATTTTGTATGCAAAAGTCATAAAAAATTTTTGTAGAAGTAGTACTCTGTTATACTGTGGAGAACGTATAAAATGTTTCTGGTAACATTTTATCAAAGCTGTGAAAAAAAGCAAAGAGGCATTATTTCATGTGGATCATATGTATTTTGTATACAATATAGTATACTTGAAAACAATAAAACTTTAAATTTTCTCAAATCGCGAGAGAGACACCACATTTTAAATCAAATTTTCCACATGAAAAAACAATTTTCACAAATTCGAACAGTACCAGGCTTAACATTGAAAAAGTTTTAACGAGGAATATTTGTGGCTTCATGTTTATAAACATTAAAATGTTTCTGGGATAATGTGAGCTGCAACTATTTACTGCGGGATTAAAAAAAAAAGAAAACCAAAAAAAGTTGCATACTTAAAGATAAAAAAACAACAGTTTTCCTTAGATTGTGGTATACATGATACAGATTAACGTCAGTACCTGGACGTGTGGCTTCTATTTAACGGTGATTTTACCACTGACTGAAATAAAAAGCACCCTACATTGGCGTAGCCAAGAGAGTAGCAATTTCAAGCACATGGCTGTCAGGACCATAAGCTACCCCTTGCTTGAGCTTTGAAGACTATCCAACCACGTCTACCTCTAATTTTTTCATAGCATCATTCAATCAAAAAAAATAATATATGCGACGATATAGAATTAAAAAATTAGATAAAAACATCAAGTGGAAATATTGGCGCTCGCCCATATATTACGAGTTATGAGCCTCTGAACTTTAAAATTTTTTTTAAATATCAATAGTGGTATCATTTAAAAGCTTTTAAACAGATCTTTAAGGATATACAAAAATGCCTTAAAAACGCTTAACCCATTAAGAGCCGCTGACATTTTTATAAAGAGTTGTATATTGTACTTAATTTTTTCTTGTTTTTTTTTTTTAGTTCTCTGCCACCTCATTTTTGTTCTTTTGATTGTAGTTACTTCTCTAAACTAGATCTACATAGATGGTGAAGGGAATATAAGATTCGGCATAACCGAATATATTACTTTTACTTATTTCTATATATTTTGATAAAGTTTCACATGCAATGGTAAACATAATTTGATGCTTAAATCGTGATGTTTCAAGCAGATCATAAAGTTGCTAAGCTAATTTTGTGAGTGCTCTTGGTGCTCTATTCGAATTTTTAAAAAATATTTCGAAACATAAACTATTTTGCTTTAAAAATTTGAGGATAAAAAATGTGATTCCAAGACATTGATTTACATATAATCAAAGGCTACCGAAATTATCTTTTTTGTTTTGTTTCGTTTTTAATCAACACAAAACACCTTACGCGTTGTTTAGTAGCTTTGAGAAAATGTTGACCGCAACATTTCATATGTTTTATTACATGAGAGACAAAGTACTACTTCTGCAACATTTTTAAGCCTATTTTTAAACACATTTTTATATATTTAGTTTGACAGCAGTCTGCATGAAAAATCGAAAAGAACACTAGGCTGGAGGTAGTTCAACGCCCATCGTTTTAATTAAGTTAGTTTTCGAATTATAATTTCCAATAATTTTGACCAGATATGTGCACTTTCACTGCTTTTTTTTTTTTTTGCTTTCTTTATGAATACTGAAAAGTCACACTTCTTACAAAGATCTTTAGGTAAATATGTGCATTGTATGAAAACTGCCCCACCCATTTATTATGGTTAAATTTTTTTTCTAAAAATTTTTTCATGTTAACTTTAATTTATTTAAGATTTTGAAAATTTTATTGAATATTGAATTTTTCGCAAATTCTTAAAACTAAAGAATGTATTACAATAACAGAACTTTGTAACAAATTGTAAAACGTTATATTTTACAGACTTGTTATTTGATAATCCCCATCGATAAAAGACAGATTAAAAAAGAATGTAAATTTTACATATCGATTGAATAAAATGAATGACAAACTTGTATTAAATTTTATTTTAAGCTTTAAAAACAGAATTTTCTGTTGTTGGTTTTGTATATATGTATATGCATTTTTTTATTTGAAAATTTCTGCATGACTGTCAGAAATTATGGGGTTTGAGAATTAACGAAAAAAAAGAACAAAAATGCACAAAAAAGCAACTAAAAACTGTACTTGAAAATAACTACAGCGAATATAGTCATCGTCATACATGTTAAAATGCGTTTTTTAACGATTCGCATACATTCCTACATACACACACACACACACACACACACACACACAAATACATAAAAGGTTTACGCAGGCATTAATAGGCCTACAAACGTTAACGAATGTACGTATATCAACTGCATTTTTATTTTGGCTCAAAATATAATAATAAAAATTGTTCGCATTTTAATTTTTGCATTTTGTCTTTTTTTTTTTTTATTTCGTTTTCTATTAAATTAATGAGGTTGGACAGGGAGAGGGGAAGGGAGAAATATTCATTATATACTTTTAGTATATAATAAACATTTTTTTGTTTATATACGCATTATTTTATGTACTTAATTAAAAAAATATATTTTTTATTTAAAGCTGCATTGGCATGTTTCCTTGCGTGTGTTTGTACGGGCTAGTGTTTCATTGTTTGTTTAAGTGTGTGGTGTGTTGCAAACAAACTTTATTTTTTGTTAATTTAAATTTATATATATTTTGGTTAATACAGTCTGATTTTTTTATATACAAAGTATTTTGTTGTTGTTGTTTTTTTAAATGAAATTGGCAAATTATATTTTGTATTTCATCTTGTTGTTGCTGTTGCATTGTTAACAAAGTGTCATGTTGGCAGGACGATGTTTCAACGTAGGGTCAGTTGTATTTACCGTTATAATGTTTCATGATATTAAAGTAGAAGTATGTGTGTTAAATGTTAATGTTTGTATTAAAGGCAAACCAAAAAAAAAATTGAGGAGAACACAACAAATTAATCACACAGTACACAATTTCAGTTGATATGCACCCCATAAAAGGTCGGTATGAACGAAACTACAAATTCCCTTAGTTAAAGAGATGTTTGCAAGAAACTTTGTATTCGGTTTTTAACTGGATAAAGTCCATCATTCTTATTTACAGTTTTACTCATTTAAGTGACTTTTCCTTTACCATGGCTGCCTACAATATTTTTTTGCCGCTGCCGCCTAAACTTTGAACTTTTGTTCGCTGCTTATGTATGACTAATTAAAATTATCCTCAATAAGGTAACATTTTTATGACAGATTTCTTTAACAACCAACAGTATTGTTTTATTCTTTGAATGGCTTATTACAGTGGCAATAATGAAATAAGTCACAGATTGGACTTTAAATGCAATTTTTTTGCAGTTTCAGGCTCCAAACAATCCTCGCTACCTGGTCATATATCAACACTTTAAGGTGGTAATCACGAACAAAACTAAGAGCACAGTAGGTAAAAAGTGCTTATTTTTTTGTAACTTATCCCTTCAAAACGCTGCTTTATGTTTTTATTTAATATTTATATTTAAAGTTAAATTAGTTTTAAGCTTTTTCCAACATTTTTACCTTTTTATTTTTTTGTTAACATTAAAGTAATTTAAATAAAAAATAAAGTTGCTAAAGTTTGTTCAATTTGTGATGTTACAAAATGTTTCTGGCTTCATGTTTCTTAGCAGCAAAATGTTTCTGGCAACAATTATTACCAAATGCAATATTATATTAGCTGCTTTTTTTCGCACAGAATTTAAGAAAAATAAAGAAAATACTTTGACCTTAAAAGTTGCAATTGCTAAACAAAATGAAAGGGATTAGTCCTTCTGAGGGGAACTTTTTTCTCCTTGGTACGATTTTTATTATTTAAGAGCTTTAACATCTTATTACTATAACAGATTTTTCTGCCAAGTTTACACATCTAAGGACTCTCAGTAAATTTTGAAAGCCAATATAAACTAAAAAAAATTATGTCCGACTAGATTTAGACAAAATACCTCTATGTGCGTCGATTTTCCTTTAAGTCGTGGTGGTGGTATCACCAGCTCATTGTCAGATTTTTTAAGCAAATTAAATTTAGCTGCTGTATAATTTGCACAAGCTTAACAGGGTACTTAAATTAACAATAAAAAGCAGAACTGATTAGTCTTAAAGAACGCAGAAAAACATTCTTTTTACTATTAAGGTCCAATGCCTGTCAGTCTGCGAGAAGCTTTTGAACACAGAAACATCTAGGCTAGGTTCTTGAAATTTTTTATTTTGATCTGTAATACGAATACAAATTAAATTTGTAATAAAAAAAACCAAATGTGATATGGAACCCTTTCAGTGTGCGTTCAATTCACTCTTGGTCAATTTATTCATTATGATTTCAACAACAGATTTACATCTCAAGCTTATAAAAATGTAAATTTATTAAAGTTTAAAGATATGTCATGTTATAATTTTCTACTCAGACCTCGTATGTTTAAGCGACATTGCATGTTTGGTTGCCACCGAAAACTACGAAATATAAAAAATTGATAGCGTTTTTTAATTTTGACATTAACAAAACAAAAAAAAAAAAAAAAACAAAAAACAGAAATAACGAAAACAACAGCAAACATTAAAATTCAGTGAAATAATACGAAATCTTACGACGAATGAAAAATGTTTATGTGGGTGAGAGTGAATTGCACATAAAAAAAAATCAATAACTCATTTTTTATTTGTTTCCAATAGAATTTTTATGAAAAAAAAAGAACATTTTAGTAACTTGTATATAAAAAAAAAACAAATACATACATATATTTTAAATAAATAAATATACTTTATAGTTTGATATATAACACCTATGCAAGATTTAATACACATGCAAACTGTTTCAGCAAAAATATAACTCCAAAATTTTTAAAATATTTAATTTCTTAAATCCTTTATGCAATCAGGCAAGAATTTAATTTTATTTTATGCCTTTTGCAGGAAGTTTTTCAAAATATTATGAAATTTTTCTTTTAATTGTTTTTTATTACTTATCTAGACTTTGAGATGTTTGTACTGCTATTTTCCCTGTATTCAAATTTTTATATGAAAACAGTAAAACTTTTCTATTTTTTTTTTTTTATAAAATTTAAAGCCTCTTTGTTAAACATTAGAGATCTTAGAAATTAAATCAGACTTTGTCAAAGTTTTATTTTATTTTCGACTTAATAGTGTGCGCTTCTGTACAGAAATCTTTATAAAATATAAAAAAAATAAAAAACCTCAAAATTAATTTAAAAGACCTCTGAAGTACCAGAGTGTGCGTATGAAAAAATACTTTTTTATACTTTTTAAATATTTCGCACTTTTTTTATTTTTAAAGTGCGAATTTAAAAATTCTTTATGAAACCTTGCATTTTGTGCGTTACTTAAAGTTTTGTTAAAAAAAAACACGTTTTTAATATATTTTTGAGGTCAATCAGATTTTGTTGAAATTTGGTTTTTTGTCGTTATGCTGAATTAGCAAATTAATCGATTTTTAGGTTTAAAAAAAAATTATAAAAAACCATTTGTGAACAAAAACTTGATTTTATATTTAAATTTAAATTAGGCTTTTTTAATTAAAATAATATTTAAAAAAATAATTTAAGAATTGTTTTTTTTCTTGGTGTAGAAATCAATGCAAGAGCTGGTTATTAATTTTTCTTTACTTTCGCTGTCTTAATCAAATCAAAAGTTAAATGAAATAAATATTTTCTAAGTAATAAATTAGTACAAATTTAATCATTTATAGTTTAGACAAAGGTATTGGCAAATCAGTTTTACAAAATTAAAAAATTCTGCTTATTTTGTATTCCCAAGATATTCAATTTAAGTGTTAACTTGATGTGGGCGTGTTCCCTAATGCCTTCTATTTCAAAAGTGGCCTACAGTTTCTTCCAGTTGTAAAAGAAAATTTGTTTATTTAGCTTATGCTCATAGACTGCAAACAAACAAAGAAACCAATATAGATATTTATACAAACCCATATCCGTTTTTATGTGTGTATGTAGGTCATTCACGGCTGATATGATTTTAATGAAATTTAAAACTTAAATGGGTTTTTATCAATGGAGTAAAATATGTATAATAGACTGTTTTTATTACTCGGTCTTAAAAGAGAAACTAAAGGGGCAAATACAGGTGTTTTCATGCAACTGGACCGACTTTATAAAAATGTATAACGTGAACAATTTTAGAAGTTACAGAATGGACAGAGAGCATAAAGTGTTATTTATTTAACCACCACCCAAAAATAATCCTAGATTATGAACGTTAATAAAAGTTATTTAAACTAAATTCGGGTTTCTTAAGACTGAGTTTATTAAGCGGTCATTAGGCACATGAATTGTAGCAAAGCCGATTTAAAACCCATTTCCAAATTCTATATTCTAAAGAATTTAACAAAAATTCCCATTGTGACAACGAATGATGCTTTAAACAGTCATGGTTATTAATGAAATGCGTACTTTGATATCAAGGCCCTCTGCCACAATAATCTAAGTCTGCAAAGTTTTTTTTTTTGCATGAGTAAACAGTTCGTTAAGTCTAAGCCTTCTTTTATGTTTATTGCCCTATAGATGTCTGCTGCTTTAAAGGCTGCTTTGGTTTTGTTTTATTTTTGCAGGAAAAGATATAGTTGTAGTATGTTACAAAAATCATATTATGTTCACTGTAAAACTACATATATGGTTGCAGTAAACAAATTATAGTTTTTTTTAGCAAAAGTATAAACCAAGCTTTTATTAACATTATTTATATTAATAATACAAAGAAGTTGATTTCAAATTAAAAGTTTCTGCTAGAGGTCACTTTAAGAAAATATTTTAATAACTTTTCTAAAACAATATAGTCTTATTAACTGTAACATATTATTAACAAGCATAAAATGTTAAGTTTGCTTGCTGTGTTTGTAGCTGTGTAACTTAAAATATACAAATGTTTGTTTTCATAAGTATTTATATTTAAATTTATTTTTTGGAATCTTTTTTTCGTTAATTAACTTTAATCGTGCTTGATTGCTACAAATATAAATATTTCATAATATTCTAATGAAATATTTTTTATTTTAAACTACAAAATGAAATGTGTTACTGCGGGGAAAGCATGTTCATATGGCTATTTCGCTACTGCTCATATAGCTTATCATTGACTTCCACCCAAATTTTTACCTAAGAGGCAAATATCTTTTTTACAAGAACACAGTAAGCTAAAAACACAGTTACCCAAACTTTATATTCCCTTCATCGAGTATGTAAATCTAGTTTAGTGAAGTAACTCCAATCAAAAACTAATATTGAGGGGAGAGAGAATTAAAAATTAAAAAAAAAAAAAAAAAAATACATAAAATTAATGGGCAATTAATGGGTTAAACATTTCTAAAACAAATTTTGGAATTTCTTTGAAGATCTATTAAAAGCTTTAAAATGATACCCATATTGATATCTTAAAAAATATGCTGCACAATTTTACTTTTCTCTGAAAGGTTCGGAAGCCCATAACTCGGAAAATATGAGCGAGTGCAAATTTTGTCACTTGCTGTTTTTTCTTATTTTTCAATTATCTATCGCCCAATATATTTCTTTTCTGATTGAAGTTTTTTATTGTTCTAAATGATGACGAAATAAAAAAAGGTTGTGTTGTTTAGTCTGCTGCTTCGAAAGACATCGACCGATCTTGCTGATTTTCACTAGCAAAACTATATCTGATCGATTGATGTTTTTAAATTTTCTCTAGCTCATCTTTAGCCTTCGCAAAGCTGATTTTAAGATGGACGAACAAGTGGACTTCGGTCAATCGACATTGCTATGGGGTTGGAAATGGATATTGTAGATATACCCTTTTTCCACATAAGGGGATAATAATATTACAATATTTAAGAAAATAAAGGGTTTAGCAAAACTACGCATATTAAACAAGTTCCCTGTAAAGGTTTTTCCTATCACTTTCAATATGGAGAAGCTTAGGTCGTATATTTATAATTATTGCAACCTCTGTTCTCCTATCCATAACCTATTTTATTAGTTCCGACAAAATGGAAGTCGTCCTCTGAGGGTTGGTCCATTTACAAAAAGGCATAAAAAAGTTTTAAATTTTTAAAAAAACAGAGTATGGAAAATATGCTTCTACCCAAAAAAAAAAAAAAAAAAAAAAAAAAAAAATTCAGAAAAGGTAATCGAGTCTGAATTAAGCATTTTTGGCGGAAGTACTTCACAACTAGATTACCAACCTAATGATCTTAAAAAGGCATGAGACTTTTATAATCAATTATTGAGAACTAATTACAATGATTATTACAGGAAATAATAATAATCGTTAGTACGCATTTTAAGGTATTCCTTTTTAGTACTTCCTTTACTTGCGAACTAATTTAATGTCTTTGCTGGGTAATTAAATATCAGAGTGTGCGTACACATGTGTGTAGATTTTTATTCGTATCACATCAGATAAAGGTTAAGTTAGTTTAGGTAGCTTAAAACAACTAAAATTAAATAATATTGGGGTATTAAAAATATTTAGTCTAAATTTAATACAATTTTTTAGGTTGATTGTTTATCATTATAATAACGGGAAAAATATATACATGGAAAAAATGAAAGTTACAATATACACACTTATACTCGCATATAATCTGGTCAAATATAAAAATTATTGCTCAAAGAAAAAAATCTATTAAAAACAAGGACATCAATTTATGTAAATAAAAATGAATAAACCAATTAAAAACATACACATTTCTATTCATATATGTGTGTGAGTTTAAATGATTGTATTTCTAATATACATAAGATATATGTTATGGTCTATAAGTTTGTTTTTATAAGTATTTGATTTACACAAACATACAAAATAAAGTGCGTAACCTCCTCTTTTTAATAAACAAATGTGCTTATTTTGCACATTCCCATAAACATATGAGTGTGTATTTAGATGAGTGTGTTTGTGTTTGTAGCACCTTTATTTGAAGTTGCCTTGTATGAAAAGTTCAAACAACGACGTGGAACAAAGTTTATATTTTACACACAGTATTCTTACACTCATTACATGACATTGCATATTTTTAACTGCCTTTTTTTAGTTTCTTGTCTTAAGAGAAGTGCGTCTATTTGTTTTCGCAGTAGGTTTGTTAAAGTATGAAAATTTATTTTTGGCGTTATGTTTTGTTTTTAATTATATTTATTGCATTAGATAAGATTTGATTAGAAAAACCTTCAGATAAAATAGGTAAAATTGTTGCTACTTTTTACCACTAACAAATATGGTGATTATATGTTGTGAATAAAATAAAGGAGAAGCAGGCTAGCTTGTTTGTAAAAAAAAAGACCATGAGTTCAATTCCCAACAGTATTTTTAGTATAAAAAATTATTAAGACGAATAAAGTCTACAAATTTATTAAAAAGTCAATGGAGTCCTAAGTAGAAATGGAAGGCCCTCAGATATGTTGGCATGTTATACCAGCAGATGAGATAATTAAGGCGACTGTATTGTAAAACAAAAAAACGTTTTACATTTAAAGCCTTTTAGCTAGCGATGAAATTTAAGAGTCTAAGGTAGTGGTGGCTAAATTAGTTCCAGGACTTGGTTAGAAAACAGAATATTGTTAGTGATATTTACTTGAACAGCACAACAGTGTAATATGGAAGGCTTTGCTAGTTAAAAGTTGTAAAGTGGATGGATGAGTAGTAAGTTTGCTAAAAAACGCATGTTTAGTAAGACAAGAAGTCGTAAAGACAAATGCTGCTAGAGTCACAGAACGAGAGTAAAGTAGAAATTAAAATTAATGTGCTGATATTTCCAATCAAAACAACCCCGACGTTTGAAAAGTGAAAGACGTAACAAACAAAGTTTCAGGTACATTTTGTTATGAAATCAGTAAAAGATAAACCAGGATGTAAAAATTTTGACAGTTCTATTTAAAGTTAGCTATGATCTACTTAGGTCGAAACAGGGTGATTATTCTTGATAAAAAACTAAAAGTAATTTTCTATCACATCGCTTACAAAAACTCGTGTTTGAAATGTCGACATACGAGGTTTAAACAAAGTCACCTTGATATTTTATATTTATTATACCTTCTATTACAGGTGGTTAAAGGGGTTATTCTTAGTTTGTCATTTCGTTTGTAATTTCTACAATATCCATTTTCGATCCAATAAAATATATATATTCTGAGTAATTATGTAAAGGAAAGTCGATTAAGCGATGTCCATCTGTTCGTCCGTGTTAGTGTTGAAATCAACTTTGCCAAGGTACGAGAGAAAATTCGAATATGTCAATCGAACAGATATAAATTCGCTATTGAAGTTCAGTCTACGTTCTTCGAAGGAGTAGGAAAAATAGCACGACTGCCTCTAATTTTTTCCATAACATTTGGAACAAATCAAGTTAAGTAAAGTTATTCCAATAAAACAAAAAAAAAAAAAAAAAAACAAAAAAAAAACTAAGAAGACAACATCAATTAAAAAATTAACGCCTACTCATATTTTTCGAGTTATAGGCCTCTGAACTTTTGATAGATAGGTACGATTATTATTGGTATCATTTTAAAGCTTTTGAAGAGATCTCTCAGGAAATATTAAAATTCTTAAAAAATTCTTAACCCATCAAGAGTCGATGGCATTTTTATGCAAAATTATATAAAATACTTGATTTTTTTTTTCAATTCTCTGTCACCTCAATATATATTTTTTTTTGTATTGCAGTTAATTCAATGAACTAGATTTACATACATGGTGAAAGGTATATAAGGTTCGGCATAGCCGAATATAGCAATCTTACTTGTTTTTTAATATTGCTTATCCATCAAGGACTAATTCTAACTAACTAAGTTTGCAATATAAAATTGCATTTAAATCGAGAAAGTTAATGATTTTTTCTTGCGATAATTACAATAGTTTGCTTAGAATATAATTTATATGGAATAATGTTTTCATACCTTTTCATATTTTTTGTTGTTGAACTCTTAAACCCAATATACAAGGCAATAAATAATTCTTTGAGTGGCAATTTTAACTTATTAATATTTTGATTTGTTATTAAAAATAAAGAAAAATATAAAAAATTTGGTTTTGAAAATATAAATTTTCTTTGGTTTATTTATATTGAATTTTATTACGATTCCTTTCAAATGCACGTCTGCATTCTTACGCATACATTAACTTTTACATAAAATCAAAATGTGTGTGGGTGTGTTTCTAACATGTGATTTTTGGTAGGGGTGAGTTCTATTTTCGTTTTTTCTTTGAAATGTGCATTATTGTTGGTTTTCAGTTAAGCTACTCATACACACTTACGCCAGTTTAACCATACATACATACTGATATATAAAATAACCCAGCAACAACAAACACAAAAACTATCATCGCATGCTATCTCTTTCCTTAATGTTTTAGGCTTATTTTTAAGCTTTATGATTGGCCAAAAACAATCTATATGTATATAAATGCAACTATATATTAACTTATTGCTTTTTTTGTTGTTGCTGTAGTTGCAGTTAGTTTAAATGAAATTTTTTTGGTATTGTATTTTGAATTTTTGGTTGTTTAAAAGAATTTTTCAACTACTTTTGTTAGAAAACTTGTATTGCAGTAATTGTTGCTTGTAATTTTTATATAGAAAATGTCTAAGATGTTTTTATAAGGGCGTCAATGAATATAAAGTTTACACATAAAGCTCTTAGAGGCGATAATAGGCTAACGACTTTGTAGTCTATGGTATTGAACTAAAGTATTTAGGTTATTATAAGAATCTAGGCGCGACAGTACTAAATTGATGAACACATTAAAACTAATAGAAATCTTTTAGCTTTCTTTATCATTCATTGCAATCAAAGAAATTGTGAATAAATTAGGAATTTTGTATTCTTGCTCTACACTCATGTTTGTGTTAGAACCATATTATGTTCTTTGTAACAATATTTCGCTGCAATGAACAAATCATAGATGTAATAATGATAAACAAGTTTTGTTTAACCATGATGGGATATTCATAAGTCCCCTTTTACAATGTAGATTTAAAAGCCGGATAGATGAAGTTTATGTGCGAGGGGTTGAAGAAGTAGAGTGTTTCGTACAAGACTGTATTTACTAGACAATTATTATTCTTCATCTCACTTTTCGCAACTTTCATGTTGTAGCTTCATATAAATTTTCTGATTTCAGTATCATGTCTGCCTATCAATTTGTACATTGTAAAATGGGACACACAATAATTGTTAAACAAGTAAGAGCTTTATCTATATTCACCTATGCTGAATCTTGTATACCATTCACCATATACATACGTACTATAACCACATGTAGATACAAAACGGAATGGTAAATTCTTTTCTACCATTAAGTTTTTCTGTTTAAAGAAAAGTTTGGAAAACTGTAAGTTTTGCTAAGGGTTGCTTCTCAATAATCTTTCGTTTGGATTTCTGCAGAAACACAAAAAAAGTTGAAAATATATTTGGAAAAATTAGAGGCAGGTGTAGTGTTCGTAGGTCCGCCAAATAACTTTTTTTTTTTGAAAATGCTATAAAAAAACTACTGAATGGTCGTCAGTTGGCTTCAACTCCTGAACCAGTTGGATTTTGTATGGCGTCATACCAAGGTCTTTATGCAAACTTCGTTTCAATGATGTCTCCGAAATGTTCAATTGTTGAGAACAACGGTGAATTGATGTTGAAGGCACTTCACGCACACTTTCTGCCACAGCAGCAATATTCTCGGGTGTACACACTGTTTTTGGCTTTTCACGCTGTGGTTTATCGATGAAGATGCCAGTTTCTTTTACAAGATAACGAACATACGGAGCTGACGGTGCTTTTCTTCTTCCAAAATCCGTACGCAATTTTCGCACACACTCTGCAACATGATTTTCAAAGTAATGTCGCAATATTTCTCAGCGTTGTTTAAGCGCATACACAACCATATTCGTTCAGCGGAAGGACAAAACTAATTATCTGTCAAATCAGACATGAGCTAAGTGTGTCCATTCACGAAATAGACACTAGTTGAAAAAAAAAACGTTCGATGGCGTATCCTATAAGCTTTTTTGGGTAGAAAATGGATACTTTAAAAATTACTCCTCTTTCCACTTGATGTAAAGGGTATAAAAAGAATGACTAAAAACGAATGTTTATTTGCTTGCGAAGGCAACTTGCAATAATCTTCTTGTTAGGTGCTATCTCTGCCAAGAAGAAGGCCAAATAAAGTCAAGGAAACTTTTGTTGCATGTTGATCTCCAGTTTAAATTTCTACTTTGACATCTTTTTACGTAACTAGGAGTCTTAAAACCTAAATCATGATAAAATCAAATAGGACTTGATAAATCAAACAGGAAGCCTTGCAACAGTTGAAAGGATAATTCTTTGAAGGAACTCCTTTTATTCTTGACTAATGAAACAAAACGGAATAAATGGACAAGCATATCTTGCACGAGCAGTTGGACATTTTATTCTCCTTTTCTCTTAAGGCACTCATAAGGCCATAACCCGGTAGCAAAAAGTCCTTATTGTTTGGATAAAGGTTCTCTAGGTTCTTTAATCTTGATAACTTCGTAAATAAAAGGCTGTTAAAACTTCAAGCATCATTTGGCTAAGACGAAAATCAAAATTCACAATAATAGCAGACTGTACCTGGAAGGAGCGCACATTGTTTGTAAATGTCCAGCACTAGCTAGCATTGTGCTTAAGATCACAGACAGACACAAAATTAAATGCAGATACTATAGTGAGCATAACCCCTAAAGAAAATGCAGTAACTATAAGATAATCTGTAATGAGAATGAAGGTCGTTAGTTGTTATTTAAAGCTTGAAATCAGTACTGTTGCTGATACCAGCAGAATGAATAATCAATGAGAGTAAGATGGTCTCTAAGTACCAAACGGGTACAATAAATAATTGAGAAATGAAATGATCTACAAAGGGACTTACTAAGTGAGTGATCTACTTCGGCAACTGCACCCCCACTACTTATTCGTATAATGAGGAGTAATTTTAACTTGAAACAGACGGATGGACATTATTATATCAGGGACGACGACCTGTAAGCATCAAGAATATATTAATATGATTAAAGATGTCGCAAATAATTATATTGTGACTGATTTTTCTCAGTCTTACAAAGCTATAACCTGTCCATACAACTAAAGTAAGAAACTTCTCATATGGAAATATTTTAGTCGTTTTTAGAGTTTTTAAAGTTCAATAAAATAAAAATTAATAAAAATGTTAACAAAGACCTTTTAACGCTGGGTAAAAGAAGTAAGAAATTTCTCACTTAAATTACAGAAAAGAGGCATAGCTTATATTTAAACTTACTTTTCGCACATAGAAAAATAAGGGAGTTTACAAAACTTTCTTAAATTAAAAATAAAATAAAATTGAAAAACAAAGTTAAAGTCACATTTGGGTTTTTTTTTTTGCCAAATAAAAGAAATATACTCGCACGCCTATTCGTCTTTCAATAAGTGAAAAATAAAGTCAAAACACAAACTACATTTTGAGTGCAGTTTATGGCTTTTTAGTTGCCAAATGCATTGCATGAGAGTTGAAGAAGAAAAACGAAAATAAATTTGTTTGCCACTTGTTGCTTCAACGAAATTTCATTTGCGATTATTTCTTGTGGATATAAAATGGCAAGAACAACAACAACGATGCTAGTAAATACCGATAGTGATGATGATGACGTAAAACTTCTCTTTGCAAAGCATTTGTGTGATGTATATTTTTGTACTTTTAGTTGTTGTTGTTGATTTCGACAGCGTCAGTATAAAGCCAAAAAACAAAGTTGAATTAAGAACTATTTGCTTAATTTAGTACTGACATTCAACTTCCACACAGGAGGATATTGAAATAGTTAGAGAAGAGAAGTTTTTAATTTTCTTAAATAATTTACTCAGATGCCTTGTTAGAGAAATTGAAAAACTTTGAATGAAAAAAGCTTCGTTTAACAAACATTATGCCATTCAAAATATGTTGTTGGTTTCTTATTTGTTGAATTTTAGGGCGAAGGAATGTTTTATAAAATTAAAGAAGATATTGTTGTTGGTTGGTAGAAAATGTTGTGAATTTAATTTTTAGAGTATAAAATTAGACATTCAGTAATTTAGGTTAGAAATTTGTTACTAAGTTTTAATTTAATAAATCGGCAAGTTTTCATGATTTAACGAAAATCTAAGTTTTGCGGTCCCAAAATTGGTTTTTCACAGAACTCAAAATTTATATGGTATTGCAAACATACTTTAATAATTAAAACATAATAATTAAATAAATTATTTAATTAGTTTAGTATTGAAAATTTAAAATGAATTTAAGTACTACTGTGAATAAGATTTTCTGTTTGATATTGTATTTTAAAAATAGTTTTATATTTCACCATTTTTCTTATGTAAAAAAAAAATTTTTGAAAATATTTTTCCCAAAAAATTTTTAACCCAAAATATTAAAAAAATTTGCCCTTTTTTAATAAAAATTAAAAATAAAACTAAGGTAAGCAAAAGATTAAAAAACAAAATTAAATAGTTTATTTTGCAGTATTCAACAATATTTTTCGCACAAAAATTATTAACAAAAAGTACAAAAAGTATAACAGAAAGGGGCGGGTTAACATGTTTAAAAGAGATGACATTTTGTTGTCAGCTTGACACTTCAAACATTTTATAATTAGAAGAACAAATAGCTGCTATATTAAGAAGTAAGAGTGCTATATTCGGTTATGCAGATTTTTATTTATCTTTCACCATATAAGTCAATCTAGTTTATTAATGTAACTTTAATCAAACAAACAAATATTTGGATGACAGGGAGTTCAAAAAATAAAACAAAAAATTAATTTTTAATAAAAATGTCACCGGCTCTTAATTGGTTATTCATTTAAAAAAAATGTTAGTATTCCCTGAAGGATCTCTTTAAAAGCTTTTTAATGACACCCATATTAATATCTTAAAATCGTTCTTTTCTGTGAAAAGTTCAGAGGCCCATAATTCGAAAAGAAAGGACGAGCGCCAATTTTTTTACTCGATTTTTTATTTTTTTAATTCTCTATTCGCTAAAAGATTTTTTATTTTTTTTTTTTTTTTTTTGATTGGAGATACTTCACTAAACTATATTTGTTCCAAATATGGAAAATTACAGGTTGGTGTAATGTTTTGCCCGCCATCTCGAAGGACATAGACCGATCTTGCTGATTTTCAATAGAAAAAATTTCCAAAATTATATCTGATCGATTAGCGTAAGTGCCTTGGCAAATTCGATTTTAACCCGAACACAGACGGACAGACGGATATCGCTCAATCGACTTCGCTATGCATAAGAACTCAGAATATATAAATATGCTTTGGGGTCGGAAATGAATATTGTAGAAACACAAATGGGATGAAAAACTCCAACATACCCTTTTCCATCTGTGAAGGTTATAAAAAAATAAAAAAAAAAAAAATGTGAAAGAATGCTAATAATGAATGCAGCGTCCTAAGAATTACTGTATTCGATTCTGCTAGTGTTTAATATTTCCACTTTTTTTTTTTAAATGAATACAAAAATTTGTAAATAATTTTTCTTTTCTAACAAATTAAGAAATTAAAATAAACACGATTTTAAATCGGGTTAAAATTATTCATTTGGTTAAACTACTAAAATAGTTCAACTTTTATTTAATTTAAAAAATTAAAAACATCAAAACTTGTACAATGAATATAATCTAATTTGTAGTCTTAATAGTTTTATTCAAAGCTATATATCCTAAGGCCAACTCCCTAAAACAACTCTTCCTCTCAGCCAACAATTCCAGCATCACTTGATGAAGAAGTTATTTGCCGGCACTTGTTGCAGACAACAATTGCTATGAACATATTCAAGATGTACATACACATACACATACCTTTATAGAAATATATATACGGGTTTTGTATAGTGCTGGCAAAGCTTGTTGCATGCAGTAATAATAACAACAACAATGACAAAGAAGAAGAGTTAACAAAACTAAACAAAAATTTTATGAATGAATTTGTCTATATGTATCTTTAAGTATTGTTTTGTAAATGGTTCTATATATATGTAAATATTTATATATGTGGGAGTGTATGTGTATGACGAATTTGCTATGTATCTAAAAATTTCAAATACAATTTTTAAGTAAAAACAGTTTTGCTTGTTTAGCTAATCGTATTTATATATATTTATATACATATGAACATGCTTACATATGTATGCATACAGATTTTATGTATGAAAATAAATTCCTTTAAATTCATTTTCAATAACAGATTGTGCAACAGGCAATTTTGCTTTAGAAATAAACACAAAAATATCCCAAATGTGTTTGAATGTGTGCAGAGTATAATTGAAAAATAAAAAAAAAATTCTTGTAATATAAATAAATTGTTGTTGTTGTTGTTTGTGCTGTTGCTACTTTAACTGCGACAACAAAATTTACTTTGGATCGTTAAAGCATTTACTGCAAAAAAGTAAAGCCGATCGAAAAGTTCCTACAAAAAAATGTTTAATTTAGTCCGCTGTTATTTGAAGCGTTACAAAATGATTACAGTTAAGGTGAGGTCAACATCTATCTCTGATTTAATTTGTGTAAGCAAAGCTGAGTTAAATAATCCTAATAGCCAGTACTGTATGTTGTCGCACAGGTCTACGACCGGTCATGGTACGTCCTCTGTAATCATGGCCGGAAAAAGAATGACATTTTGTTTATAATATTATTCAAGTCACAGAAAAAAGTTTTTTGATGTTTAGTACGGTGTGAAAGATAGCTTACTCCATTTAGGTCAGGCTAGGTTAGGCAGGCAGCCGTGTTGCCACATCCCTTTGTGTTATTCCATTGGCTCTTCTCACACTTTATACTAAATTTATGCGATTGAAAATGAAAAACAATTCTCATAAATCAGCCGGTGCTTCACGACCAGGGGTGGGGGCGGTATAAAGAAGTTCATAGGTGATTGTATTGATTCTAAATCTATTGAGTTACTGAAGCACTGATATAATGTGGTATGTATTTCGTTGTGTCACCTGTTACTGAAACGGAAAATGCCTTTAAAAAATCTGGAAACTCGTTTCCAGAAACACAATATTTTTTTTTTACTGTTTCACATTTATCATTTAGAGGCCCATCCAATTATTCTCGACTTGCTGGTGAATAGCATCCTTTTTCCATTGAATAGTTTGTATGTAACAAGTCCTTACTGTCATTTTCAATGTAAGAATGTTTACAAACACATTCTACCTCTAACTCGACAAAAGACATCACATAAAAAGTGATCATCTTTTGAGTTCTAGAGCGAAAGCTGGATAAAATAATGTCGATCTCCAGTTTAAAAGGAGACTTTCAGACTTTCAGTTACCAGAAATTAAAAAGAAAACCACTCTGCTAGCATTTGGCAGAGTGTTTTTAGATGGAAGTCACTTCTTCGTTACTTTTTAGATTAAAAACTCAATTTCACAAAAACAAAATACATTATTGCTAAATTAAGATCTTCTAGCAATCACCATTTCATCTTTACCAGAAATTAATTGGACAAAAAGACAAAAACCCTTCCCCTTAAATTTGTTATATTAAGAGTAGCTTTTCCTCAGCTACCAGCTGATAATAAGTTGATTGCTCAAAAATTTACAAAAACAACTTCGACTTTACTAAGAGTTAATTAATTAATGTAACAGATAAACAAAAACACTAATGTCATTTAGTTTGACTTGTGCAGTGTTCGGTTATGTTAAATGCGAAAGAAAAATATTAAACAAAAATGTGCAAAAAATTAACTGATAAAAAAATGTATATGAAGCTGTAAGCAAAATTTATTGTTAACAAATTAGTTATTTATTTAAACACAAAATATTTTTAATGTAACTATTTTCTTAATCTCTAGCTTTCTAAATTTAAACCTTTTTCTTATGTTAAAATTTACATTTTCTGTTTTGATATAGAAGAACTCTGTTACTTTTAAAAGTTTTATACTCGATACTGTTAAATAAACTCTTTTTACACTTCTAACAGACACATATTCGACACTACCAGAATACTCAATTTAAATTTTTTTAGAGATGCTAAATAGTTTCCTATTAGTTGTTTAACTGTAGTGGTAGGTTTCATCCCAAATGGGGATATTAATTTGATCAGAATTCGATATTATTTGCGATACATTTCAACGCCATTAATTAACGATGTAGTGACTTTTTCGATAGAAAATGCTTGCAGGGCATTTTTAAGTATGCTCTCGTGTAAATACGTATATTTTTTTTGCCTATCCATCCTAGTTATCCCGTTTTCAGTGAAGTATTTTGCAACATGTTTAGATAGACTCAACTGACTATTAGTTGTGTGCCTAAATATCCGTCTGTCTAAGCACACGGCCAGTCATTTATATACGTATTTATGTATGTATGTGTGGTTGTGTATTGTGTTGTAGTGTTAAATGTTTAGATGAGTATTAAAATAACAATATACTCTTTTGATGGTTGTTGCAGTTGTTTTGCTGTTGCTGCTGCTGTTGCTGCTGCTGCTTTACCTAAATTGAATTTCCGAATTCAATGAATGAACAAATGAATGAATAAAAATGTTTCTAAACTACTGAATGGAATCGTAAATAGTTGTGGATATTAGATTTATATTTTTTGTTGCTTTTTATTGCTTTTGTGACTGTTGTTGTTGTTGTTTGAGCCAGTAGATAAAGCAATAA
Organism: Cistogaster globosa; assembly: GCA_937654795.1. Classification (NCBI taxonomy): domain Eukaryota; kingdom Metazoa; phylum Arthropoda; class Insecta; order Diptera; family Tachinidae; genus Cistogaster; species Cistogaster globosa. Next base: position 35,426,430 of record OW569403.1, read on the forward strand.
ACATTATTTATTTTAGTTTAACAATTTTAGACATAAAACTAAAAAAAGGGAGTTAAGCTTCGTGTTTGTGTGTGTGTGTAAGCTTAAGGCAGCATAGATATTTTGTTTAGGGATTTTTGTAGCCTGTTGCATTTACAATTCAATTTTTTATTATTTAAATTCATGAGTATCAATATATGTATGTGTGTATATGTATGTGTGTATATGCAACAGTTGTGTAGTATTTTTTTGTTGCCTTTTTTGCAAATAAATTGGTAGATAATATAATTTTTTTTTATCTCTTCTCCCAAACTAACCATGACAATAGAAGTCCGTTTATTTTTTTTTCTAATGTTATTTTCATGAATCTATTTTATTTAACTTTTGTATAAATTTTGAAGTTTTCTTTTTATTTTGTAGCACAGGAAATTGAATTTTCTGTGTTCCATGTAACAGCATATTTTATATCGTTCGATTTTTAAAAACTTTTCTTTTTGTTTTTTCTGCATTTATGTCAATTTAAAATGTACTTTATGTCAAAAAGGGATACAATTATTTTACGTGTCATTGCGTTGTATAGTTTTATGGTTATTTTTGTAAATGGAAATAAATTCAGTGAAATACATTTAGAAGACTTAATTTAGAATCAAGCAGCAGAATAAGAATGAAAAGCTTGTTTCAGTTTTATGACTAAATTTTATACGTTATTTGGAATTTACTCCAACTTTTGTATTAAATAGCTGATCTAACATCAACGAATTCCAAATGCAGAGCATTGAATTGGCAAAAGTAAAATCTTTTGTAACTCGGAATCATTTTGGGCGGTCGCAAAGGCGATGAAGCTTATCGTTCATTAAAAGCTCATTTGTCTACTTTTGTTATATTGCGCCTGTATGGAACTCTTTAGCTACCTCTAAGTACACTATGGTCAGGTTCACTAATTCTTGCGTTATGTTGCTGCTTTTATGTGCCTCAGATCTTGCAACGCTTCACTGCATGACACAAACGTAATGAAAGTATTTGTTTACTCTGATCCTTAAGATAAATTTACCAAACATAACCAATGGATAAGTCTGGCGACAAACAGAACAATGATCAATCCATATCAAAATCGTTAGCCGTAAATAACGTTGGAATGTTCAAAGCTGCAATTCCCTGGAGATGACTTTACAAGAGCTACTCGGAGCAATACTGGAATATTTGGCCGACCATTGCTCACTTGGCACCTTCAACTCAAGAACGAAATTATCGAAAGCGCCTTAAGCTGAAGACAAACAAAACATGTCTTATCAAATGGAGCCAAATAGAGACAGTTCACTTTGGAATTTTGTTTTTATTAGAAATCGTAGGATATGTTGTTCTGTGTTTACAAGCCTGTTATAAAACTAAGGAGCTGGTCACTTCTTTCTAGGAGTTAGAAAGCAACTATGTCTACTTACAAATCGTTATACCTTTTTTTCGAAAGTCTCAAAGTAAAAGAGCATAAGTCAATTTGTTGCAACCATATAAATGCTTGTTTTAAAACAGTATAAAGCGTTTCTGGTCTTACGTAGAAGCAACATCTTTTTAAAGCTGTTATGTGTTATATGTTGTGGCCAAGATTATTGATCAGAACTTAATTTTCTGAAGTCTCTCTCTCTCTCTTCCCCATTTTTGTGCAACACAGAAGATTTCTGATTTGGAAAATTAATTTTTAATATCAACGTTACAATAATAAGAAGAAAAAAGGGTAAAAAGAGATGAGGAGATATTATGAAAAATTATGAAAAAATAATTCAGGTTTCAAATCTACTTGTAGATAATTTTTTATGGAAATGGTGTACATGTCAAACCCAATATATTTTTAAAAATACGACAGAAATTATTTAAATTAATTCTAAATAAAATAATATCTAAAATATTAAAGTAGAAATTGCTTTAAGCGGGTGATGATTATTTTAGTTATAACGTCCTTATGAATTTAATGTTAAATCTTTACATACACAGAAATAAGTTTTTGTATTTGTTAAAGATTTTATTTGAAATTTAATAAAATTTTTAATCGATTTAATTATTTATTAAAATAGATTTTTTTTCCTTTTCTCTGTTATTAAATAAGTAATTAATCTAATAAATTATTCAATTAAAAAATTTTGCATTTATTTTTCAATTAAACAAATAATTAAGTAAATTAAAATAATAAAATTTCAATCTTATAAACAATAAAAAATAGTTGCACTACTTTTCTCTGAGTACTGATTTTATTTAATAAAATATCTTAAAAAGTTGAAAACGCATTCAATTCATATTCATTAAAAAAAATTTTAACAAGAAAAAAATAAAAATTCCACACAATAAAACACAGTGATTATTTTGGCACTTTTATTGTCAAAAATAAATTTAAAAAACAAGCAAACTCTGAAAATAAACTATGCACAACAATCTACAGAAAAGCACTTAATAGATGCAGCACAGAAAAAATAGCAACATATGGGCAACCAAAAAACAAAAAACACCCAAAATTGTTTAAAAATCAGTAGACAGTAAAAGTAGACAGACAAAGAATGCACAGTAAATTCGCCAAAAAAAAGAAGAAAAAATAACGGCATAAAAGGATTGCATAAATGAATAAATATGCAAACAACATGTACGTGATGATGCTGATGACTGCAATGGGTAAAAACACTTTACACAACAATTGCAACATTCATACTACAGCACTTGATGAAGAATGTTAAAAAAGCACCTAAAAACAGACAACATGTTTTACCAAAATTTTTTCATTGCTGTTAGCATGTGTGAGTGAGAATGGAATTTAGGCAATACAAAACCGTTTAACAAAAAAAATTTTTTTGGTGGAATTGCATTCAAGCCTGCAATATTTTTTATTGCCGAAATGTAGAGATGTTTTTTGCGGCAAAAAACTTTTTAATTTTTTTATTTGTTTTTTTTTTTACTTGGGTAGAAGAAAAGGTTATTTCTGATATAGAAAACTTAGAAATGTTTGACAAAGATTAGCTAAGAAAGGAGATGTTCTAAGTCAAAGCTTTTTTTTAAGACGATAGCTCCAGGGAAAATGGGTTTATTGCTTTTTCATGTCAATTCAAGAGGTGAGCTATTTTCAGAGTTGTTGAACATGCCTTAATAACTTGGCATCAGCGTTTATTATATTTTATTAAAAATATTATAAATGCAAATTAGTAACCGCATTAATATCTCATTACCAATTTTACCTAAAAAAGAAAAAAAACAAAATTGCTAATTGTAAAATCATTTTGACACAATTAACGCATTTTCTCAGAATTAACATCTACGCACGTAATTTTAAAGAATTCACGTAAACCTTGATAATATTATATGGAATTTTGTTTTAAAATATTTGTTATCAATTGAATTCAAAAAATTTTGTTGTTGACGCAATTTTCACGATTTTTTCGTTTTATAAATAAAATTATTCCGGCCTACGCATTTAGTTAATTTAAAATGTAGTTTTTTTTTTACGGAAATACTTGTTTAGATAAGAATTTAAATGATTTTATTTTAAAGATATAATAAACGTGGAGATAGTTACTTTGATTCAAAACACAATAATATATTAATTCTTTTTCAATTTATTACTTAATAGCAGTTCCCACGACTGCAGATGAAGTCATTTCTAATCTTCCAAAAATTCAAATTTAGAAAAATTTATTAGTAACTATTTATTGCAAAGTTCTGTTAACAGTGTTTGCTGACAACTGTCTAGTACCATTTGTGTCTCAATTTCCTTTACGACATGACATATTTTTACGAAAAAAAGTATTATATATTTGAACCAAGATTCTAAGGGATTTGGTCACAAAATTTAGGTTTATAGGTGGTGCCAACACAAACAGACAGGCAGAGAAAAATTAAAAAAAAAAATAGGTATTTTGTATTTCAGATCGATTAATATCTATGCCAACAACAAAATTTTCAAAAAATATTAAATAGATACAGACGAAGTGCTCTCGGGGTATATGGGGAACCAGTCCCGCAGTGTGCAGGCACAAAATCTGAACAGACAAGTTGGTTACTTGACGAAGGACTTACTGGTGTAATTAGCTATACTGAAGCCACGGGAACCGGTAGACCATACAGAGAGCCGTCCATCTCTGTATCCGGTTATTGGTGAGGTTCCTCCGTGGTGGCTGCTGGTACGTGCTGAATAAGTGTGTGGTTGGAGACTATCCAACTCTTAAGCAATGGAGAGTTAATGATTCCGATAGCCATGTTGTTGAAATTTTAACTCTGTTGACTACGCTGATGCAGCGCTCTAGTCAACGCTCTGTATTTCATTCAGTGGTAAGACCACCGCCAATTTAGGGCCTCGCGGCGAGGTATTTATGCAAATCTTGGTCACGTAACTGGCGTTTACTTTATGAGCAGCGCCTTAACTAATTTGGCAACTACGCCTTCTCAATAATTGCTTGTCCTTATTCCACTTAAAAAGCTCAGCTAAGGTTTTTAAATCGCAATCTCGTATTTTCGTGTTTACTCTTCTCAAAGATGGTCTTGTCTACTTAAAAGGTGAATGACTATGTTCTGTTCTTATATTTGTTATATACAGGGACCGCCTTAGCGATCAAGTTAAGCGCACAGAACGCACGGAAACCAAAACAAATGTCGGTTAAAATTTTTTTGTTAAAAATATTTGTTTTTTATTATAAAATATTAAATAAAATCTCCAACTTATATACATATGCACTACATACGAACAAGGTACAACATTTACTAAAAATTAATACAAATTATAATATTTCGAAGTCTGGTAAAGTTAGAATTTTTTTATATTAATAATATGATGGACACTTTATACGTCAAGAAGTTCATATTTTATTCTGTTTCGTGAATGAGTGTAAGTTAAATTCTTTATTAAAAAAACTTTTTCAGTACCTTTATTTCTAGTTGGAATTAATAGAAAAACTAATAAAAAGGGTGAAGCTAAACGGTTTAAAGATTTATAAATCGCGGTTTTCATATAAAAACATTTGAAATATACAACTGGAAATATGTTGAATTTTAGCAAATGAGCTATTGATGTACAACATACATATTTACGTTTTAGTTTCTGAAAAAAAATTAATTGGTACTAATTTTACCATCCCTGACACATATGTCTATGAATCAAAAGTAGCCAGATGAAATGATCTTAACAAAGGAATTTTTCATATTGACATTTATTAAGACAAATTTTTTTTATCAAGGCTTATGTAAAGAAAGCAAAGAAAATCGTGAAAAACTTATACAATTTTTTTTCCACACGTGCAAGATGATTTCTAACATTACGTTGGGCGAGAAATCGCTAATTCTCTTAGCAATCAGTTCTTTTTAGATTGTTAACCACACACGCCTTTGAGTGCTAAAGAGTGACTCAACTGAATTCAAGCAGTTATGAAAAAGTTAAATTCTTATTTCAGAAATAATATTATTATTTTAAGCCCTTAAACAAGTTCAACTCATATTTAGCACCTAGTAAAGACAACAACCATCATAAAAAAAATGAAAGTCGGGAAAAAGATATGATAAAAATTAGAGGCAGGCGTGGTATTTTGCCAGCTACCTCGAACCTTATGTACCGATCTTGCTAAATTTTCAATAGAAAAATTTTAGAAACTATGTCTGATCGGTTGGTGTATTTAAATTTTCTCTAACTCATCTACTGATTTGGCAAAGTTGATTACAACTCGAACACGAGCGGACAGACGAACAGACGAACATAAGATACTAGTTTTTACTGTAGATGAACGGACTTTATGACTGTATTGGTCGAGTTTGAATACAGAGAGGCTAAGTTTTGTGCGGGTTTTAAATTTTAAGTTTATTATCCGGCGCTTCAATTTTTAAACAAACGAATAGCAATTTAAAACTTCACTGTCGAAATCCTTTGAAATAAAAAATAATCTTAAAAAGCAGAGAATTCACTTTAAAACCCATCCAATGTCTGGTTAGACAAACAGGACTTTTGTGCGTGGCGCGTCAATTGCCCAATTCACATTTTGTTGCAGGTTATTTTTATTTTTGTTGCATTTCATATGTAAAAGATGCAACAGCGAATTAACACCAGTTTTTTGTTTCCTTTTCTGATGCCTTTTTAGGGAATTTTTTTTTAATTTCTTTTGTGTATTTTGGGGGAAATGAAAGGATAAGTGTGTTGTTCTCCAAATAAAGAAAAAAAAATTTACGAGTTAAGTTAAGCTGGGTACAATCAAAATTTGCTTGTTATCCTATCATTGCCATAATACTTTAAATTTTGGTAACATTATTTTAACTTTATACGTCCAAGGGAGTAGATATGAAGCCAGTCATAAGCCTTAACAGGATAAGTGGTCTTTTTAAACTGTTTCACATATGTGTGGCAATTTATTTCTACTGCTGTTGCATGACTATCATGGACATAATGTTGTGGCTGTTATTGAGGCTGAGTATGATTATGGTGATGATGATGATGATGATGACGTTGATGCTTTCGGGCCGTTTGTTGTGCAATTTGTTAAAAAGTCTGGTAAATATTTTGTATGCAGTTTTTCTTTTTTGTTTTTTTTTTTCGGCCACACTTGACTTTGGCAACTTTTTCTTTCGGTTGTGAATTGTTTTCGTTTTATTTTTGGCAACATCACTTATACGTCAACACACTATTCACACATGTGAGCACATATAGTTATAAGAGGAAAAACACTTGTTGCATTATCACTTTGCTTGTTCAGACATGCACATTTGAGAAGGATTTTAAATGTGCAAAAAACACTTATAGAGATTTAGTTTGTATATTGTTTATCTGATATAACACGTTTATACATATGAATGTAAGAATTCATATGGATCTGCTCTTTACTTTTCCTTTTTGGTTGATTTTAAATAAAGAGTCTTTGTTTAAAGAATGTAGGAGTCAGTTGTTTTTGGTATAAGGATTTCATTAGTTACTTTCAAGCCTTTTCATTTTATGTTTTTTTTTTGGCTTTTTTTTTTGTATTTCTAACCAAAACTAGAAAGTTGCTGTATGTGGTTAGTTAACAAGTACATTAAACACTTTGGTTGTGGTATGTTATCTCTGATTACTTAAGTGTCCTAATAATGGTTTGAAGTGTTGCATTTATTTTATTTTATAGTTCAAATTCTCATAAGAGCCAAGTTTGTATACATGTTTGTTAGTTAAAATAATTAAAACTGCAGCTTAAACGTAGTTGGGAAACAAACACATGAATGTTTTAGACAAATAACTAAGAAATTTAACTGTTTTCCTCACTGAATCTTGTGTTTACTAAAAAAATGAGAGCAGCATTAAGCTGAAGATGCCTAAAGCTGTTTCTTAAAAGTGCCAAGATATCAGCACACTCTTAAAAAATTATTTTCAAATTTTTGAGTGTTTAAAAAGTATTATGCTGCTCTTTATTATTTTTCTAAGAAATTTTAAAATGTTTCTGTTTTTTCCGACGAATCTTATATACCCCCCATCATATATGTAACTCTAGTTTAGTAAATCAAAAAAACAAATATTGAAATGACAGAGAATAAAGAAATAAAAAAAAAAAAAAATAAAAATATAACAAATATAACTTTACATGAAAATGCCATCGGTTCTTAATGTAATGAAAGATCTCTTCAAAGGCTTTTAAATGATATCGATATTGTTGTCTTTAAAAATATGGTGCACAATAGTACTTTTCCTTTTAAAGTTCAGGGGCTCATAACTCGAAAGCACCAATTTTTCCATTCGACTTATTTTTTCTTATTTTTTATTGCTCCAATACAATGGCTTATTTGATTGGAGTTACTTTGCAAAACTAGATTTGTGCCAAATCATATGGAACAATTAAAGGCAGTAGTGTTATTTTGCACGCTGCCCCGAGGAACATGGACCAATCTTGCTTATTTTCAATAGCAAAATTTTCGAAACTATTTCTGTTCGATTGGGGTATTTTAATTTTCTTTACTTCATCTAGTGCTTTGGTAAAGTTGATTTCAACGCGAACACGGAAGGACGGACGGACATTGTTCAATCGACTTCGCTATGCATAAGGACTCAGAATATATATACTCAATGGGATCGGAAATGGTTGGTGAAGGGTATCACAAATTTGTGAAGTGATACTTTGTTCATTTCGTGAAAATTCGGAAACGTTTTCGGCAACATGTTTAAAACAACTTTTTTCAACCTGGAAAATAGTATGAGTTGTACTTTTTTCGTGTGAAATTATTATCAACAGCAAAAAATGTTGCATACCTAAGGGCAAAAATCGTAAATTTTCTTTTAAATCGTTAAGTTCCTCAACTACTTTTACAAATTAGAACGAAAAACTAAGAATGCATCTCGTGTATCTTAATTGTTAGAAAAGAAGTTGTAAAACAAAATGATCTTAATAGGATCAACAAGAACAAAGAAACCATGCCTAAAGTATTGTTTATATTTATTTAACAATTAACGTAGTTAATTCGTTTAAGTTGTTGTTACAAAATTTTATTAATTGACTCATATCCACAATTCAAAAGATACAATTATGAAAATAGATTAATATCATCAAGTTTAGTAAATCTTGTTATCATTTCTTTTTTCGAACTTTTTATTATTTTTGTTTGTTTGTAGCCAAAATGGTGTAAATGCCAACTGACATTTATATAATGAAACATTTTGACAGATCACTAATTTTTTAGTTTGCTAATTTTTTCTTACAACAAGTCACGAAATATTCTTTTTATAATTGAGGAAAAAAAAAAGAATAAAATTACAAAACTACGTCATTTAAAAAGTTGATTAAAAAACAACAAATTTTAATCTTGGGTTTGTCATTTTCTATTCAAGTAAACAAGATACAGTTAAACACACAAAGAACGACACAATTAAAAATTTATTTATTCTCTTTTTTTTTGTAAAAAAAAATATTTTTCTAAAAATGTTAAATAAATTCATGAAACTACAACCCCTTTTAACACGCCAACAAACACCAAATACATACAATATGTTTTCTTGTATTGTTGTTGCAAATCTCGAAATTAGAAACAATTTTAAAATAATAGAAAAATACAGTAGAAAAGCGAAAGAATAAAAATTAGCTGTCATTTTCAATAAAAAAGTAACGTAAAAAAATAAATAAATGTAAAATCAACAAAATGAAACGTAACTAGTTAAATGGTACTTTTTTCAAACATACTTCTTAAAAGGAGCACCAAGAATATAAATCTTAACAATTATATATTTTAAATCCACAGAAGTTATTTTTAAGAAAAGTGCATTTAAATTTTTAATAAAAAACGAAATTAAAATGTATAGTACTTTTTTAAATTTTTTTTAAATATCTTAAACGATTCTATACTTTGTTCTTCATTTATGTTTTTAAAGCAGTTTTAAAAAAAAATAAAACAACATTCCTAAAGGTACTTTTCTTAGAGGTACTTTTGCAAAACGAACTTTTTGAAACATTTTCTTCCGAAAAAGTTCTTACTAAATAATTTGTTTCAGCAGAAATACTTTATTTAAAAATTTTTTTTTTCTATAAAATTTATTTTGAAATGCCACGCTGCTTTTAAAATGGTACTTTTAAGGTCACTTTTTTAGAAGAAACTTTAAGAACTTTTCAAAAAAAAAATTTTTTTTTAAAATGTACTTATTTAAGTATGTCTTAATAAAAAGTACACTTTGAAGTGATGCTTTTCTAAATTTGCTTTTTCCAATGCTTTTTTAAAGGTACTTTTTTAAGGTCCTTTTTGAAAAGTACTTTTTCAAATACCTCAAATATCTGAAAAGTGTTTTTTATTAAAACGTTTCATTAAGGAGCATTTTTCTATAAAATACATTACTAAAACGAGCTTTAAAAACATTAATTTGAAATTATTTTATTAGCAGAAACTGTTGCTTTAAAGTACTTTTAAAAAAAATATTTTTCAAGACATCATTATTTAAAATTATATTCTAAAGCTGTGTATTCTTAAAATTTGCATTGTGAAAATATAAATTCTGAATTTTCAAAGAGGTACTTTTCTAAAGGAAAATTTTGTGAAAGGTACTTTTTCAATAATTCTCTTAAATAGTATCCTGCATCAGAAAAGTACCTTTTAATAAATATTTCAACCTTAAACGAAAACTTTATAGATTTACTGCAAGACCCAAGATATCGCAATCGTTCGTTCGTTCGCATAATTACCTTCAAAACAAAAACAATTTTTAAGAATTTGTTTTTGTTTTAAATGTAATTTTGCGAACGAACGAACGATTGCGACATCGTGGGACTGGCAGTTATTTATTTATGGTACTTTTTGCAAAAAATGATTTTATTTAAAAGCTCGTCTCAAGACATTTAAGAGCAGCCAAAAGGCAACTTTTGTTTGAAAATGAATTGAAAAATAAATTCCAAAAGCAACAAACAAAAAAAAAAAAGAAAACCTTGAAATTAAAAGAAATTGATTTTATTGTTTTTTTCGTTGTTGTTTCTGGTTTGTAAATAAAAAAACAAAAATAAAAAAAATAAAGAGAATTAAATGCAAAAAATGTATAAAATATACTTTTTTTAAATTAAGCCCCACCTCCTGCAGCACCCTGTTATGCATGCACCACCATAACCATAAATGAAGAGTTGTATTCATCGCTTGAAAAATGAATGTTAAGAAAAAAATATTTCGATTCAGTTTTAAACAACAAAAATAACAAAAAACACTAAGTTATACAGACGTGAATTAATATTTTCTAATGTTTTTTAAATAATGAATTTAATATTTCATTTTTTGTTGAAATCAATTCCGCATACGTAAGATCTCTCCGTAGACGGCTGTTCGCTCTCGTGTGTATTTGAATGATTGTCGGTCTCGATGACTGGTTGGCATTTGTATGTGACCGCCAAAATGAAAGGAGAACAAAAAATCTTAATTGGCATTAAATTATTAGATCAATAAGACTTCATATTAATATCAATAAAAAATAAATCACAACTTATTAAAGTGATAAAAGTATTCACTTGAAAATCTTACAATAAAACAAATTTTAAAAATAAAAAAGTTAATTGTTTTATTTTTATTTTGGAAAGCATTTTGAAGTTGTGAAATTATCCATTCGCATTTAGTTGCACTACAAATAAAACTTTCTCTTACAAGATTTGCAAATCGTTTGAGTAGAGTAAGCAGAGATAAGATGGCGCAAAGTCGCTTGGACGATTTCTTTTTTAGAAGAAAATACTTGTTGTATCTGAGTTACTTGCCTAAACTTAGACTGCAGGACTCAACCGACTCAAGTTAAATATTAAATCATTTCTAGCATTTTGCCTCACAAGCCTTTAAGATTCGATTGAAAAAAGTGTTTAAAGTCTAAAATAAACTACTAAGGAAAAAATAATTTCCCTCATAAATATTGTAAAAAAAAAATTAGTCTCTAATAAAACTTTTGAATATTCATAACAAAAGTACCCGTCACCTATCACTTATCAAACAAAACCAATAAAATAGCAAAACAAATTAAAATAGATTATTTAAATTAGTTTTAATTGCCACTTTGCTTTTCGTACGTTTTAGGAAATTTAAATTTGTTCTTGTTGTTGTTGATAATAGTATTATTTGAAATTATTTTTGATCTAGAACAGGTTTGTTAAGTACATAGAATTATTAAATATTGTTATATGACTTTTTGTCGCTGCTATTGTAAATAAATAAAAAATGTTTTAAGCTAAAATAAATTCTAAAGAGAAAAGTGCAAATAATAAAAATATTTAACTGGGCAAACTGATTTGATTTTTAAACACTAACAGTTTTAAATTCGAAATTATTAATATTTTTGTTGTTGTTGGTATTTTTTTTATTTTAGACACGTTTAAAAACTTGAAAGGCGAGAGAAAAATACTTTGCTTCCTTATACGATAGATGATCTTTAGACGTTTGTTCGTAAAACACAGATCCAGTTAAATAAAATAAATGAAACCATTAATAATTCCTAATTATAGAATTAATTTAATATTTGAATTTTTTATTTTTTTATTTATCCAATTTACTGCATACAGCAAGTATAACACAACAAAACAAATAAATTAAAATAATAAACCGGTTTTTAATATTTAGTATTTTTAATAAATATTTTTTTTTACACATATAAGATCGGATTTTTCAAAGTTGCGCTTTTTTATTAATTAACAAAAAAAGAATTAAATATATAATAGCTTTAACGTAAATTTTTGTTTACGCTGCCGTCTAAAAAGCTCGTAGCAAAATATTTTTTTTTTTTAAATTATGATTTATGATATCACCGGCTTTTTGAAAGCCTTTAAATGAAACCCATAGTGATATCTTAAAAAATAATCGTGATATTCTATAAAAAGTTCAGGGAGCCGTAACTAGGAAAATATGGGCGAGCACTTAATTATTTTTTCTTATTTTTTAATTCTCTATTGCCCCATATATTTGTTTTTTTTTTTTTTTGATTACAGTTATTTCACTAAACGGGATTTGCTTCAAAGGAAATGAAAAAATTAGAGGCAGGCATGGTGTTTTGCCCGCTGGCTCTAAGGACCTGAACCGATCTTGCTGATTTCAAAGGAAATAATAACAAAATTTAATTTGACTGATTGGCGTATTTAAATTTTCTCTAGCTCATCTAGTGCCTTGGAAAAGTTGAGATCAACTCTAACACGGTTGGACAGACGAACTCAGGACTCAGAATACTTAATGGGGTTTCGTTGTTCCGTCCCAACAATGGTGGATTTTTAAAAGTTACTTACACTTGAAGTACTTCAAAAAAGTTTCAATTTAAAAGCTGAGTTTTTAAGAACTGTTTCTTAATAGTAGTCTTGCTTAAGAATATTTTAAAGGTGTGTTACTTTCTAAAAAGGCTCTCTCTCTAAAAGGTACTATTTTTTAGATTGTTTTTAAAGCTACATATGTGAAAGTACTTTTTAAAAGGTACTTGCTAGAAGGGCTTTATCTAAAGGATAGTTTTCGTTACATGCTTTTTAGACTTCCTTTTTAAAAGTTACAAATTTTAAAAGTACTTTTTAAACCGGCTTTCTTTAAAAAGTAATTTTTGTGAAATAATTTTTTAAAGCCTGCTTTTTAAAAATTAAGATTTTGTAAGTTAAATTTGCAGAAGTACTTTCTAAATAGGCTTCTTGTAAAAGGTACCTTTTGTGAATTAATTTTAAAATACTCTTTTTTAATAAATAATTGTTTTTAATTGTAAAAGTAATTTTTAAAAGGTATTTGCTAGATGGGCTCTTTCTAAAAGGTACTTTTTGTGAAATGCTTTTTTAAAGTCTTTCTTTTAAAAAGCAATTGTTTTTAAAGATACTTATGTGAAAGTACTTTTTAAAAGGCACTTGCTAAAAGGACCTTCTCCAAAATTTTGAAAAGTACTTTTTAATTGTTTTTTTTTTTTTCGAAAAAATAATTTTTGTGAAATAATTTTTGAAAAAGTAATTGTTTTAAAGTTTCATTTAAAAAAGTACCTTTTTAAAGGTATTTTCTAAATAGGCTTTTTCTAAAAGGTACCTTTTGTCAAATTCATTTTTAAAGCCCTATTTTTAAAAAATAATTGTTTTTAAAGTAACATTTGTAAAAGTACTTTCTTTAAGGTACTTTCCCAAAAGGCTTTCTCTAAAAGGTACTTATTGCGTAAAATCTGTTTATAAACAGTTTTTAAAACATTACTTTTTAAAAAATCCCTTTTTTTTTAAATTAATTTTTAAAGGGTCCTTCAAAAAGGTAACTGTTTTTAAAGTTACTTACTGAAAGGTACTATTGGAATTCTTTGTAAAGTGATGTAGGAGTATTTCTTATTTTTTTAAAAACACGAGAATAATGGTTGGGATATAAGAGATTTGTAATTTAGACAGTATGATGCGACTGAGCACAATCGGTTTATTTGTTTTAACATTTTTAGTCTGTCCTAAAAACATCTTTAAAGTGAGACCACCTCTCTACATAAATCCCTGTTGGATTGATATAATGCGAAGTGTGCTCAAATGTTTGTTTAAATTTTTTTGTTCACGGTTTTAATTAAAAAAAAGAAAGAATGAAATTGATATTTTACAATTTGTGGTGTTTCTCTTAAATAAAGTTTCATTTTATTTTAAATTTCTCACCTGTTCCAAGAGAATTGTTTTATAGATAATGTATGTTACAGTCTTTTTTAAATAGTTTCAATGGAAGAAAAACAACTTGAACACTTACCTGAAAAGAAAATAAAAACAACATTTGAAAATTAGAAAATATTATAAATTTATTAAAAACTCAACTAAGTGACAAATTATATTTTAAGTAAAGGCTTTTAAATTCTTTTAAAGATGCCATAAAGTGCATTAAAATAACATTGGAAGTTTGCAAATATGTTCTTCAATAGTTCTTCAAATTAATTGCAGACTCAAACTAAAACCATAACAGTAAGTAAAAAGGAATACAGGAAGCTCATGGTTTTTATGACGGTTAATTATTGATGTTAAGATTTGGCATCTATAGCCAATACTCAATTATATTCGTTTACTATCGAGTTACTTTTTATATATCTACTTTTTTTTTTAAAGCGCAGTTCGACTTAATTATATAAATTTCATAATTTAGCCAGACGTGTAGGAAAGTCTCTTTTTAACAAACATTTCAAGGCTCTTAAGAGTCCAATCAATAACAGGGAGGATTTAGTTAACAACCAAACAATACCTCTTTGCTAATTTTTGTAGCCTTTTACGCTCCTTAGAAAACTTAATCTCTTTTTGGCTGTATAGTCAATTATTCGCTAATTGCATTTTGGGGCATTTGCAAGACCCAAATTGAAGATATAAAATTATTATTAGGTTCATTTTTGGCTTGAACTAGTAGCTATATGTCATTAATTATTAATGAGCCGGTACCCTCAAATATCAAGATTCCTCAACTGGCTTAACAAGTCGGCTTTCATGTGTCCAATCGTTCACCGTGTAAATTAATAGCAAATCAATAATGGTATAAGGTTCCTTTCAATAAAAAAGAATTAAGTTATATCCCATTTTTGGAAAATCCTTTTGTTAAAGGAAAGAACATCAAATAAACAAACAAATACAACAGTAAATTAAAAAACCAAGAAAGAAAACCAAGTTTGTTGATATAAAAATAACATCCAATCATATTTGAGCAAAGTGCGGATATTAAGGATGAAATTTACCAATTGTAAAAAGGTTACGGTACAATAACACATTAACAACAACAAATTATTATTATAGTTTGTAGTGGTCTTCTTGTATTGCCACTAAAACAAAAACAACAACAAACGCGATAATAATAGAAAATTTTTGTTAACAAGTACAAATAACTGAAATTTTCCACAAACAAAACAAATCCACATAATTAGAATTCACCTTGAGTTCGAAAGCAAAATAAAAAAAAAATTATTTGAAGTGTTGGCTTCAAATACAACTGAGAAATAACAACAATTAGCAGAAAGTTTAAAAAAAAGTTTTTTTTAATGAAATTTTTTGCAAAAACAAATTTAGGTTAAAAGAATTGGCTTTTTTTCTCTTAACTTTATTTAATTTATTTTAAATTAAAGAAAGAAAAAATATATAAAAAAGTTGGAACAAATTAGTACTATTTTTTATTTTTATTTAAATATAAAAAATAAAAGAATTAAATAATTGGCGTATGACTTTTTGCAAATAATTTAACTACACTGGTCTACAAAATTTAATTTTCGTATAATTTTTTTAATCAAATACAAACAAATTTGAAAATATTTGGCTTCATAGAACTCTTCTTGATTATTATAATTGAAAAAAAAATCGATAACAGGCTTTGTATCAAAGTAAATTGATTTTATTCTCCTTTAAGCTTTTATGAAAAATTATTAACCCTACCAGAACAGTGATAGTCATGTTACAGTCATTCTGGATCAAAATACTGGTCATTAACGGCAGCATGAAAAAAAATTACGAAAACTTTTTGTACATGTGGTGCCTAAGTGAACAGTGTTGCAAATGTATTTTATAAGTTGCATTTTAAACTTTCCAAAACAAACATCTCTCTGTATCAAACGCAAGACAAATATTAGATTTAGTCCCATAATATGAAATTCATTTCTGTTTAGTGTTAAAAGCGCCACAACGGCAACACCGCTCAATAAAAAATTATTAGTTTTGGTCATTCGTTTCCTACTGTGAAGATGGTTAGACAAAATTTACACATTTCTTTCTCTTTATTTGTTATTCGTCACAGACATTTAGTTTTATTTCTGCCAAACTAAAAGGGCTACAACGGCAACGTCATGACGCGCCACTCAATATAAAATAGTTACATAAAATAAATAGCGATATAAAATATACTTGACGATCCATTCTAATAACAACTAAATGTACGTACAAAATTTCTTTAAAATTGGTGAAGTCCATTCGGAGGAGTGCGACAACAAACATCGTGATACGAGATTTTTATATCATATAATAGAAAGTTTAAATTTCGTCGGAATTATTCAACAGTTTTTAATGACCTGAAGGTTAAAGTTTTGTAAAATATTATTTTTTTAGCAAAATAACACAATGAAACTTTTAAGTTGTTAATTAATATTCGTATGTGTAAATACTTGTTTTAAATTTACTTTGACAATATTCAATTTTTTGTTCACATAGATGTTATGCAAATATAGATTAATTAAATAGACTGGAGTCAGGAACATTATTGCTGCAACCTAAATATCAAATTTAAAAAAAATGCCTAAAAAATTTCATAGTGTAAATCTAGACTTGACAAAAATTAAATAATCAAAGAAGTGTGTGAAATTGTTTGTATTTATTTGTTTTTATGGTAATCTTGTTTTAAAAGGTGGACAAAGAAAAAATGAAATAATTTTATAATTAACTTTGAAGTATAGGAATTTACCAACGAGTGTAAAGTTGTGATCACATCGAGTATATTAGCTGACACGAATGCGATATTACTTAGTTTTGAAATTTTCTAATAACATAAATTGGAAAATATCTACCATGTTCTTTTGAACTTCTGTTACACTCTCCTTACACATAGAGAAAATTTTATATCAGAAAAACGAAAGAGATGTACAAATTTATATTCCGTTAGTGGTCATGCATTTGTGTCACCTAATGCATCAAATGCAATTGCATTCTAAAGTATAGTACTCATCATCTTCATCTTTTTGTGCAAAATGTTGTCAAAAGTCCATACAAAAAAATTACTGGGAATAAATGAGAAATAAAGTTGCTGAAGTAGTACTCAAGAAATGTTTCTGGCAGCATGTTTTTCAAACTTAAAATTGTTTTTGGCAACATTTTTTTGCAACTACAAAATAACATGAGCGGCAGTTTTTTCGTACGGATTTTTTGACAACCATTTTTTCAGGCTGTTTGTTTAGATTTAATTATGTTGTGTTCAACTAATGAAAAAAAAGGAATGGAAAAAGCGTACATTTTAAAAGCGAAAAAGACAAAAATCAAGTTAATGATGCAGAAAGAGTTTGTTCAGTAAATGTTATCTTCAAAATCGGTTTATTGTCACTATTAGCTAATTGTCAAATCTTTTAAGGAAAATATCGCATGTTGCTCAACACTTTTGAAAAATCGAACAAAAAAAAAAAAAAAATAATAAAAAAATGTTTTAATAAATTTTAAGCTTTCAAAAGAGGCCTGCAAATTTTTTGTCAGTAAAAATAGTTAATATAATTTAACCAAAAAAAAAAAAACGAATTTACAAAGAACATATTTCAGGGCGCCGTAGAGCATTTACCACTTAATTAGAAAAAGAAGAAAAGAGATTAACTAGATTGTTCTTGCTGAACTATCAAAGAGGACCGTTACAAACAAGCAGACAACAAACAAACACCTCAGTTATAAGAAAATAAAAGAATTTGATTTTATGTTAAGAAATTTTTGCATGAAATATTATTGGTGCAAGCAGTTACTGTGGTAGCACAACATAATTATTTTTTTGTTTGCTGTCAGAGTATTTTATTTTAATTTAAAATAATTTTTTGTGACTGATATTCGTAAGAAACCTAAAAAAATTCATCTAACAATTATTTTAGGTCTGTGAGAAACTAAAAGGTACAACTAAAATAAATGAACATAAACACATATCCAAATATATGCAACTTAACAATTTAGTATTTGTGTTCATGTATTTGTGTGTGTTCTTTTTTTTTGTGTGGCAATTAACCAGCACTTTGCATTAAAATTAAATGCAATGCAGCTAATTGCCTTTGTGTATATTAATGCACATTTTCCATAATATTATGCTCTTGCTCTTGCTACAGCTATAGTTTTGCTTAAGTTGGTCTTGGATTCTTGCCACTGGGCTAGTTGATAGCTTTTTTTCAAAAGATGTTGCTACTGTTGCTGTTTTTTGTTTTGTGTTTACCTTCATATTTATAAAATGCAATTGTTTTCTAACCAAATTAAATGCCTAGAAAAGTATAAAGTACAAAAACACAACAATATTTTTTATATTTAGAATTTTATAATTTCTATTGTTTTATTTTCTACTCAACATGCGAGCACATTAAATGTTTGTTTATTTTTCTTATATTTTTATTCCATCATTCTTTCTTCCTATTGCATTTTGTCTTGTTATTCTATTACTGTTCATTTTATTGCAATAAATATTTTTAATTTTCATCATTCCGTTTTATTTTTGCTATTTAATAATTATGTTAAAAGGCCTCCACTTAATGTTAATTAATAACATTTTTTATGTTTTTTATTTTTGTTATATTTCTGTTGTTTATAAAGGTAAAAGTGCAACCAATACACATACGCATTTAAAAAAATGCACTCACAAGAAAAAATATTTGCTCTGTGTTACTTAAAAATTATGAGCCTACAATTTGCCATATTAACAGAGGGAAAAAGTAAATAATATTAGCTTTTCATGTTATACTAAGTAGTTGCTATTTATACCAACACTTTCTTAATTAGCCAAACACATAGAAACATTTGGCGTTTTAGTCATTTGCCGGAAGTGGCAGCAACAATATTAATAACAACAAAAATTATGTTATTTTAATGCTGTAAAAACCTAAAAGCTTTTAATTTTTATAAATAATTATGGAAAATATTACAGAGCAGGTTAGTGGTCGAAAAGATGAAGAAAAAGACGAAACCGCTGTTTTTTTTCCTAAAGACAAATTTTATAAATTGTATTCAAACAAATTTTTGTGTTAGTATTACTGAAAGAGAATGACTTTGAAAATAATGGGTCCATTAGCTTCAAAAATAATATTCTTTTTCTGAAAAGTAATTTAAAAAAACTACTTTTCAAAAAGTATTTGTCAAAGATATTTTTTCAACAGTTAAAAAAAAAGATCAAAACTACTTTTTTTGTAATTTGTTAAGTACTTTTAAGTTCTAAAAAGTACTTTTTTAGAACCTTTACTTTTTTGTGAGAAATTTTAATATCTACTTGTTCCAAAGTAATTGTTTTTAATAGCGGACACATATGTGAAATTTTCGGACGTTATATGATAAAGTAAAACATCTGGCAATACCTAAACTTTAAATTTTTGAAAGTTAAGTTCTAGAATCACATATTTTCATTAGAGAAACTGCATAAAAACTACTCAGGAGTGGCTTTATAAGCTCTAAAACTTGAGGGCGAAGTAAAATCATGTCAAAGCGCGTAATATGTCAATTACATATTAACAGCTAGCGATAATCTATGTGCTAGTAAACTCGCCCAGTATAATCATATTCACAAGTAACTTTCAGATGATAAGATTTGATTGCTGCCATATGGGCTTGTCAACTAATGAACTAATCGGATTATTAAGTTGCCGGTGAGATATCTGCGGGTAAAACACTACACGTGGCTTAAACTCGATATCTACTTGGGTAATTGAGAGTTTGGAGTATCATTTGATATTATAGAGCCTTAAATTTCTGTTAAACGCATAAGGGCTTGCCTATTTCACACAGGTAAAAAATATGGGTGTGATTAAGAAGTAATAAAGTCCGGTTCAGTCCGTAAATATTGTGGAACGACACTTTTGCCTTTCTAAATTTCTACCAGTGTTTATTAACGCTTAGCCTTTGCGTTTTTTGATGACCCTTGAATTCTTTTTATGCTGCCAGATTATTGATAAAACTAGTAGCCAGCAATGGACAACGCTATAAATAAGAGACAGAGTATCGTTTGACACTTTGTGTTAGAAAAATGCTTTAATAAAAAGATACGTTTAAAAAGGTACTTAGAGGATTAGAAAAGTAGCTAAGCAACTGTTAAAAAAATATTTTTATTGTATAAGAGTAAATTTCTATTAAATTAGTCTCTTGGGGCTATTTTTTTTTACGAAAGCTGGTTTTTAATAATTAAAAACCCCTTTTCCCAATTTATCTCTAACTACTTTTATATTCTGTTTTTAGTTTTTTTTCTTAAAATTAAATATCAGGAGACTTTTTCTTAAGTAAAAAATTTTTTGAATATAATTTTTAAGATTAAAATTTTTAAATGCAACTTAAAAAAGTACTTTAAAAAAAAAAAAATAAACCTTTTTCAGTGGGAGTATTTTTTAAATGTGTATCAAAATGTGTAAAAAGTTTTTAAAGGTACTTTAATGCAATTTTTAAAAAATTAGAAGATTCATTCTTGAAATATTACTCTTTAAGTACATTTCAGATTTTATTAAAAAAATAATATTTTTTAAATTTTATTTTAAATAATTTTTTAAATAAACTTTTCTAGATCTTATTTTCTTAGGTAATTGTTAGGAGATAAATGTTAAGGTACTTTTTTTGTTAAAGACAGACAATAATTTACTTAAAGGCAATTTTTGCACAACCTTAAACTTGTTTTATAGTTACTCTTGAAAAATATTTTTAAAAGGTAAAAACATTTGATTTGTTAATGATTTATTTTTGGTAATACACTCCTTTTTAAAGGCCAAAGTGTTTAAATGTTCTTTTTAGAAGACGTATTACAAAAAATCTATTGTTGAGTTTTTTTTAAAGGCAGTTTCTTTGGTACTTTAATAAAATGTACTTAATAGGAGTTTTTTGAAAAAAAATAACTTTTACCAAATTGTGCTTTTAAGAGAATTTAAAAGGTACTTTTTAAATTAATTTTATTTTCTAATTTAACAAGCACTGGGTCAGTTTTAAAATAAAAATATTGTTTTATTTTTTATTTCAATATTTCACCACACCGTCGGGTGGCATCTTCAGGAGACAGGAAACAAAATTCTTAAAGATTAATTTTTTTTTTCAGAAACAAAAATTTAATTTTTAAAAATTTTGTTTCCTAAAGATGACATCCAACGGTATGGCGATATATTGAAAGCAAAAAAAAAAAAATAATAAACATTGTTTTTATTTTAAAACTGACCTAGTGCTTGTTAAATTAGAATATAAAATTAATTATAAAAAAGGTACTTTTCCAAAAATTATTTCTTAAATACACTTCTTTAGTACTTTTTTAAAATGTATTTAATTAATATAATATTAATTTTTAATTTTTTCTTTAACCACGTCTTAAAAAATTCTGTTTTAAACACAAGAATGTTTAAAGAACTTTAAAAATATATTTATCATCATAATTTACAATGATTCCGTACAAATGTTTTTCCTCAAACCTATCAAATCAGCAATTCACACGCAATGCTGCAATAATACTCTGAAAGACAGATGAGTAATGGGACGGACAGTACAGCAAGACTAAATAGGCGGGAAAATATTAAATATAATTATGTCTTGCAAACGAAATGAAATAAAATATAAATGAATTGCATTCAAAGCTCATAAATACGTATTTAAAGACAAATTAATTGTGCAACATTTGAGTTGGAAGTGGCGATGACGTGGTTGCTTAAAAAAACAACACTGTCAATTACACTGTTAAAACCTCCTGCTGTTAAGACTTGTTTTTTTTTATTTTGCCAAACGTTTCAACACTATCGTCTTTAACTACATAAGCAGCAGCCATGATCATGATGCTATTAGATAATTGAAAGAAAACAGTTTAGAAATATGAAACCTCTGTATAGTGGATAAGAAAGCTAATAGAATGGTTAAGACCGACAGACCGACAGCTTCAAACATAATTGGGTTTAATGCATAAACAACAAATTTAATGACTGTTTACCGCCAAAATGCAACTATGGTGGCAAGTATTCATCCATTTTCTTTTTCCCCTGTTTCTTTACAAATAAATGTTTGTGCTTTTCATTGTGGTTGTTGTTGGCTTTAAGACACTAATTACAATTTGAACACATTTATGGTTGTTGTTCTTTACACACCAAAGAAAAAATCGTGTTTAGGCGTTATTTTTCTTTTTGGTAGCTTTGCTTGTTAATTATTAGAAAATTTTAACATGTTTTTGGTCTTTGTTGTATCTTTTTTTTCCTTTAATAGTCAGCTAAAACTTACTCGTATTAACATATTCTATTCTTTTTTTTTGTGTTAACCAACAGCAGTGTTTTTTTATTCACTTTAAACATTTTATCTACAATTGAGAGGGGAGCATATTTGTTTCATTTGTACATTTCAATCTTATTTTTGTTTATTGCAATTTTTAAAAAGGAACATTTAAATTATACGTTTTATACATGAATAAATAAATACATGTATATGTATATGAAGAACATTCAATGTCCCTTCTAAGCTCTCATTTACATTTTGATAATTTTGTTGCTTAATTCTTCAGTTTATTGTTGAAAAAAATTTATGTGCCTACAAAAAAACTTTTTAATTAAGGCAGGACACTCTGAAACACAATTTCAATGTGTAAATACGAATATAATTAAAAAGACAATTAAAGACAATATCAGAAAAAGAAATGAATGTTCGTGAATGTGGCAAAACTAAGCTTAATTAATTGTTATTCCACCACCACTAATAAGTGTGGTGTTTCTGAATAGAGTAAAAAAAGTTAGATAAAACATGTTGAACAGCTTAAACAGCTGCGTTTGAAGATGTTTCCACTTGTTTGTTGAGCAAACGAATCATGAGTTCAAATTTCAAAACAATTTTGAGTATTAAGTGTGTTTGATGGGTTGAAGCAGACGTCTGCTTAATGTACTAAAACAGCAGACGAGATAGTTAAAGGAGCTCACATCTATATGGGGCATTAACAAGTGAGGCAATTTACACCATGCAATTGTTCAAGAAACTAGTTGCAGGAAAATTGTGTTTGTCCGGCAATAAATAAAGAGAAACAAACAGGGTTAGCAAAATGTAATAACTTAATTTTTTAGGGGATATTTTTATTTATTTTTTTTTTTAAAGAGAAGTAGCACTTCAGGCATTATTACCTATTAAGTTATTTTTTTGGAACCGTGCTACACTCTTTAGGAAAGGGATAGATGAGAGATAAGACAGTTGGTGTAAGAAGAAAGATAGAGAGTTATTTTACTTCGCCGGCGAATATGCTATGAAGAAGTACCGACGAAGGAGACTGCACGTTTTAATGTTAATTCTGAATATGAATTTATACCATTAAACAGAAAAAAAACATTTTTTGTTTGCCGCAGAGGTTGAACCCTGACTAAACAGGTTTGTAGTCAACGTGTTTACCACTTTGACTACAGCAGCTTGTGTGTTTAAAAATGTAACACAAAAAATGCAATAACTATCATCAAATTAAAATCGAAATGTACAAATTTCGATGCCTTTAAAAATTTCATCGTTAAAGCACTTTTCTAAAGAATTGAAAAAATAACATGGTATTAATCTGGACTTATTAAAGTAATACCATAAAGAACAGCCTGTGACAATCGTGGCTAATTTCGCTAAGAAATACTTGGTTGTAAAATAGGAGTTCTTAAAGGTTATGGCCGCAGGTACAGAGTACTGGGGTCTTCCATAGATGTCTCTATAAGTTAAACAAGAAATCTTAGGATCATATTTATCCATAGTTACAAAGTAACAGATGGAAGAAAAGAAGGGGGGAAAAATTAAAAATCCTTCTTAAAGGTTCTTATTTTAACTTTTTTTACATGTAAAACCCGTTTTATGAGCTGTCCTCTTGTTAACTGCCAATTTGACACTTCTATTTTCACAAGTTTAAGGTTAAAGATATTTAGAATAATAGTTTAA
The DNA here is from genome assembly GCA_937654795.1 of Cistogaster globosa. Lineage (NCBI taxonomy): Eukaryota > Metazoa > Arthropoda > Insecta > Diptera > Tachinidae > Cistogaster > Cistogaster globosa. Next base: position 35,450,372 of record OW569403.1, read on the forward strand.
TTATTTTAATATTTATTTTTTATGATTAAAAAATTAATTTTTTAAGAAAATTGTTAGACTTCTAAAAGTGTAACTAAAAATTCTTCTAAACTTTAGTAATTTTTTAAATGTCTGAGATTTAATAATAAAAGCTTAATTAAGTTGTGGTAAAAATCCATCATTTCATACATGAAATGAATACATGTAATTTTTTTTTTTTTGGGATATTTCTTTTTTAAGTTTTGCCTTTTAAGTTTTCCACTATTCTTGAACATTTTCTTTTTTTTTTTTTTTATTGGATTTTATGTAATCTTAACGCATCATGTTACGCATGCAATAATCCTCATTAAAATACATGAACATGTGTTCGTACGTACATGATTTTATTTCGTGTTACAAATTGAAGCAGCAACAGCAGCAGTTACAATTATGAAAAAAAACTACAATTTTTAATTTTTTAATTTAAATATTTTTTTTGTACAACTAAAAGTGCCGTCAGATTAGTCAAATATTTAATCAGAAAACGTAACCACTATTTTTACAAATGTTTCTGGACACTTATCATTACGAATGATGACTTATAATATAATAAATGTGATAATTTATGTTTTATATTGAGTACTAAGTATTTGAGAAGGATAAATATTAGTTTCCATAATTTAGTGGTAACGTATTTTTGGTCGAATATTTGACTAATCTGACCGTACTTCAAGACTACAATTGGACATATAATAATGGTCAAAGTGGTACAAAACTAGGAATATTAGAACTTAATTTAAAAAGTTTTATATACTTTTGAATAGATGATATTAGGAGTGACTAGAAATCTAAATTTAATATAAAAAGAAAATGAAATATGAGGTGGCGTTTAACAACTTTTTATTTGAAAATTTGTTAAAATATAAAAATGTTATAAAAAGTTTTTGTTTTAAATACACATCTAAAGAGCTGTTAAAATTTTTTTTTATAGTTTTCAAGAGTAGTTGTTTGCCAGAGCTTAAATGACAGAATAAAAATTAACAGTTATTATAACAAGGCTTCGAGAATAGATTCTAAGACAGGGAGCAAAAAAGTGTATATCTGAGTTTTACTTTAGGAGAAAGACGACATCATCATCTCAAAGTGGTCAAAAGAAGCATTTCATCCCTACTGATCTTCAAAATATGGGCCTTTTGTTATTTCCATAGAACGACACAAAGAAGGCCATTAAAACAAAGACAAAACAGGTTAAATTGTTTTTTTAAAATGTTGGTCATAAAATTCATCAGTGTATGAAAACAAACAAAACGTTCCGCATTTGCGCAGCTTAGATTGCCAAGAAATAAGTATTTCCTTATAAGAGTTTTGTACTATAATGGACAAAACAATCGGCACACGTTTGCGGCACGTTTTTTCTTAAATCGTTTTAACTTTGGTCTTATTGTTTTTTTTGTAGCTCAAGAGCTAAAACAATACAAAACTAAGTTACACAATACTCCTTCTAATTAATATATATATATATATATATATATATATATATATATATATATATATATATATATATATATATATATATATATATATATATATATATATATATATATATATATATATATATATATTCTTTTGTTTTACTCATTGCAGAAAACAAAACAAAACAAAAGCAAACGTTTCGTTTTGTTTATTTACGTGCCCTGGATACATTAGTGCTCAAAATTCAAGGGAATCAAAATCGGCTTAGTAAAATTTAAATGGCTGAATCCTGAAATTATAATAATAAAAAAAAAAATCCAAAAATAATAATAAAAAAATCTAACGAGTGAATAAACTTCTTAGTTAAAAAGAGTTTTTGTGCCCCGGATAATTTTTTTAAATCACATCATTTTACATAATTCATATTCTTCTCTACCTTTGGTATTATATTACTTAACAAATCTTTAACAAATTATTTAATTAATACTTAAAGAAGCTTTGGTTTTATTGGTGTGCTAATTACCTGACCTTTTTTCTTATAATTTTTTTTATTGTAAATGCATGTTGAAAGCCCATTACATTAAGCTGACAATGAAATGAAATATATTAAACAATTTTCCGTTAAAGCTGCTTGATTCAGTTAAACTTTAAATAAACAACAAATAAAGAATAAGAATTTCTTATGAAAGTCTACACTACCTTTGGTCTGTTAGTGTTCTCTTCTTATGGTACAAATAAAATAAATATTATTTTTAAGAAAATTAAAAGTCAGTTTAACATGTAATTCAAATATAATTCATACAAATATTTGAAAGAAAAAAGGGAAAATAAAGAAATAAAAACACATTTATGCATAACAAGTTATATTTTAGCAAGAGTACTATATTCGGCTATGATGAATCTTATATACCCTTCACCAATTAAAAAAAAACAAATATTAGAATGATAGAAAATTAAAAAAGAAAAATGCAACATACTTATAATTTTAAATAATAATATCACCAGCTTTTTAGCATTTAAAAAAAATTTTTGTATTTCCTAAAAGATCTTTTCAAAAGCTTTTAAATGATATCCACATTGATATCTTAAAAAAAATATGGTACACAATCGTACTATAATATTGGCGAGCAATAATTTTTTTACTTGATGATTTTTCTTATCTTTTAATAAGCTATTGAGCCATAAATTTGTTTCTTTTTTTGATTGGAGTTACTTCATTGCTTCAAATGGTATGGAAAAAATTATGGGCAGGCGTGTTGTGTTGCCCACTGTCTTGAAAGACATGGATCGATCTTGTTGATTTTTAATAGCAAAATCCTCGAAACTATTTTTGTTCGGCTAGCGTATTTAGGTTTTCTCTAGGTCATCTGGTGCCTTGGCAAAGTGCCTTGGATTGCAATACGAACACGGAAGGACAGACGGACATCATCGGAAGCCATGGAACCAGGACAAGTTATTCAGTTTTTTTAAACCTTAATTATTTCCCTTAAAGATTTTAGATCTTTAATTTCTTTATTTGTAATAAATACAACTTGATATAAAAAATTTTTCTGTTAATTAGATTTTTCTGTTTGGTTGTAATCGAATCCGAAACGGAGGTTTTTGTTCTTTAAAACTGAAACTGAAAACTAAGAAAATATATCGGCTTAAGATATTAATTATTAGAGACATATTGCACATACAATAAATTTTACATTTAAGAAATTAGAAGAGTTGCTAACTTTGTTTGTTGGACTGCTGTTCAAAGATAGAACGCAATGGAGAAAATTTAAAATGTTTGTTTTATAGAACATTTATATTATAAGTCCAGCAATAAATCCTTCGAAGGGTTTATACCCAAATAATAAATGTCAAGGAGACTTCTATAGAGAAGAAAGTGCATAGAAAAAGAATTGGAATCTGAGAGATCAAGACAAAAGACACAATTAAATATTCTTATCGCCGGTAACTTTTCTGCAAAATCTAATTTGAATAAGTCATCTTTGATGGCTTTGGCTTTTCTGAGTTATTATTAACGAAGCTGCCTGAATTAAATTATAAAAGTTATACATATTAAAAGTAATATATCGTCGGTCACAGGTTGACAACTCTTAACATGTTTTTTGTACTTTTCAGAACACAAAAACAAAAATGTTATTACTCCGTTGCTAAAACGTGTTAGAAGTGAATAAAAAACAACCAAAAATGATAGGAGATATTTATTGTTGGGTTGATGTAATGAAAATAAACCTATTGAAATTATTTTTCCTTTAAAAAAAATTAAAATAAATAATAACCCAATTAGATTTTTTGGGAGTTTAGAGTTGCTAACCCGTGACCGACGATAAGCATTTTTAAAACAGAAATAAAACCAAAATGGACCGAATTTAATCATTTAAAAACCGAAAATGCGATTGCTGCATTTTCCACTTTTGAACAAATTAATCACAATATTCGGCTAGACTGCGTAAAATTTTAAATTTATATTTGTTTGTAATTTGAAAAAAAAAAAAAATTATTAAAGATTTAAAAGTCAGCCACATCACCAGACAGACTTTTTTTTAAGTTATTAAATGACTTGATACAACAAAATTTGCTTAGGGTTCTTAAATTTTATAACAATGCCTTTATACTTTTATTGGTGTCATTGCTTGTTTGGTTTTATATATGTATATGCTTTAGCGCTACATTAGCTACACTTACTTGAGTACTATTAGAACTAAACTATTGTCATAATGATCATGCATAACGAATAATAATCAAGTTATTTTTGTTAATAAGTTAATAGCAGTTTTGATCATAATTGTTTTTTTTTTATTTAAACCAGGGTACGAACGTAAATAAAACGAAACGTTTGCGTGCGGTTTGTTTTGAATTTTGTCGTGAGTAAAAAAATAATATAGAGACAATTACGCTCTTTGTCATTTAAACAGTTTGTTTGAGTGTTTCTCATATGCAAAACGATTTAAAGCTTTTTTATGTCTAATTTTTGTCGGTGTAAGGCGTTCAAATATTATGGTTTCTTTAATAACTCGACCTTTGACAAGCACCTTTAACATTTTGTCGTATTTTAGCTAAAATTAAAAAAAAAAACTATAAATAATTAATAATGATTGCTTTGTAAATTCACAAATATATGCATTTTAGAAATATTTAACTGTTTTCTAATAATTTTATTGCACACACACAGTTTCATGTTAATTGGATGTTTTATTTTTTATATCAAATTATGAATATTTATTGTTTAAAATATTCTTTTAAAAAGTCTGTGGGAAATTTATTTATTTAAAAAAGACGCAATTGGATTATAAAAAATAATAAAAACAAAAAATAAATAAAAAAACAAATAAAAAAAAAAAAAATAAAAACTACTTGAAACGCAAAGAAAAGAACTACAATTTTGTCTGTTTAATAAAAAAATTCTTATAAAAAGCAGCAATAAATTAAAAGTAACAAAAAAATAAAAAATAAATGAAAAATATATATTCTATTAAATTAACATTTAGCAAAAAAATATTTTATATAAACAGCTTATAAATTTCATAAAAAGTTATTTGAAAAAGAGGGGGAGCGCCAGCGAAAAAACTGCATTTTTATATTAATATTACAATAACAAAGGCAATGCAGCAAAAAAAAAAAAAATAAAATAAAAAAAAAATAACAACGAAAAACGAAAAAATAACTAACAACTCACGCGTACAATGATTGTAAACTTTAATACGTTGACTATTTTGTGATATAAACAGTAACAGAAATAGCAACAGCTAAAACCAGCGATGGTGAAGACGTTAACGTCAACGACAAAAACGACACCGACAATAATTACAACGACCGTCGCCTTGTTGCAAATCCATGAACTGGAAAACCTTGAAAATTTCAGCTGCAATTTGTTTATACGGGTTTGCTTTTTTTAAATTTATTTTGCATTTAATGTATTTTGATCTTTTGCTGTTGTAGTTGTTGTTTTTTTATTTTTTTAGTCTATTCGATGTTTATAATGATAGAATTATGGCATCACAATTATTATCAAAATAATTTTAAAGGTTAATTGTTGCTTAAAGTTTGAGGTAAAAATTTGTTAAGTGTCAAACAGAATTAAACGATTGTCGCAATTGACATTGACTTTTTTCAATAGAAAAAAATGCAGCTGTCTTAAATTTTATTTCAAGTTGATGAACTTGGTTTACCCTTCACCACAAATTTTAGTTTGTCATTCCGTTTGTAATCTCTACAATATCCGTGTCAAACCCGATGAAGGCAAAATATATTGTGAGTCCTTATGCATAGCGAAGTCGATTGAACGATGTTCGTCTGTACGTCCGTTTTAGTGTTGAAATCAGCTTTTCCAAGACACTACCTGCACTGGAAAAAATTTAAATACGCCAATCATTCAGACATAGTTTTAAAATATAGCCTTTGAAATTTAGTAAGATCAGTTCATGTCCCTCGAGGCTGCGGGCAAAACACCACGCCTGCTTTTAATTATTCCATAGCTTTCGGAACAAAGCTAGTTTAGTGAAAACCAAAAAAATATGTTTATGGGGCATTAGAGAACTAAAAAATAAGAAAAAAACATCAAATGAAAAAATTGGCACTCACCCATGTTTTCCGAGCTATAGACCTTTTGAACTTTTCATAGAAACTTACGATTGCGCATCACATTTTTTAAGATATCAATACGGGTATCATTTAAAAGCTTTTGAAGAGATCTTTTAGAAAATAATAAAAATTAAAAAAAAATATTTAATCCACTAAGAGCCGATGACACTTTTATGTAAAATTATTCTCTGTTATCGCAATATTTGTTTTTTTATTGGAGTTTCTCCACTTAACTAAATGTACATGCATGGTGAAAAGTATACAAGATTCGGTATAGCCGAATAAAGCACTCATGATTCTTGGTTTTTGTGTTGGTCCAGACATGCAATTTTCGTGTCTTAAATTAACTTTTCGCAGTGCATTTGTGTCCACACGCATTTGTGCGAATCATGCCTTGATGTAATTCGTATTTCCTTTTTCCCATTTCAAGAATGATTCAACAAAAAGAGGCAAGGTCGGGACGGAAATTTCTTGACCAATTTTGTCATAAAAAAGCCAAAAACGATCTGCCGAAAATTTTCAATATTTTCTAAATTTCGATAGCTGTTAATCAACGAATTAGAAATAAATATTTTTAAATTATGAACATTGGCGTATGTTTAAGTTGGTGAAAAGAATTCCTGAAAACGACGCTCATTAATATGTTTAAGACAATGAATCATGAGATACTTATTTATCAAAGTAAATTCTCGAAAGATGCACTTGAAATTAAAATTGACTTTTACTACTAAAAGAATGTGGTGTGAATAATTGTGGTGCTGCTTAGGTGGTGACACTCGGACAATTGTTTGCTTGTTGTCTAAACAAAAGCTCATGAGTTCAAATCCCAACATAGCCTTGAATATAAAAAAAATAATTATTGTTGTATGACTTTAGTAGATGACTTAAATATAAAACGGCGAATAAATGAAAAACGGTAGTTTAATTCATTTAGCAGTCTTAACCCAATCCATGATCCCACCATAGTCGGAGGGGACTGATTAAAGTGTGTCCGTTGTTGTTGACTTGGCTGTTTGATAAGTGAAAAAACGTAACAGTTTGTAAGAGTTATTCGTGCGCGAACATACTAAAGCTTTGGCCGAATATAGCTTGATCAAAACAAAGAAGAGTCTTCTTTAACATTTTCAAATGTCGGTGTAGTAAAATGTTGCAAATATTTTTTTAAAGTTTTTTTTTCACAGAAAACTTTCACTTCTATATTATTTTAATCTTAAGAAATACTTTAATTCTTTGTCGAAAAACCATCCATTTACCAGTTGGGTACATTCCATGTGAAAATTTTAATGTAATTTTTGAATTACTTATTTTAAATTAATGCCAGGTTACAAGTTTGGGGTGTCATAAAATGAAATTTATGATTTACTTTAATGCGTTTTAATTCTCTAATCTCTAAGGCTTTAACAGAAAGAATTGGTATAAATTATTATCTTTCTTAGTTAATTTTATGTGCAAGTGTGTGCCTTTGTGTCAAATAATTCTTTTTAAGTCTAATTCTCTATTTAATAGTTTGCCACGTAAATGCACTTTCATGTTTTGTGTTAGAGTTTGGTTTTGTTAGTTGTTTTGGTTTTTCTAATTTATGGTTTTGTTGTTGCATTATTGCATGCTCTTTAAATAAATTTATTAGTTTTTTCTTACAACTATTAGATTTACCAGTTTGTATTTTTTTTTTTTTTATTCAAAGATTTTAATCTTAATGGAAATATGTTCTCATACTTAGATATTGATACTAAAACAATTTAATCTGGTAGTTAGCCAATTATATTCTATGAATCTTACTGTATTGAATTTCATTTAATATAGAAATCATAAGTGGAAATATTAAATGAAAATGAAAAAGATAAAATTTGTATTCAAACGAATTTTATAAAAGTTTTATTGATTCGTTTTAAGGAATGAGATTATATCTTTTTTCGTTTGTTTCTTCATTAGAAAATTGACAAAATGGGGAGGTCTAATAAAATATTATAATGCAAAAATTATTTTTGGGGCTCCTTATTGCGCTATAAGCTTTACTACCTGGGCTCTGTAAAACAATTCTTCTTAACAACCCTTTTTATCAACCTAGTGCGAGTTAAGCTCACATATAAAGACCAAATTAAAGTTTTAATTTTAGTTTTTTATTATTAATTTATTAATTTATTATAAGTCTGTGGGACACCCTTTAAGAATTTCTTTGATTTTTTACATTTATTATAATAACGAAATCACTCTCTGTACAAATTTCAAACTTCTGACTATTGAGGCTTAAGAGATAAATGTGGGGAGACGTAAAAAATTAGACTTGTATGGGGCACCCTTTAATTTTTAATGTTAATTGGTACAGCCTCTTACAAACTCTATAAAAAATTTGAAATGCTTAGCTACTACGACTCCTGAAATAGTTGCCTGTAAAAAAACGGACAAAAAATGTAGCGAGTTTTTAGTAGGGAACTTTCAAGAGACGGTATTTAAATATTTGTCTCTAAAGTTCCATTATGTCGAAGCCTTTTATATTTTTCTAAAAATGCTATCTATAAGGTAACTAAAATATTTTTAAAACTGCTCTCGTAAATTATCTTAAAACCACAGTATCTTTTTTTTCAATTTATTTTCAATAAAAAACAAAATAATAATCTTAAGTTACATTCCTCGAATTTGTATAGAAAAAAGATCAAGTTTAAAAAATAGACCGAAATTAAAATAATACATTAAATTTCTAAATAATTCGATCAATTTAATAACCTTAGAAATGTATATCGAAATTTAAAGTAAATTATTTAATGACTAATTCGACATTGCATGATGTTCTCAAAAAACATTTTAAATAAATAAAACTTTTATAGGGTTTTTTATTACTATTTGAAAGCTGTTTGTCTTAGTGTTTGTTGTATTTATTTTTTTTAAATGAATGTGTTGTATTTTAAGTAGTTTTTTTTTATTTGATCAATAATTTGTTAATATAAATATTCTCTGCAGCTGTTAGTTTTTTTTTTGCAACATCAGTTATTAACTATTTAATAAATAATAACTCTATTTTGTATTTTAAATACATATTTTTTTGTATTTAATTTATTTGAAATATAGAACTTAAACTATAATTACTATTTTGCTATTATTTTTTTTTTTTTTGCAAACAAAATTTACAATTAGAGAAAAATATAAAAAATTGTTATTTTAATTTTTTGTTTGTTAAACAGTAGATAATGAATTCAAGTACCAACAGAGCTAATAGTATAAATAAAAATGATTATTGCTGACTTGTTTTAAGCTTAAATACATCAAAAAATGGGTTCAAGCTTCTTTGAGTATCGGGTAAAAAAGAAAAACGTTTGATAGGTGGCCCCGGTAAAGGCGAGCTCTTGTGGGTTAATCATTTTTAAAAAATGTTTGTAATTTCTCAAAAGCTTTTAAATGATAACCATATTGATATCCTAAAAAAATATCGTGCACAATCGTAATTTTCTATGAAAAGTTCAGAGGCTTATAACTCGAAAAATATAGGCAAGCGCCGATTTTTTTACTTAACGTTTTTTTTTCTTATCTTTTTTTATTTTCTACCTTACGATATAATTATTTTTTAATTAGAGCTACTTTAATAAAAAAAGATTTGTTCCAAATGTCATGGAAAAATTTTCGAAGTTATGTCTGATCGATTGGCGCATTTAAATTTTTCCTAGCTCATCCACTACCTTGGCAAAGTTTATTTTAAAACGAACACGGACATCGCTCAACCGACGTTGATTTGCAAAAGAAATGGATATTGTAGAAACTACAAATGATATGACAAACTTAGATGTACCTTTGTCCCACCTTTGGTGAAGGGCATAAGAAAGTAAAACCAAAGTCACCCCTTTAGTATTTGCAATCAAAAGGATTTCAACTTTTAAAAATAAGAAAAACGTAACAATATGTTTTATAGATTTTTTGTTAATATAGATTTTAAACCTAAATGATGGTTGACAGGCCACTGAATTCATAAATAATCTTTGTGTGTCGCTAGATGGTGCTCATAGTTTGGCCTTTTTTGTTCGAGTTTGGTGTAGAGGCGAGCTAACTTTGGAAGCCAGCTGTAAGATGGTTTAGTGCTTTTGCTTCTTTCAAAGATATTTTTGATTCTGAATCATTGTTTGTAATCACATATGCGTTACTCGTTTATTGCACCTAGATATGGCTCTTTAATGCTTACTTAAAATTCAGAGGAAAAAATTGTTATGGGTTGACAATGTAGCCAGTATTACAAGATTCCTCATGATCATGTAAAAGAAAAAATCAGCAAAAACTAATATTAACAGGCTTGAATCACTTCATTTGCATTATTAATTGAATTATTGCCCTTCTCCCGAAAAATTTCATGAGTAGAGCTCAACTAATGAAAAAAGAAATTGCGTTACAAAATAATGCAAGCAGAAAGATGTTATAATATTTTTTGCTTTAATATTTCGTCTACATTTCCTTACAACTTTGTATTCTCTTGCAGTGTAAGTAGAACATTTTGCCCTATTAAAAGAGATACTTAAACTTAACTACAATTAAAGTAATTAAAAATAATTTTTTAATGTAACAAAAGGCAAAACAAAAACAAAACAAAAATCTTACAAAGGCCACAATACACCAAATGATTAAATTGCAATTAGAAATATTGCTACTAACAGAGGAGGGCATAAAAAAGTTTTATTAAAACATAATAGACAAGCGAAAATTATTTGTTTTTTGTCTAGAACAATGAAAAGCAAAATACTCAAATTTGCAAGAGAAAAGCAAAAAAATATAATAAAAAACTTAACTTATCTTGTAGAAATAATTAAACGTTTTTTTCTTTTTGTTTTTTGCAAACAAATAGATTTTAATTTCTATAGAAAATAAATAAATTATGAACTTTAAGAAAATTGTTTTATAAATTGTGAAAAACAAACCCTGTTGTGCCTTTGCGATAAATATTGTCCTTGATGGTGGATATGACGCCAAATCAACAGGATATATGTTCATTTAAAGTTAACACCTCAACAGGAAATTTAATATCTTCAGTGGGAAAACTTGTTGCGCACACAAAACTAGTGTTTTAAAAAATAAAACAGTTTTCCTAAAACAAATCGAATGTAAAGGACGTAGTTTTAAAAATGTAATTATAAAAAAACCACATGTTATACCTGAGTTTTTTTTAAAGGCATTTGAAATTTTAAATGAAGTGTCAAAATAACATACAAAATTTTTAGAATTTTTGGGTCCAAGATGTCGTCATGCAATTCTGCTAAAAAGTGGCTGAAGTTAAGTTAATTTGAGCTTGAAGAAACTTTATAACAATGCTTGTTCCAGCAAAGCAAATGACAGTATTGCTGTGCTGTTTTATTCTTAACTTGAGAGGCTAAAAATTACGTTACTTAAATTCAATGAATAAAAATGGAGGTTGAAGAGAGTACTAAACTGGAGCCCGAATTTCGTTTCGCAACATGTAAAGTGGCAGTTTTTTCTTTAATATTTTTATACAGTCCTCCATTTTGTTTTATTACTTATGCGAACTAAATCGTCTGCAATATTTTAAACAAGGGAAAGAAAAGAAATTTCTTTTACCGTGTTAAGTGAATTGAGTAAAAATAAGAGAACGAAGCTTTTTAAGGACACCACAGCAGTAGAAGTTAATCTATCTTGACACCAATAAAATGTTATTAGACAATCTGCACTTGAGAAGCTTCCCACATACACAAATATTCAAAATGAAAAACAAAATTGTTATCCATTGTTAATGAGCCTTTTTGATCATACTGCGGAGCGACTAATCCAACTTGAAGAAAATTTTGTTGAGCACAAATCCAATCTAATATTGTATACAAAATGGTCATAGTTCATTCATATAAACAGGCCTTTCATGTCTCAGATTCTAGCAATTTATCGGTATTTTTAACCACAATTGCGCCACTTAGACTTATGCTAGAGAAAAAGGTGATTTTTGAAAAATCCTCAACCATCTTTCACTAGATTTTATAGACCTTTAAAAATTTAGTTCATAAGGGATATTTTAATTATGTCAGTTAGTGAAAAAAATTAAGTGGAAGAAGAAATAAAAAAGCTTGAAATGCTTAAATGTTGCGATCGGTGATAAAGTTATGCAAGTGAAGTGCACAAAAGTGTTACTTATGTAATGCAACTAGAAAAAACTTAAATAATATAGATGTCATGATTAAAAGGCTTGTAAAATCAGAAAATTCTTGAGATTCTTTGAATGTCATGCAATATATAAAATGCCTTAAAAAAAGTGGCAGGCTAGAAGTGATTTGGAAAAAGAATCGTTGCTGAAACAAAATTAGAAATTCGGAAACAATATAAAGAGGCTATGGGTTTAGTCGTTGACAAACCTAAGCCTGGGTTCGGAAATACAAATGATGGGAATAAGGCAAGACATTTTTTTCCAAAACGAAGAAAAATCCACCGAAATAACAAAAATAGATTTGATTTTAATAAAAAGAATGCACATTTTGCTTATAGTAGTATTCTGCGGCAATGAAATCCAATGTGAAAACTTAAAAACTATTGCACACAATACAGCCAGACTCTTTGTTGAAAAATATCCATTGTTTAGTATGGTAAGCCATTTGCACAAGTACCGAATACACGGTGTCGAAGCGCAATAAGCTTGGAATAAACATTTTAAGTCGCGAAAAATCGCTTAAAGATGTTTTTTAATTTATTTTCAATAAGCTCTGACCCAATTATTTCATGCATGCGAAAGTTGAATTTAATGATTCCTCCAGTTCCAAACAAAACCAATTTGTGTGATCAAAATGATGATTATGATAATGAGGATAATTATGGTGATGATGATAATGTTGATGACCATGATGATCAAGTAGATGGTGATCATCTTATATGTTATCTATATTTTAACTGAAATTCCCTTATTTGTAAAAAAACTGCACTGAAATATACTTAAAAATACTCCGTTTTATCAAACTGTATTGGTATTAGGTGAAAGATAATGAGAAAATATCCTAAAAAAAGCTTTCCTGAATTGATCCTAAAAAACTATGTATTTCAACCCACTGTGCACAATGTTTTGAAATTAATCCACTCTCTTCGCTACTTTTTTTATTTTATAATCAACAACATTCTTAAATATACGAGTGTAATTTTGTAAATTATTTTCTTTTTGTTTTTAGTTTTTCGTTGTTTTGTTTTGTTGGTTTTTTTTTTTTTTGCTTTTTGTTAAGTGATTATTAAGGTGTGGTCCATCACAATATTTCGTTCATATTTATAACAAGAATATTGGATAAAACAACAACACCGTTTTATTCGCAAGAAACAGTATGCGTTACATTGAATATTAATGTCGAGCGCTAAGGCACCGCGAACTAACTGAACGGTAGCAGCAATGATGACAAGACGGAAATTGAATTGAGGGCGGAAAATGACATTGACAAAAATTTGTTTTTTTTTTTGTAAATCGAGGAAAATTGGTTTTAAATTTCATTTGGTTAAAAATAAAATAATTTACTAGAGCCTTTAGCCTTTATGTAGTCTGATTACAAATTCGCCAAGATCCTTTTGTAAATTGTAAGACACCGAGATCAGGGTCACTAAAATTAAGAAAGTTTTATAATTGTGATTAAATACAACCTGCTTAAGACTTGGAATGTCTTAATATGTCGGCAGTTATTTCTGAAAAGTGGTCTTCACGATAGAGTCGGTTTAAGGCAAAAATTAAAGAAATTAAAGAAATATTATCTTGAAAAGATAAAAACAGAGAAATTTCTATCTAAAAATTTGAACTTTGAATGACGCCCCTTGGCTTAACAATTACATAAAATACCCTTTTCCAAAATTTCATTATTTAAATTAAAAAAAAAAACAAAAAAGGAAAAGGAAAAGGAAAGAAATCAACAAAGGCCTTAGTGTTTTGTTTCTAATAAACCATCACATTTAATACAAAGATAAAGGGACATTAGCCTGTAAATCCGTTGGTTGGTCGGTTGGTCACTCAACCAGTTAGTTTGTTTATTATTAATAATCTAAAAGAGCATTTTCAACAACTGTTGTTCATTTTAGTTTTGTTGCTGTTGTTGCTCCTATAAACTTAAGGTTTTTATTGTTTTTATCCATTTACGGCACTTAAAATAATAATGTTTTGGTAATTGATGGAGGTTTTTAGTTCTTCTTTTAAGGTGTATTAAATGCTAAAAGGCGAGCATGTATTTCATTATTATTTATTTGATATTTAACTTTTTCTCGTTTTTTCAATTAAGTAATTGTTCAAAGTATTAAGCCATCATTTATTTGATGTGTGAAAAAAGAGAAGTTCTTATCTTTGTAGCGTTCATTAAGACATAGAAATGGTTTTCTTTTGGGTTTTCTATACTTGTTTTTTTTAAATGTTGTTGTTGTATTAATTATTAATTAAAAAGGAAAAAAATTAACAATTTAATTTTAAAATATTTTAATGTTTTTTACAATTTGTAATTGAAGGATTAACAAACAAACCTAAGAGTTCTTACGCTAATTTTATTTTTATCTGGTGCTTCTGTCTTACAAGCAGTAAATATAGGTTCTTTGTAAATTTCAAGCGTCTGTCTGCAACTGTTCTAAATTATGGCCATATACACCAAATAAAATGCCTATATAGGTCAATTTATGTCACCTATGGGGACACCCTTTAATTTTTAGTTATATTTGTGTATTTTTTTCTGCCATTAGCAGCTTTAGTGAAGCGCAGTTTTATTCAATTTTAAAGTTGTACTCTTTACAGTTCATAATATACGTTAAAAAATTGTATGCATTTTGTTTAGGAACACTCTTTAATTTTAAGATAAAACACTGTTTTAAAAGAGGACCAATCTGTTAGCTTCATCTTTCCAAAGAAATAAAAATAAATTTTCAAAATCGATTCAGAAAGCACTGAGTTATGGAGGCACAAATATAAAAATGCAACATTCAGTCGAATTGACATCATCCTTCTTTTTTTGAAGTCGGTAAAAAGCATTCAATTTGTTAATTCTGATTAATATTTTCGACCGTGTTCATCGCTTGTAATAAAGAAACTCCACATAAATTAAAAAAAAAAAAATTCGTCTTATTTTTCATGAAATCACACGCCCTGGATTTCTGGATCGTTACATACCTTTTCATCTTACTTCGTTTCTATTTACGAGGTTGTGTGGAATTCAAACGATATATTTTGGAAAGAAATCTGTAATTTCTAAGCAGGTGGGCAAATTGTGGAAAATCAATAATTTAAGCTAAAGTTTAGAGTTTACGAGCTTTCGAAATGATACCATGGAAAATGGAAAAAAGAGATATTTTTTCCTTAGACTAAAGAAAAAATTCCTACAATTCATAATAATAAAAGTATAATTTAAATTTAACGACTTCTTGCGTTAAGGTTTTTTTAATTTTTAAAAACATTTCTTTATTTTCCAGCTGCTCCAGTGTTAAGTTTGGTTAGAATTCCATATTTTTTATGTTCTTAATCAAAAGGCCACCATTAAGGCTTTTTTTTTTTCAAATAAATAATAATTTTAAGTAAAGCTTAAGTTTAAGAAGTCACTAAATAAATTATATTTTTTAAATACTTCGAACACAATTTAGCAAGATTTATTAAATTTTTTTATTTCATTCAATGACATATTATTACTAATAATATAATGTTAATCATTTTATTTTTGTACACTACAACAAATCTTTCAATCCCATTTACGCAAAATATGCTAAAAAATAGCTATTAAAAAATAAAATACAGAAAAAAGAAAAAAAAAAAACAATAAAAATATTTAACACAAACTGAATTTTTTTTCGTTTTAACTTAAGTATGTTTTGTGTTACAATTTACTTAAAAGAAAATATTGTTTTTCAATGAAATTAACAATGAGAAATAAAGCCTCACAAATGCATTTAAACAAAACATTAACGTTAACAATGACAATAATTGTTTATGAAATTTAATCAGTTTTGTAAAAATGCTTTATTAAATTTTGCACTCCAGTTAACCCAGTAAACAAATTTATTTGTAATAAATTTACGGCTAAAAGAAGTATTTTAGAGACAATTTTTCTTAAATTAGTTAGTGGTGCAAATATCTTGTTTTGGAAGAAAAATTTCATTTTTATTAAACACAAATATGCAGCATTATATAGTGTTGGTTAGATTACTGCACGAAACAAGTGCAGATTCGCAGTTGGAAAAAAATGCCAGAAACAATTTGCTGTATATAAACATCAGAATAAAACTGCAGCAACATTGTTTTTATTTGGGATCTTGATAACATTTCTCGCAAAATACTGTGTTTTAACGAAAACGAAAACCAAAATTAAAATCTTTTGTTCATCGAAATCCCTAGACGCAGAATTGTTTATTTATGTTAATTTTGTTTATGTTGTTTTGCACAATAACATTACATGTTCTAATCCAGATAAAAACTGCTTGAGAATTATAACACAATGTACTTATATTCTTGTTCTATTTCAATATGTAGCACAGCGTACATAATTTAAATTCTTCAGAAGTAGAGCTGTGCTTTCTAAGTCGCAGATGAGTATTAAAGAATAGATTTTGTGTTGAAGGAGGGCCAAGAAAAACACATTTACACAAATTGGTTCTAATTTTTTACGCACCAATCATTTAAAAATTTTCAATTTAAAAATCGTATATTCTTTAATTTAAAATTTACAGTAGATTGCCACATAGTATCTTTAGTATTTGTGAAGGGTGTACCAAAATTAATACATTATTAGAAAATATACGAAAAGAACGTTTTTTATTGAGATCAGCATTTATTTTTGATTCATAAAGAACACATTATAAGGTTGTGTAAGAATTCTCATCAAGTAGAAAGACATTGGAAGCATAAACGTGGGATTGTTTGTGAATATGTGGGAATTGACCTTAAGCTTTTAGTTTCCTCATAATAATCCTCAGCACACAAAAAGTCAATAGTCGGTTCTAATTTTAATATCCTTTACCACAGGTAGGAAAAGGGTATATCTAAGTCTGTCATTCCGTTTATAATTTCTACAATCTCTATAACCGACCCCATAGGGTATACATATTGCAAATTCCTATGCATAGCAAAGTCAGTTGAATTATGTCCGTCTAACCATCTGTGTTGTTGTGAAAATTTTGCTACTGAAAATCAGCAAAATCGGTCTATGTAGTTTCAATCAAAAAACTAGATATATGGGGCGATAGAATATTAAAAAATAAGGAAAAAATATCAACTGAAAACATTGTCCCTCGACCATATTTTCCGAGTTAAGGGCATCTGAACATTTCATAGAAAATAACGATACCATTTTAAAGCTTTTAAAGAGATCTTTCAGGAAATAACTTTTTTTAATGCTTAACCTATAACCCGGTGACATTTGTTTCATTTTTTTAATTCTTTCACCCCAATATTTGTTTTTTTTTTTTGATTGGAGTTACTTCACTAAATTAGATTTACATGTATGGTGAAGGGTAAGTAAGCTTCGGCATAGCCACATATAACACTTCTACTTGTTTTATTGTCAATACAATATAATACATTTTATTGTTTATACAAAATGAAAACTTAACTGACCTACGATTCGAATTGATAACCCTTTACAAAAACAATACAAATTAAAAGCTAATAAAAAATTTTCAGTTCAGCCAACTGACTGATGGAGAGAGGCTCAAATTATAAATGCTTATAAAAACAAAAGCAACAATGTTTATAATAAATAATAAATAATTATATTAATTAAAAAAAACACAAACACAGAGTTAAAAGTATTAAGTAAAATATATAATTTAAAATCGTATTCATTTTTTTTTTCTTCATTTTAAATCTTTAAGACTTTCTAAAAGAGCATTGAGAATAAATATGAAAAATGAAAAGTCATATTGGCCAGCTTGAAAATTTTATATAAATAAAGGAATAAATTTATTTAATATTTTTATTATTTATTTTGCAAATGCTTGGCTCATGTCCTGTATTACCTTGAAGCAAAATAATTCAAATCCTTCTTTGTTTGCATTTAAGGCTTTTTAATGAAATTTTCTTTTTGAAGGTTGTTTAAATTGTGCATCACAAAAGTCGTAATACTTTTTATCAATGATGTTATAAACGTTATTAATTGAAAAAAAAAATGCATATCAAGGGTCTCATAAAATTCACACATGACTTTTTTTCTTGCCGTCCTTTTAAAGAAATAACCTGACTTAGGGTTAGAAAAATTTCTATTTTAGAGTAAAATATCTCTTAA
The DNA here is from genome assembly GCA_937654795.1 of Cistogaster globosa. Lineage (NCBI taxonomy): Eukaryota > Metazoa > Arthropoda > Insecta > Diptera > Tachinidae > Cistogaster > Cistogaster globosa. The sequence continues at coordinate 35,468,569 of OW569403.1, forward strand.
AATGAAGTAAATAACTCAAGTGAGTTCTTTTTTTACTAAGAGATCTGATCGTTTAGTAAATAAGAAAGGCACAAGAATCGAATTACTTTTCATGCCTAGAGTATTCGATTTGGGTTTCGGTAGATAATAAAGTAAAATTTTGATAAGACGTTTGTAAAATGAGGAGAGCAATAAATAACCAGATTTAAACAAATCCTCCAGATGCGTGTTGAACTCTGATGCGAGCATAGTAATTATTATTTATAAGTTCATACATGTAAAATATCACGGTAATATTGGTACACTCATCAATAATTTTATTTTTATTTTTGTACTTGTCCTTATGTTGCAAATTTCAGTCGTTTGCCTGTAACGGTGTTAAAGAAAAGGACACATTCGTCAAAATCAGGACCTCTATAAAAACACCCTTTAATTTTTAAATTTATTGTTTTCACTTATTTTTATAGCAGATTTATTGTTGCATACTCTGCCTGCTACAGTTAAAAACTAAAGCAATAAACGCTAAAATTTCGTAAATAGTAAAAGCGGACATTAAAATGTTTAAAGCGTCTGCCTATTGGGGTTCTTTGACATGGCCACGTACGTGAAAATAACATCATTATTGGTATCCCCTTTAGTTTAAGGTTTTATTTTTTTTACTTGTTGCAACAGTGCACTGTGGGTTAATGACGCTGTGCAAATTTTATGTATCTTCCTACCATAGTTTAAATGATTACAGAGGTAGAGTGCTTTTAGAGCAGACATTGTAGCCAAAACAATAGGTTTACGTTTTTATTCTTTGTTTACAGAACCCCCTAAATGTCGCGCATATCACAGCAATTCAAAAATTATTTTTGAAACTTAAATGTTTACTTTTGCAATTATTTATTTAATTAACAAATTGTTGACTTCCTTTACTGCTAAAGATAAAATTGTTTTTATTAATTATTTAATTAAAACATTATTTTCTTTTATATAAATTAAATATATAATTAAATCAATTAAAAAACTTTATCAAGATTTAAAATAGAGCCAAACAAAATCATTAATAGGTGTAGAAAATTTTTTATACTCGTATGATAAATAAAATAAAAACTAAATTAATTTATGTATCTGCTTTATATTTTATATTTTTAAATGAATTAAAATTTTGCTTTCTCGGCTTAAGGTTAATTTTTAATTTAATTTCTAAACATTTTTAGAATGAAAAATTATTTACAAATGTAGCGGACATTTTCCAAAGAAAAGAAGAAAAATTAGAAAACTGTTAAAAAAAAACTGTTTCACAAGCGAATAGCCAATTGTTCTAAAAATTGCATTCTTTATTTTTAATATTTAAAAAATTAAGAAAAATAAGTTATAACATTTTGCTTACAAACTTATTCGTTATCATCATTCCTTTTATAATAAACAATAATGATCATATATTAAACAAATTTTTTATCGATTCAATTTAATAAAATCTTTCATAATAAAAGCCTTAAATATTAAATGGTTAACGTTTCCTGTTTATTTATTTTTTAGCAACACTTGCTTAATGTTTTCCATTAATTATTAACCAAGATGCAGATACTTTTGCTTAAAACAAAAATAAAAAATAAATAAAAAACACAAATCAACTCCTGCAAGCAACAAACCGAAAATGTTATGAAAGGCTTTTTAAACTATTGAAAAGAATAGAAATAAAAAAATAACAGCAGCTTAACATGAGTGGTCTCTATTTTTCTGCCTCTATTTAGGCAACAAATAGAAAGAAGAAAATTGCCTGCCCAACCAACACAAAACAGTCAATAAACAACCACTTGTTAAAAAGCAAAAAAGAAAAATTGAATGGATTTGAAGAAAACACAAAAAAAAAAAGAAAAAAAATTTTTAGTTGCCAAACATTTTCTAAACGGAAACAACTGTCTAGCATCGAAATGCATTTTTTATGTTCACTTTTGCTGGCTGTTTTAATTCCCCCACTTAAAGGAAAAAAAAAATAACGACGTACAATTGTCAAAATGCCAAAAGGAAGCTGTTACTCTATATTGCTACAGCGGCAGCAACAACAACAACAACAACAGCGATAACTATTTAGATTTACTCTAAATGCTACTTTTAAGCAACTGTAGCAGCAAAATCAACAGCAGCAGCAGCAGAAGTTTTAAAAACAATTTTAAGAACCCAAAAAAAAGCAAACATAAAGGAGGAGTAGTGTTTTACGATAAAAGCACATGAATAAACCTGGCTAACAACTTGTTTTTACCTTTTGGTTGTTCCACCATTCAGTCTTGCTGTTGCAATAAAAACATCTAAAAGAAAAATAATATCTGAATATGATTTAACAAACATACAAATGTTTTTCCTTTATTCTATTCATTTTTTTTCCTGGCGGCGGTAAATTCAAACTAAACGGCATCAAAAAAAAAAAAAAAAAAAATAAAAATAAAAACATCCAAATAGTAAAGAAATAGTGAAAAGAATGAAATAAAAGCGAAAGAAGAATAATCGTGCAATTCACCTGCTCTGACAATTATTGCAACACAAAATGCAACTGCAAGTACTTGTAATCGCACTCGTACCCCAACTTATTTGTACTTGTATGTCTGTCTCAATAATCAAATGTTGCAAGCATTTTTTATATGTATGAATGTGCTAGAGTTATGTTGTATTCAAAACAAAATAAAAATTGTCTTGTCGTTGACTTGGAATGAATGGCGGCTTTATAGTAAAAAAAACTAAAAAAATAGCAACTGCAACAACATTCTAGTGAAGATAGATTTACATCTGCAGGTTTGCATGTTGCAGCTGTATTCAATTTTAGTTTGCTGTGTTTCGTTTTTGGTAGCCAACTAAAATGCCTGCCTAGATATTATAAAGTTCTTTATCTCACTTGAGTTTTTCTCGCTGCTGTAGCTTTTTTTCGTTGTTGGTTTTAATACCAAAAAGCAGACCCACGTTTGCATTTAGTTTTTCTAGGCTTAGTTTTATTTCTTTTACTATTCTGCTGTTGACACTGACTCCTTTCTTAACAGCTGCTTGTATTTAAAGCACCATTTGCTTTTTTTCGCCGTTTTCAATAGCTACTTTTTTGTTGTTGTTGTAGTTTTTATAATTCTAGCATCTGTAAAATGGTACAATATTTTTCCCTCTGAAATAAATATTTTTGCAATGATCTGTGTTTATGCGTTGCAAGAGTGTGTTTTTTTCACATTTTAGTTTCATATTAAAGCAATGTGCACTATGGGATGAAATTTAAAAAAATACTGATGACAAAAACTGTTTGACATTTAGAAAAAAATCTCTAAAATTATATTATATATAAAATATAGAATTTCTTATTTTGAATTCAGAATAAGAAACCTGGCAACCCGTTAAAAATGTTGAATTATATTCTGGCTAAAAAATAACAGTGTTGAATTAGTTTTTACATTCACCACCAACAAGGGTGGTGTTTATGATCGGACTAAAAGAAAGAGTTAGCTAAAACGCTTTAATCAACCGCAATGGTTGTGTTGGTAAGGGTGTTTGTGTATTTGTTAAACGAAGGACCATGTGATCGAGTCCCAACAGAGCCTTAAATAGAAATAAAAAAAAATTGTTTTTGAGTAGCCGCAGCAGTTCACACATCACGGAATCTCTAGTAGAAAAGAAAAATAATTACTGTGTACCCGCAACAGAAGATATGATGAACGCTTGACGCTTGAATAATAAAATAAAAAATGTGATCAAAGCCTTAATGGAGCATTTTTTTAGTGAGGAAAGTAGTTAACATAATGTGTGGTAATCGGGTTTGACCTGTTAAAAAAGGGTCTGATTGGTACAAAAAGGAGATTGTGTATTGGAGTCTTGCTGGAGCTGAGCTGATGCATATTATTGCGTGGATGGCTTCAAAGATTAAAGGCGCACGTTTGCTTAGAAAAATCAATGAATTGTTCGTGCCTCGCCACAAAGACACAGAGTTGTAGAGTAGATGGCTGCACTTGCATGTTTGCTGCAAGAGAGATCCAGCTAGAGCTACAGCATACAGCAGTATGAGCACATAACAATCTCTTGTTATCAAAATGTGTGTTATTTTTTTTGTAAAATGAAGAGCGCAATTATCGTAGACTACGTCACCGTACATGAGTGAAAACAAGGAATATTTACCAGATATTGTTAGTAAAGCAGTTTTTTAGAGCATTTTTTAATGTGAATCAAATAAATTTAAAATTAAATAAAAACATTTGGATTTTAAAAATATTAAATGACCCATTGTGCAACAAAATTTCCTACAAGTGTTTATGTTAAATGTTTGTGTGCTTGTTTGACGATTTAGAATGATTATATGCTTGTATATGTGTTTGTGTATGTTTGTTGTTGTGGTTGTAATTTTACAAACCATGTGCATACATTTGTTTTTTTTTGTTTTTTTGTAAAAATGTGAGTGCAAGTTTTCTAAAATTTGTGTGTACAAGTATTAGTGTGATTAGAAAGAAAACGAAAAAAAAGAAAAAAGCACTTGTGTATATTTTTTAAGGGTTTACATTTACATTCGTGTTGAGTTTGTGTGTATATATTTTATTTTTTTCTGTAGTAAATACTGTTCACAAGGTGTAGAATGACATTGAAGCGCCAATTCATTCATGTTACTCCAAGCTGCTTAGATAGCTATTGCTACTGCTGCCGGCCTAGATGCTGCCAAGGCAGCTGTTAACGCGTCATAGAATTGACTTGAAAAAAGGAAAAAAGCAAAATAAACTAAAATAGAATAGAGTTTTCTTTATCTTTGTCTCCAACGAACACTTGTTGTTTGTAACTGCCTGCTCTACATGAAAGTCTAATTCTTATTGTTGGCACTTTCTGCTTGGTGGCTTAAGAAAAGGAACACAATAAAACAACATTCGAAAATTCTGGCTAATCGCTCGTAGTTTATAGATTTGCATGCATGTTAGAGTGTGTTTTATTTCCAATTTAATGTAACAATTGTAATACATTTTACAACAAATTATTTAGATGCTGATAAACTTGTTAAAAGTCATTGATAGGAAGATGACGACAACAAACAACTACGTAATAATGATGATTCTAATGCTAATCATGATGATGACGATGGCGTATTTTATCATAATTTATTTAGCAGATGCTGTATTTTTTTATACTCCCTGCTTAATGCAGTTTAATTTAGTTTAATTTTGATTTGTTTTATGTGTTTTTTAATCGCAAACTAAACTGACCAGGTTATTTTATAACTTAATCATTAAGTTTTTTTCTTGAGGCTTCGATCAGTTTTGGTTCTTTTTTCTACATCGCAAAAATGTTTGAAAATATGTACTTTAAATTATTCATTTTAAGAACTCAGATCTATTTGTAATGTAATTTCTATCAGTTTAGTTTTTTTAAGCGCTCGTCTGTCTCGCTCTTTATTTTATGAAAACAATTAAATAAATATTGAAATATTTATGAGTTTATTTTTCCAAACTGTCAATATTATTTCATTTTATTTTCTTAATTGTCTGTTATTGCAATTTCTTTGTAATTTTAGCTTTCAAATTTATTTATTCAGATGGTTTGGTGCAAAAAATAATAACAAAAATTAACACAAGGTTTTTATTTTGTTTTTGAGAAAAAAAAAACACAAGTGTTACGTAATAAAATGTTATTAGAGCTTTTGGAAATACCTTCAATTACATGGGATGTTATCACACTCCGGCAAATTGGACTTATTTTAATTGCTTTTTGAATTTTGTTTTATTTGAATTCACTTAACGACTCTGTTTGAAATAATAATGCTCTTCCGACTTAATTTTTAATTTATTGTTGTGGAGGCAAGGAGTCAGTTTCATTATATAGAAATGATAAAGCACACAACTTAAAATTTAAATTGATTTAGTGTTTTTTGGATAAACATCAGTTTCATATCAAAAAAGACACATTTAATATTCTCTGAATCCATCCGTCTATCCTGTGGATACCCTTCACCACAAAAAGTGGGAAAAGGGTATATATAAGTTTGTTATTCCGTTTGTAATTTCTATAATATCCATATATATTTTCTGAGTCCTTATGCATAGCGAAGTTGATTAAGCGATGTTCGCCTATGCGTCCGTGTTGGTGTTGAAATCAAATTTTCGAAGGCACTAGATGAGCTAGAGAAAATTTCAATTGGTCACACATAGTACCGAAAATTTTGTTACTGGATATCAGCCAGATCGATCCATGTCTTTCGAGGCAAATGGGCAAAACAACACGCCTGCCTCTTATTTTTCCATATCATTTGAAACAAATCTAATTTAGTGCCGTATGCATTTCCAATTCAAAAAAAAAAGAAAAAACGAAAAAAAAACAATTATATCTGGTGAAAGAGTATTAAAAAGTAAGAAGAAAATATCAACTAAAGAAATTGCCACTCCACCATATTTTCCGAGTTATGGGCTTCATAGAAAAGTACGATTGTGCAACATATTTTTTAAGATAATAATTATGTATCATTAAAAGCTTTCGGGCCAGGAAAGTTGTCCTAAAAAAAAAAAAACAAACAAAATAAAAAACAAAGAAAAATCGCGACTAAAAAATATAAAAAAAGAAAACTTAGAAAAATCATTAACGAATTAACAAAAAACGAAAACGAAATAAAAATCGAAAAAGTGACAAGTTTTTTTTTTTTGAAAACTTGAGATGTTTGCTTGCTTATTAAAGAGAAGATGATGAGTTCATAACCCAGCGAAGGCAAATATTTGTTACTAAATAAGTAGCCACGGTGGATAAGTTGTTTAAAAGTTGAACTTATGAAAACTAAAACTTTAGGCCTTCGGGAGGATAAAATGATACATTTTGTTGTGTAACCGGATTACAAGGGTTGCCGAAGGCGACTATTTTTCTGAAAATTAAAATGTAATACGCGAATATGTCTGAATATAAGCAAAGCGGAGACCTAGAGACGAAAGTAGCAAAAACATTGTACAGAAGTCATGGCTGAGTTGCCTAAGAAGAGCCTGGTTGGTATTAGAAAGTATTGTAATATCGAGTATGGCCAGAAGTACAGAATAATGTGGGGCAGAATATTTAAAAAATTCAGCATTATATTTTCGTCATTCGGTGCATAATTGGCCATGAAATAGAGCTTTTGAAAACAATAGCTTTTTATAGTTGTTCTTCTTATATAATTTTTTAATCGATTGAATAAATCGAATATATTTTTATCCAAATTGAAAAATTTTCCCTGATGGAAGCTATGATTTTTTGCACGATTTACAAATTTTGTTTTTCTTTTTTTAATAATAACACCAATAAATATTTAATAAATTTCATCTTTTGTGTTTTAAATTACATTTTTTGTTTGAACAACCAACATAAAACATTTTTTATGAAACTCGTGCAAAATCCTTAAACAGTTACGCTTATCATTTTTTTTAATACAAAATGACAAGTATGTAATTATGACCCAAATTATAAAGAGATATATTTTTTTACGTTTAAGCAGCAGCATCCAGCATCGCTATTGTTGTCAGAAATTTTTTTCACCAATAACAATTTGCCATAATAAAAAACAATAAAAGCGATAATTAAAAATATTTGTTACTGCTGCTTTTGCTGTTTATTCTGATTCTGTTTTAATTATTAAAAATAAAAAATAAATAAATAAGAAATAACGAAATGTTCAAATTGTTTAATAATCTCATATTTTTTGTGTTTTCAAAAATTGCAAATAAAACTAAAAAAAAAAAATGATTGTAGTGTAGGAGAACAAATAAACGGAAATTTTATTTCGTTACATTTTTCTTATCAAAATTGGAATGTAAAACTGCATTTTTTAACAACATTTTTTTTAAATGCCTTTGCTTTGTTCTCAATATAAAACGAAAAGTATTCCGCTACTTTAATTTTTTTTTACAAAAATTAAGTATTAAATAAAAAAGAAATCTACATTATTTTATTTACAAGAAAAATGAAAAAAAAAAAATAAATTTATAAGAAAATATAGCAAACAAAAAATTATTGTATTTTTTTAGCGGTTGATTCATCTCCAGTTTTTGCGAATTCGCTGTATTGCGATGACATGTAACAATTGTTTAAAAAATATAACTTCCATACCGTAGTGCCTAAGTGGAACATTGCGTATAAATATCATATCATACCAAACACCTTTTTAAGTCATAACAACTCTGCATTCCCCCATTCCCCCATAAACCTTTATTCGGCAAAAAAATATTTTTTAACCTCTATTTGCGAAAAAATTATTTTTTTGCTTTGTATATGTTCTTAAGATACCACTATTTAATTCTACCTTCACCCAAAGGGGCTACTTGATATAAACTTTTTCTTTATATTCAGGTCTCTTTTGGGATTTGAGCTCATGATAAGCAGACACCTCTCACAACTTATAGCCACCGCGACTTTTCAATATATGTTAGCTAAAATGGGTATAATTAAATTCTTTTCTAACATTCACCACAACTGTTAGTGGTGAAAAGTAACTAATAATTCACCTTCGTTTAATTAGAATATAATATAAAATTTTTAAAAGTTCTTTAATCTGTTGTTCGTAACAATATATTGTTGTCCACAAATCAAATCATTTATGTAATTTTACTATTTTCCTTTCTACAAAGACAAACCCTTAAAATTTTGTTAACGTGTAAAATATTTAAATTTATTCTTTTTTTTTTGCATTAAACTCATCTTGTTGCTTCTTCAAGTGTCCAAAAGAAAACAAAAAGAAAAATATGATGAGTTGTATTATTCTGATGTCAATGTAAACGATACAGCCAACTACTTACAATTACTCCCAGATTGTTTGTAATTTTATTTTTTGTAAGTTTTAAAAAGTAACTTACTACACACACACACACACACACACACACACACATACACAAACACTCTTTAAATAACTGTACTCTCAGATTCTGTGCTTTGTATCTGTACAGAGTTGTGTGAGTTCATTACAATACAATTTTTTTATTTAAATACTGTCAGTTATATTGTGTATAATAGTCAGTTAGTCAGTCATTGAGTTTGTTGTTATTGTAAATAAGTGTTGTTGTTGCAATTTGTATCTATAAATGAATTTTGTTTTTAAGTTTCTTGAACTTGCGTCCTTAAGTACTTAAATACGAAAATTAATACTTACACTTACACACACACACATAAATAAACGTACACATAATCTTACACATACATACATACTTACGTATAAGTATTAAATTTTATTTATACTATTTACTTTACATATAAACTTACATGATGTACACATATGTACATACATACATCTGGGTGTAATACAGCAGATGTAATTATGATGTTGATTATAATGATGCTGCTGTCTATCTTGCTGTGTTTTTGTGTGTTTATGTGTGTGTGTGTGTGTAAGCTTATTTATTCTGTTGTTGGTGTTCAATTTGCATGATCTTAAATCATCTTTTGTTGCTATTAAAATGTACAATTATTTTTTGTTTTGTGTTTATGGTTGAAGGACTTTCTATAGTTCAAGGTAATAATTTTTTTTCAGAGATATATTTAACTTTTTAAAAATTATTTAATTTTGCAGGTTTTAAGATTTATATTCTTTTCGATCGTAACAAATAAATATATGATGTTTTAGTATTTCTTAATATTTCTTAATTACATGTATAGTAATTACTAGGACAGCAAGCCAATAAGTACGAAGATACGAATGTTTTTTTTTTTTTTTGGAAATGTACAAATAAAAAGAGAACGTGCAGTTTCTTGAAAAGACACACCATTTATTTAAAGTAAGTTTTTTACTTAAACACAAAAAAATCTGATTCAAGGAAACTAATATAAACGATGAACCTGTAGCATCATCTAAGAAAATCTTCAATTGAATAAATACTTTTAAATGAGGTCATACAACCAGAAATTTGTGAAGGCGTCAATTTATCACATTTTTTAACATTGCATTAAAAAGTTATTGATCAGATCTATGCAATTTTTTTAAAAATGACACTGAAATATTACCCAGGTTAAAGTTAAATAGACCACGAATATAGTTCCAAGAAATAAAAAAATATTTATCAAGCAGGTAGTTAAAGCTATTTTAATTTCTATAATAATGATGCTTTGATAAAACTAACGTCTTCCTTGTTTTTGAATAAATAAAAACGTTCGAAATGAAAATACAGTCTTTTCTGCTTACCACTAAAAAGTGTGGTGTGTTATGAGTCGCAATCACGGAATCTTACTTAATATTGTTTTACAGCTTTTTTGGATGCATTATTAGAAGTGTCGTCTGCTTTATGTTAAACAGAAGGTCATGAGTTCCAACCCCAACAGAGCCTAAAGTATGCAAAAAGTAATTATTTTAGAGACGGCACAGCAAATTAAACTTCTCGGATTGTTGATTATAATTAAATTAAAAACTAATTAAGGCAAATCTGATAAGGAAGTCGCCTTTGTAATAAAACAGCAAATTATATGGTTAAAACAAGAAAAGCGTTGTCAAAACTTCAGAGCAACCATAGTCAGATAAGAAAAAAATTAATTACTCGTAACAGTACGTGACTGTCCTGGATATTGCTAAGGATCCTGTTTTGCTAAAATTCACATCGTTACTTTGAGTCTTAAAGGAGTCACGCCGTATTTGCGGTCTGGACGGCTGCATAAAATCGATTAATACAACAATGTAGGCTTTAAAAAAAGCTAAGGTTTTGAAAACGAGTGATCGTAAAAAAATTTACCTAGAGTAAGGAAAGCAGCTAAAACTTTACAACTTTTTTCAGTTCAGTTTGCTAACAGTATTTTTAACCAGCATAAGCTACCGATTAAGCTTCTTATCATGTCATGTGGAAAACTAAGCTTTTGCATAGAAACAAAATTAATTGTCACACATTTCGGCAGTAGTAAGTATTAAATAATTTAATTAAAAACGATACGGGGCGTTAAGTTAAGGCGGTTAATAAAAAAATTATCGTAATTGAAGAGTAATTTACGAGAGCTTCCTCAAGGCATAGATATGATATGGTTGGTTTAGATAAATCTGATAAGAAAAACCTTTAGCCCAAAAAAAAAAATTAATAACGACTTACGATATTTTCTTTGCTTAGTTAACTAAAGATGAAATAAGCCAAGTAAGAGTTTTTTTATTCGGCTATGCATAATCTTATATACCCTTCATGTATGTATATCTAGTTTAGTGTAGTATCTCCAAACAAAGAATGATAATGGATTAGGCATTTTTTTAAATGTTAGCTTTTCCTGAAAGAACTCTCCAAAAGCTTTTCAATGATAACCATATTGACCATATTAAAGATCGAACTTTCTTTTATGAAAATTTCACAGGCCCACAACTCGCAAAATATGGGCGAGCGCCAATCTTTTCACTTGATGTTTTATTTTTTAAATCTCTACCGCCCCATACATTTGTTTTTTTGTTAATTGAAGTTTATGGAAAAATTAGAGGCAGGCGTGATGTTTTGCTCACTGCTTTGAAGGACATGGACTGATCTTGCTGATTTTCAAGAGCAAAATTTTCGAAACTATGTCTGATCAATTGGCATATTTAAATTTTCTCTAACTCATTAAGTACCTTGGCAAAGCTACTTAATGAGGAAGGACAGACGAGTATCGAATTCAGAATATATATTGGTATATATAAGCTATAAAGTCGGAAATGGATATTGCAGAAATTACAAACGGAATTGCAAACTGAAATAAACCCTTTTTACTTTTTGCCGTAAAAAGTATAAATAAAACTTTTTTTGGAAACAAGTGCATATTGACATATTTTTTAAGAACTTACTTTTACCTTTTTTGTGTGATGCATTGAGACATAATATTAAATATACAAAATTCATATTTAGATGAAAATATATTTTGGTTGAAATAAAAAAAATTAATTATTTATTTTCAAATGCAAACAAATCGTATACATACATGCTTCATAGGCGCTGATGTGCATATCATGATATTTTCTTTATTATTTCTGCAACAAATATCGTTGAAACATACGAGGCGATGCAAATTTTCCGTTGTGGCTTCGAACTGATGCTGTCGCTATTGGAAAACGTTTATATCAGTCTCTCTCTGCTTGTAAGAATGTATTTAATTTATGTGAACACACACGATTGTATTTACTATGTATGTGTGTATGTGTTTTAATTGTATATAAATTTAAACTAAAGTCTTTATATAAATGTTGTTATTGTTGCTGGTTTTATTTACTTCTCCCAAATATTGTTTTTATAATAACGGTGAATTGAAGGCAAGCAATAAAAAAAAAGTTTAACAAAAATGTGCGTAAATAAAGAATTAACTAAAAAAAGCTGACTTAACCGACAAACAATTCAAACATTTTTTTATATATGATTGTGTTGAAATGTGAGTTTTTTCTCTTTTTAACACGAACAGTATTTTGATGATGAATTTTTTTTTGTGTTATTTTTTTCTCTTTACAAATACTCACGCACTCACGCACAGTCAAATAACAATAAAATTCGAAATAACTGTCAAAGAAGTAGAAGGGAGTCAGTGTCTGTATGGAGTTTTATTTTTTAAATCGAGTGTAAATACGCACTTTTTTCCAACAATAAAAAAGTAAATAATTATTTTATATAACAGGGAATTTTTTTAAATAATTTTCTTTTGTAAATTTAAATAAAAAGTTATGGCTATTATTATTGTTGTTGTAGTTGGTGGCTGCCAGCTATTGGTGACATTGAAGAAGGAGTTTGGTGTTTTTGTTACTCCTGTTTTATAAAAGAGTGACAAATGTTTTTGATGTTGCTGTTGTTGGAGGATAATGGAATGTTGCTGAAGTTGTTGCTGCACATAACAAAAGCCAAGGTACATATATGTTCATATGTATGTGTATTTCCTTGTATGTAGATGGTTAATGTTAAATGTATATAACAGCAAATCCTGTATTTATCTCACTTCTTTTTTTAATCTTTATGTTTTATCAAATGACATTTCAATTTTTTTTTAAGTTTTTTCTTTTATTAAATTTTTCTGTGTTTTTGTTTTTTTAAGTAGTAATTGTGGTTGTTGTTGTTACTTTTTGATATGTTTTTATTTCGCAAAAAAGTATTTTAAATCAAAAAATAATTCAAAAGCACTAAAAATTTCTTACTTTTTTAATTACTTTCTGCTAAATTTATTTTATTATTATTTTTTTATAAATTTTCAATGATTGCACTTGTTTTTGTTGTTGTGGTAAAAGTTGTCGTTTATTTTTATTTTAAGTTATTACAAAAATTTCAAGTTTTTTTTAACAAAAAATAGTTTGATTTGGTAACAAAATATATATAATTTTTTTGATTTTATGTTTTGTTATAATGAAGTCTCTAAAACACCTTTAAATAGAAAAAAAAATTTATATAAAATAAAAACACCTTCAATAACTGAGAAATCTCGGTACTTTTATTAAAAATTTATAAATTAAAATTTACAACTGATTCCTAATGTGTGTGTGTGTGCGTTATGATTCTTAATTATTTTCATAATCCTTTCAAGACTATTGTTTTTCTAAGCAATTTTAGCAAATATTTCAAACTGATTTCTTTGAAAAATATATTTATAAACAATTTGTAAAAATTTTAACTGAACTTGATTTTAGATCTAATAAAAATAGACGCATTTAGAGAAGAATTTTTTTAACATGGCATTGAAAACGCTTTCTAGTTGCATTTTAGTAGAAGGAATAAAAAATTATTATAAACGATTATCACAAAAAAAAAAGATAACGACAGGTACCTTTGTAAATAAGAACACTTGAGTAAGGAACTTTTTAATACTAAAAATATACATATTAAGAATGAGTTACTTTTAAATAGGTACTTTTGTAAAAAGTACTTTTGTAAAAAGTACTTTTTTTCAAGGGGCATTTTATAAAAAGTACTTTAAAAAAGGTACTTTGTTGTTAAATACTTTTAAAAATATGATTTAAATAATCTTCTATGGTAACAAACAATTTTTAAAAACAAATGCTTTTTAAATAACCAGTATTTCAAAGATGTACTTTTTTAAAAAGTGCTTTAATAATAGTATTTTATTTTTACTTCTCTTCAGAAGCACTAAGGGTTGTTTTTCTAACTAAATACCTTTAAGTTAACGTTAGTTTTTCAAAACCGTATTACTTTTCCTAAGTACTTTTGTACAAGTTAGTGTTTTAAATTATTTATGTTAAACAAATGTATCATTTAAAAAGCAGTTCTTTTATAAAAAAATGTTTGTTAAGAAATATTACTTTAAAAAGAAAGCTGCATTTAATTGAAGATAGTTTTGAAAAAACTTGATTTTCACAAAATATACTTTTAGGAAATAATAATTATAAAATTAGGTAATCGGTTAAGCGGTTTATTTAAATTATTTTAAAAGGCAAAGTTTTTATATATTTAAAATTCAAACGTACTTTTTCAAAAGGTACCTTGGTAAGTAGAACTTTTATGAAAATATTATTTAAGAAAAATAATATTTCTCAACACCAGTTTAATGCTGTTGCTTTTACATTACATTACATTTTTCCTAAATACTAAAATAAACATAGTGCGGAATTCTCTCATATTTCGATTTAATATGATACTTTATTTTATTATTCACTGTATAAATCTACCGTTCTCTGGATCAATGTTAGTTACTTTTTTGTTTTCATATTGTTTTATGGTCATTAGCACAAGAAAAATATTTTTTACTCTGTAAAATATAAAAAAAAAACTAGAAAAAAATTTCGTGCTTTCCCATAGTGTAACAAAAACTAAATGGAACATTTTTCTAATCAAATTGCTAAAGGGTGACTTGGCTCGAATGTGGCCGAAAAATTAGTATTGTTTTTGAAATGTTTTTTGTTTTTGTTTTTTTTTTTTTTTTTTGATTTGGCATTTTATTTTTAAATTTATGATTTTAAACAATTATAACAATTAAAACAAAATTGCAAAAATAACGTATTTTGTTTTTCACTAAATAAAGTATTATTTTTAATTTTTGTCTAAATAGTTCGTTATTAATTGTGATTAACAAAAGAGTAAACTTAAAATGCCAGCAGAATTGAATGCAACTATCATAAGCACCCTTTGTATCAATCTATATGATAGTTTTTTTCTATTAGTAAAAATATTTAAAAGAAATAGAATACGAGAACTATTACTTTTATCTCTTTGTATTTTAAAATTAAATAAATGAGAATTGCAAGTGCAATCTCATTATATTCTATATTATATATTCTTTTCTCCCTCATCTACAAACTCGAGAATAGCAAACCAAAAATTGCAAAAGTTGCCAGATTTATTGCACAACATATTAGAAGTTTGGTGTTGTGACAAAATTGATTCGATAGTAACTCAACAACTTCTTTCTAACTCATTGTTATGGGTTTTAATCTTTTGCAATGTAGATTTGAGATTTTGAAGTATAAGAGTCAAACCCGAAAGTAGGGAGATCAGGTGAGCAAAAAGATAAAAATCGTGGCCCCTTAATATTTGAATTTTAATCCCAAATTGCGGATTATGTAATATGTGTATTAGCTAAACGATGTATTGCACTTCTTTAAGCAATTGTGTAGCTTTTGATAGAGCTTAAAGCTGATCTGATGTGATTCATTCCATTTAAGGACATTTTTTGGATCCCGAGGCGTATTATATTATATTATTTTTAAATGCTGATAAAATCTAGAATCTGGAGATCCAACATCAGGTTGTCGAAATACAAAAACATGAACTGCCTGTCACTGTTTGGCATGGATCTCGAGCGGGAGACATTATTAAACCACAAATTTTCGAATATGAAGTAAGTGAAGTACCAACTCTAACTGGAACACTCTAATAACAGAATTCTCAATTAAGTAATATTAATGTTAACGATAAATGTTTATAAAGCAGTGGCTCATGTAAGAGATCCTGAAAAAGTTGAGCATTTTCCAATAGTGTAGTCTTTCGCATGGGTGTCAATTGAAACTTGTTGAATGTGCTTTAATTTGCCTTTAATTAGCATTAAAAGGAATTTCTTATCCATAGCAAAGAAAAAAGAGGAAGAGAAAAATCCGCTTTTTTAAAATTTTGAGAAATTTTAAATTTTCGGATTAATTTATTCCATTATTTTTTCTTCAATTAAAAAAAAAAATGCACAAAATTAAACATTTTTGATTTTTATATTTTCAAAACAAATTTTTAAACTAAAATTTTTTAGTGAACATCAGTCGGAAAACTTGCCACTGGGTGGAAGTTGTGTATAATACAATTAGAATTATGAAATATGGTAACTTTTTTGCTACCTTCTTAATTTAGAAAAGGTAATGGATAAAATTAAAAATGAAAAAAGAACACGTGTCATTAAAAAAAAAAATAAAATAAAATAAAAAAATAAATAATTAATAAAAATAAATAAATAAATAAAAAATTAAATACCATTTGCCAGTTTTGTTTGTTGAATTTTTCTTAATTCATTTTCAATTTAAATTGCTCAAATATTTTTAAATAGAATTTATAAAAATATTAACCTCAAGAAATAAAAAAATACTAATATAAAGTCATTTTTGACAGACTGTATACGTAAAAATATTCAGATGTTAGCAGGGAATTTTAAGCTCTTCTATTTAATATTAATTTTTTGAAAATCTAATTCTGAATCTATCAGAGAAAATTTTGCTTCAAAAAAAAAAAAAAAAAAATAAAAAATAAAAAAATATTAAATTAAATGTCTTCCAAATTTTCGGTCACATTTTAATAAATTTAAATAAAAAATCTCTTTGTTTTTCTTGGCATATTCTTGTTTTATTTTTTGTTTTTTAATATCCTTCTTTCTATATTTTTACTATTTCTCAAAAAAATTTTAACAATTTTGCATTGTAAAACAAAAACATAAAAAACCAAATCCTTAATTTTTAAAAGTGTAGGAGAATGAGATTTTTGCTTTTTTTTTTTTTTTTTTTTAAGCAGCCATCATAGTTACGGAAATCCCGACGGCAAAGTTTAGTTAAGAACTCAAGTAAGTATGAATGAATGAATGACTGAATGGATGAATGTCGTCGTCGTTGTCGACAAGCAACAAAACCTCTAGACTAGGAAAATGTAGATGAGGAGCACTAGTTTAATGCTAAACGTTAACAAATGCTGATGTTACAAAAAATTATTAAATTGACGAAGAAGTAGAAGTAAAAGGTGTATTTTATAAAATGTTAAAAATTAAGTTAGAAAAAATTTGTTTTGGCTTAAAAAATTGTATAAAAAATTAGTAAAAATTGCTCTGCTCAGCTACTAAAAAGATATTTAAGTTTGTATCTTTGTTTCTTTTTTATTATAATGCAAAATAAAAAACTTTACGTTTATTTTATTTCCATTTATTTCCATTTTTTTTGGAAACAATTTTTTCTAATTGAAAATTGTCGGTTTTTTTGTTGTATTATTTTTGGCCTTCAGGTTTTTGTTTTTTTTAACTGTCTGCATTTTATGAATTAATGCGTTTTTTTTAAGTTTTGTATTTTATTTGGTACTAAAGGAAATGTTATATTAAATGAATAAAAAAAATTAATGAAAACCTGGTTAAATTTAAAATATAAGACTAAAAATGTTGGGTACCCCAGTTAAAAAAAGTCGCTTATTTTAAGAAGTCTGGTTGAAAGGAAAAATGTTTAAAAAAAACTAAGAATGACAGTATAACAGTATAAAATAAAAATAAAATAATAATTAAAATAGTTAAAGAAACAAGAAAATAGAAATAAAAAAGTTTTTTTTTTAAATTTTGGAGATAGAATTTTTGAAGCAAGAGAACTTGATATGGAGGAAAAGGTAACAGTGAAATTAATTAAAATAGTTCTTACTGGCCTCTATAGACATTTCTAGCATCGAATATGCGTTTAGATTAAAAAGTAGTACACGAAACTATTATTTATTATTTTGCTTTGCCGCCGGTTTAATGCTGCTCGGTAACTAAGTTTGTTCTTGATTGGTATTAGTTTTGATTAAAAAAGAAAATCACATGTTTAAAAGGAAACATGTAAACAACTTTTGCAATAGAATACTCGAATGATTAAAAAGTAATTTTGCAATTTTTTTAAAATGACATAAATTAAAAAGGCCATCATTAAATTTGAAGTATTATGACCGGGGATCCTATTAAAAAGCTTAATGCCATATTAAGATTCAATGAAGTTCATTTCATTTGGAATACGAAATGCAATAAATTGAACATATTTTAAAATAAACATGGAAAATTTTATTTGTTTTAGATTTTTTACGATCATTTTTTATAAGCAGAACAAAGCTTTCAACTGTCTGTATTTGTATTTCAAAATAAAAAATTCGTTTGTGTAATTTATATGAAAAATTGAATTCATTTTTTTTTTATTTAAAACAGAAAACAGGCAGTAAAAAAATAAAAAAATCCGAATTTTATTTCAATTTAAAAAAAATAAAAAATTCAATTTTTTAAGTTAAAAAAAGCTAAATTTAAATGCTTCTCTGCTGTAATAACTGCTTCTGGCACCTATTTGCGATTGCATAAAAAAATGTTTAAGTGGCTAAATAATTTACAAACAGCAGCTTATAAAGCTGCACATGAAGGATTTTATGCAATGCCCCAGTTATTTTTTTTTTATAATTTTATTATTCTTTATTTTTATTATAATTTGTTGTTTAAATTTAATTTGTTGTGATAAAAAGGATAAAACTTTTTTTTTAATTTTTTTATCACTAGTACAGTTTTAAAAATAAAAATATTGATATGCAAAGAAATAAAATTAAATCAGTTCTGCTTTACGAACACCCTACCCAAACTCTACTTAAATTTCTAAAATATAAGCTGCATGAAAGGAGATCTTAAGCACGTGAAACTATGTCTTTCTAGCTACACCCTTTAATAATTAACATCACTTTATCTCTTGGTGTTATATCTGCCATAATAATATAACTTCAAAAAAATGTCTGTGATCCGGATTTAGGATGGAAAGACTTTGTAGCGAAAGTAAGCGAATTACATTTTTACCCTTTGGGTATGAAACTGTAAAAATGTAAAATGTTTTAATAGCCACTACAACAGCGATTTTATTATTTTTTGTATATTTGTATATTCCAAAATTTGAATATTTAAAAAAAATTAGTTGGGCTTATGTTCGTATTAATTTTAATTTTATCTTAGGAAGATAAACTATTTTTCAAATGAAGTGTAAATATTTTAAGAAACTATTCAGACTTGAGTAAATGTTTTTGATTTTGAATTGTAACAGTATTCTAATTTAAACAATTCAAATAATTTCTGTCTGCTTTGAAACTTTAACAACCATTTTAAGTGGAAACTATATTAGAAAAATCTTCTTTGCAAGAGCGAAGTTCACATACCATCTGAAGATTTTCTTGTCTGTTTCGGATAAAATTATTAATACTTTGTTTTAAAAAAAAAATATTAACATGATGACAATTTTAATTATTCATGAAACAACATATCAAAACATCAAAAATATTTTAAGCAAAAATTAGAAACTTATTGGAATTTTTTTCTTTGAATAATTCACAAAAATGAAATGGTCTTCTAAAAACGAAAAAGGCCATTCGCTTCTGCTGTTAGTAGATATTGACCAACATATTAAATAGAAGGATTAATGGAAATTAAAAATTTTAATAATACAATAGTTTTTTATTTCGGAAGGTTCAAGGAAAAGATTAAACGGAATTGTCTTTCTTTAGTTACGTTATAAAATTACGGTGTCTATTAATATTTTTTACTTTCAGATATTTAAAAATTATTCGCATTTTTTTTAATTATTTTAAAATTAAATTTAAGACTTGCGGTTCGAAAGAAAGAAAAAAATCACATTTTTTCGCAGAACCTTGTATTGTGATTCAATAAGTGAATAATATTATTAAAAACCATCTTGTTTAAGGTTGAATTCAAAATATATTTTTGTGGCTTAGATTTTTTTTATTTGTTTAAGAAAAATGATTTATAAATTCTTTATTATGTGACTAAGTGATTTATTTATTTTTTTCCTATAAAGTCTGTCCAGTTTTTTTTTCCATTTCTTATGCAATTTTTTTAAGTTATTTTAAACAAAGTATAGGCAACAATAACATCGCCTTAAAAAGCAACCTATGCCATATTGCTTAACCCTCTTGCTTTTCTTTCCTTTCTAGCAAACAAAAATTTTATTCTAGTTTCATGAAAAATTTCTTTGTGTAAATTGACTTGCTGTCACAAATTATTTTTTTCCTTACATTTGAATAAGTTTTTTTTTAGGATTTAATAAAATTCTAATAAATTTAAAAAATATATTATTTAATATAAAATAAATAAAAGTATTTTGTTTTGAAACACAGGAAAAAATTAAGATTTTGCTACAAATAGCAAAATCGCTTATTGATTTCATCAACATTTTATTAAAGTTCTACTCAAATTGTTTTTTAATTTGACTAAACTTGTGTTTCAAATTTTTGAAACAAAGAGTCAAATCTTCATTTTCAAGTATTAACTTGAATAAATAATTATTGTTTGAAAAACTTTTTTTTTTTTAATATACGGGGTTTAGTTTATTTGCTTCTTTTGTTTCACGAATTGAGCCAGAATTTTACAAAATATTTTGGAATGCTAATTTTTCTAATTTTACTCTTTTCACTATTAACCGGTTTCTTCATGTGTCCATGAAAATTGTTTTGATTTTTTAATTTTTTTTCAAGAATTTTTGTAGCATTTTCTTTGCACTCTTGATTTTAAACCCACACTTTTTTTTAAATAGTTAATAATTTTAAAGCTCTGTTTATTTCTATTTTTTTTATAAATTCTTAGAGATTTTTTAAGTAACTTTTGGTATTTTTTTAAATTTTTTATTCATTATAAAAATAAATAATTTTTTTTTTTTTGTAAATTTTTGAATTATGTATTTATTATTTTTTATGTAAATGTATAAAACTCAAATAGCTAGATTTATTAAATATTTTTAGAGAGAGTAATTTTTTTAAGAATGTGCAAAGCCTTGGGAGAAAATTTGTGAATTTAGCTCAAGCAAAAAAAAAATTCAGTTCTTTTTTACTTAAATGGTTCTTAAATTTAAAACAGATTAAAGTTTTTAAAATTTTTTAATTCATATTTTCAAGTAAGTAGTAAAATTATTTAAGTATGAATCGAAAACCTTTTTAGGGTTCCGTAACGTAACAAACATCTGTTGATCCTTAATACACATGGAATTATCACAAAAGTTGGATGAGTATTACAATAATTTGGAAAAACAGTTAAAAATGCATTCGAAAAACAGCATTGCATATATTGTTACATACATACAGACATATGAAGCATATGAACGAATAACACTAAAAACTTTTTCGAATATCGCAAACGGAACTTAAAAAAATAAAAACAAAAAAATAAATAAATAAAGACCGGAAGTATTTTTATTGTAGATTGTGCTAGTTTGTTAACAATTTCTGATTAAAAAAAAATGTGTTTATTTCCTTAATGCTCTATAGCGATCGAATAACTTTCAAGACATTTCTAGTTTAGTTTTATTTGAAATTATTTTTTTCGACACAAGGAAGTCTGATGCATCCTCTTATTTGTAAAGGTTTTTAAATCAATAATTTGAAATATCTTTTATACAACATCAACACCCTGGTCTCTTAATGGCAGAGTTTTAATATTTATTTTTTATTATATTAAAAAAAATAATTATTAATTTAAAAGAAATAATAACTGCAATTTTTTTTGACAATCTGTCATTTTTATCTTAAATGAAGAATAAAGAAACGAACAAAATAACGAATAAAACAGCATTTTTGGGACTAAAAAAATGCAAATAAAAATTTGTTATAAAAAATTTAAAATTTTTTTCAACCTATAAATTGAAGTCATATAGAATGCATACAAAACGCTTTATCCAACTCTAGTATTCAAATCACTCTGTTAAAGAAACACTACAACGATAAAAATTTCTTTAGATTGTTTTTTTGAGGTAGATGTGATAGCACTAATTTTTATAGATTCTGTTTAAATTAGTTCTAGAAATAATAGTTTAAAAAAAGCTTATAAATAATTTAAGATGTTTTGAAAATTATTAACGTTTGTATCGATATGAAATACAATTTTTTCCGAGAATTCTATAATTTTAAAGTATAAATGTCTAAGTCCATAAAATAATTAAGACTTTTTCGATTTTTTTTTATTTTACCAGTTTTTCTAAAACTTTCTTTCTTATTTAGTCTGGAATTTGCAATAATATTTTTAAAAAAATTTAATAAGTTCTTTTTAAGGAGATCGAAATATTTGTGTTTTTCTTTTTAATTATTTTCACGATAGAGAAATGCTGAAAAGTTCACATTATTGCTATTTCTTTTAACAATATTTAATTTGATTATAATTTTTTTTAATTAACGATTTTTAGTCATGTTAAAGATTTTTTCATTTGCCTTGCTTCCATTTTTTGTTGAATATTTGGTAAAATATTTATATTTTTTAAAGAATAAATACACTTTATTAAAATCATTTTTTTAAATAAAAAAACTTTTTATGTATTTTTAAATTTGTTTTTTTCTTAACAATAATATTATTTTATTTTACCCATTTATATTTTTAAACTTTGTTCTTAAGAGTTTGTTATATCTTTTATAATTTTTTTTTCTTTGTAAATATCATTTAATATTTTTTTTTCTACTTTTTGTCTTATTTTTTATATGTGTTTCATAATAAAATTATTTTATTCGACAAATTAAAAAAAAATAAATTTCTTACTAAAATATTTTGTCACATTTTATTTAAATCATTCACTTTAACAATTTTTTTTTCATAAAATAATACATTATTTTACACAACAGAAACAGCGGAGCTTCCGCATTAAATAAATATTTTATCTGAACGCCCTCACGCAATTTCTAAAATACATGAACAGTTCAAAACTGCATTTAAATTGCTTAAAAAATTAAGATAAACAAAATTTTTGCTTTAATTTTTTTTATTGATATAAAAAAACACACACACACTCACACAATATATGGAAATGTAAAAAAAACAGTAAAATTATAAATATTAAAAAAAACGTATGCGTTTACAAAATAAAATATAATAAAAGGAAATAATTTTTTTTTTTATAATTGTAAGTTATGTTGTTGTTTTAAAGCTGTTTTGTTGTTGGTTAATTATTACAAGAACGCGTAAATGTTGTTGGAGCGTATTTAGCGGCGAGCAAGTGAGCGCGTAATGCAACGACTGCGAACTAAAATGGAAAACGATGTAAAAAAGAATCATGGCAATAAACGTTAAAACGCGTTAAATTTGACAAATAGCAAAAAAAAAAAAACAGAAACGCAAAAAATAATAATAATGGCAACAACAAGAACAACAGCAACGGCAACGAAAAAAATTAAAACTGCAAACAGAACTGCACAGAACACAGAAAAGTGAACACACGCCGCACCAAAAGAAAAGTAAAGCATGCAAACGAAATTTATTTAAACAAAAAACCGGGAGATGTAACGAAAATTATTAAAAAAACAACGACAATTTAAAAATCCAAACGCATTCACTTACACACACACTTACGCGTTTTGTTTAATTGTTATACTAACAACAAAAATATATTAAAAAAATTAATGATAAAAAAGTGGTTAATAATATTAACACATTTTGTTTTTAGAACTGCACTCACACTAGAAAGAAAAAACTCTCTGATTGATAATTGTAAAATATTTTTGTGTTTTTTTATTATAAATTTTTTGCTAACTTCTTTATTGTTGTAATTGCAGAATAATTGTTGTTGTTATTGTAAGAAATAATTATTAACGTATAGCTGCATTATTTAAAAGTTTTGATTAAATAAATTGCAATAGTTTCTGATGATAGACGCGATCGGACGCTACTCGGTTTGTTTCGGGCCGCGTCCGAATTTGCGTTCCCGTTGCATATTAGATGCGTTGTTTAAAAGCGACTAACACCCGAGTGCTCAACAATCTCTCTTCAGTAAAACAGAAAAAGTTGCATATAAAACAAACACCATCACTCACTTTGGTCGCACTTCGAGAACCTCCCGAAAAAGTTCAAAAAGAGGAAAAAAAACTTTAAAAAATTTCATTTAAATAAACTGTTCGAAAGTACGGATTTTATTTTGCAAAAATGAAAACAAATCCAAATCACGGACTTATTAAAAAAAAAAACACAAAAACTACGTACAATACGTCGTCTAGTGTGACGTATTAGCGTCGCAAGCGTTGTTGCTGTTGGCTGGCCCGACGTTCTGTTCTTAAAAACCACCACATTATAACTATTCTAAAGAAGAATGGAGCGCAAAACTGAAAAATCGACAAGCAACATTATACAAAACACAAACACAAACACACACACATACTCACATAAACATAAGAAAAAGCAACAACAGCAACAATAATAATTACAAGAAAAAAATGCACTTTTTTGTTGTAAAAATTTTGCTGCTGCTTAAAAAAACAAAACCAACTGCTGCAGCTAAATGAAGCTTTTGATAAATTTTTGCTTGTGTGTTTGTGGTAGTATGAGTAGTAGTAGTTGATTTTTTTTTATTAAAATGTAAATGCATTTGTATATGTAGATGTTTGTATGTTTTTTAATATATTTTTTTAATTTAGTAAAAAACCGTCATTGAGTAAAATATTATCAACTCGAGCTCAAAACATCATAAAAACAGAGCAGACCAACATCACGGCCAATATTATCTAAAAAATAAACACAACATACATGAACATACAAACATTGCATTAATGCAAGGAAGAATGTTTTATTTTTAATGTATGGGTAACTGCATAAACAGACACACACTATTGAAAATCATATATTGGCAATAAATAAAACCACCTCACAATTATTCTTGCACCACACTCACTCACTCATAAATAGAGAATATTAAAAATTCTTTTACACACACAAACAAGAAACACTTTAGCTGTGTTGTTGCTCTCTCACACGAGCCAAACTCACTTACTCAAATAAAATAACACCTAAAATTAAAAAAAAAAAACCCAACATACGCAGAAAGTACAACACGAACCCAAACCCTAAGAAAAATAAACAAACTGGCAAAAACCCATACACTTACATAAAGAGCTTACACAAACAAGAAATAGCATTACAACAATTGAGCAAGAGTGCAAGTTTTTTACAAAATATTCTCCTAGAACAGACTGTTTTTTATCCAGAGAACAAACAATAACAACAACAAGACTAAAATGCATTTAAAGGGGAGTTGCAAAAAAATAAAGTAAAAAACAGCTTGCATACACACACACACACTTACACACATCCAAACACAAAATGTTAAAAAACATGACTTTGTTGACACGCTGTTTTTTTGTTGTTGTTCATACACATTAAAAAAACCAAAAATTATGCAAACACACACGCGCAACATTACAAATAGATGATGATGGGTTGGTTGGTTGGTTGGTTGGATTTGTTGTCGAATCGAATGCAGCATGTTGGTTTAATGTAAGAAGAATGTTTTATTATTGTTTATTAAAAATTCTACTCACGTCATGTTGCATGTTGTAAATAGGTTTTTTTTTCTTTGGAATTTATTGTAATTGTTGTAATGAGTTGTAAACAAACTCATAGACTAACAAACAAGTACAATTTTTAAAAAGAGTTTAACTCAACTTTTGAGTGCTTTTACGCTTTTTAGCAAAATCAATGCTACAGGTTGTTTTTTACACGTGAAAAAATAATGTTTTTTGTTTTTTTTTTTTAATAAAAGTGGGTTGAAGCCAAGGATTTTTAGCTAATTTGTAGATTGCTTTCTTAAACACTTAATAAAAAGAATAAAGATTCTTAATTTAAAGTAATTGGAAATTTCTAGAATATTATGATGAAGAGGGCTCTTTGGGAGTCGATTGTTTTGCAAATAAAAATTTCCCATTTTGCTAAGTTTTAGTTTGAACAATTTTTCGTAAAAAAATGAAATATGATTAACCACCTTTCCATATTAATTAATATTGCTAATTAGAAATAATAAAACATTCAAAAACTGGGTTAACCACTTGTTCAAGTTAATGCTTGTATCTTCCAATTAATAATCGATCACACATACATTGATTTTCTAAAAGATTTTGTTTTTAAAAAAAAGAAGAATTAATGAGTAAATACGACGCACAACATTCTTTATCCTAATGCTGGATTCATACAAAAGAACACTAAATAAACAAGATCATGTGCCTGTCAATGGTCCCTCGTACGTAGCAATGATTTTTTTTGAAAATTCTTTTATGTTGCCTAATGTTTTAAATTTTTTTGACTAATACGATCTCGCCTCGTGTGAATTTGGCTGGCAGCTTGATTCGAGGGTTGTTTTTTATATGTATTAGAGGCAGATTTATTAGCTGACTGGAGGCAGCCAGAAGAAGCAAACTAATGTGAAGGATCGCAGGAAGCAAGAAGAGGAGTAAACAATTTCAAATAAAATCTCGATTTAGAAAAAGGGTACTGAAAGTGCTGTGTTTGAAAAAGAAACGTTAGCGTTCGAGCCTTGTTCCGCACAGTAGATTTTTAATACGAATTAAAATTCTTGGTTGTGACAAATTTTTACATTTTTATTAATAATTAGCAGTGCCTACGACCTCGTCCGCGTATCATTTTTAATTTAAATTAAAAACACTGTGTTTTCTCTGTGCTTAGAATTTCCAAACTATAAAAGTAAAGTGTGCTGACAACTGTTTTAGTACCATTATAACGGTAAAATTGGGTGATTTCACATGTGTATCTCTATTTTTTTTACAAAATAACTTATTTTTACGAAACAAAAATTATTCTATATTTGAACCAAGGTTCTAAGGGATCTCCTCACAAAATTTTATTCAAAAGTCTTAAGCAGTTTTTACGTAATGCGAACATAGACAGCCAGATGGACGGAGAGACCGACAAGCTTTCCAAAAATATGTGTTTTGTATTCAATTTTGATTACTATCCACGCCAACATCAAAATTTTTAAAAAAATAATTCATGTACAGAAATGACATCGTTACTGTTAAGATAGATGAGCGTTATTGGAGACACTGTAGCGATTCGGTAAGCTTTTAGACCATTTTTTCACTTTTGATTTCTGCTCATCGATTGAAAATTCCCTTTTAATCATAGAGTCTTCTCTAATTGTTTTAGACAGAGGTTAATAATGGCATCCTTATTTATGGCATCTAGTTTGAAGCCTCTACAGGACACAACATCATCTTCTTCGATTTCAATATCCGCCAGATGACTCATAAAGTTGCTACGTGCTATCACCAGGGCAGTTATCCAGCTCTGGGTACTTGGATTGTTAAATCTCATAATAATGTATTCAAAAAGTAGGACAGGTCTGTCCAATTTGTTATTCATTTTAAAATTTTATAAAATAATAATTTCTATACGAACAGAGTTGCATTTTCCATTACATCTACCTTGTGTGACAGTGTGGCACCAGAATTCCATCAAATGAATCGTACGGTTGCGTAGGATAGTCAGCTGTGGCCTTTATCATCACTTGCTTCCACCTGCGTAAACACTGTTGTCTTTTGCTATCGTTTCCAGAATAATGAAATACAATCGCTCTCAAATATAGAGCGGCATAATACCATCTCTAATAACTAATCCAGGTTTTGGTGTATGAAACGTAGCAGTTGATGCCAATTTTGCAAAGACATGCGTAAGGTCAAAACGGTTCTTCACCTAGTTCCTTAAATTTTTTACAATTAAATAGCAAAGATGTAATTTTAAATAATGAAAACTATACTAAAATTCTAATGCAACAACTTGTTGCTTATTGCGTTGCATCTATTATCACCGCAATGGTTTACCCATTCGTATAATGACAAATTGAACAGAAAACAAAACTAAGGGATGTTAAGAATGCTATCAGCAGGTTTATAGTTAAAAAAACTCTTATATCAAAAAGATAAATAAGATATATAAAAATTTATATCAGGCTTTTAATATTTAGTTTCTTCTTTCTGTAGGTGAACTATTGTTATTATTATTATTATGATTATCTTTCAAAATGTCAACAAATTTCTTATCATAAACACACAATTTTTATAATTAAATTAAAGAAAAATTCTCTTCTTGCGCTCCTTAGTTGAATTGCAATTTTCTACTCGCTTAACATCTGTGCTCTCTACTACCAGTAACTCCTAATTAAGTTAAACTGATAGTAATATCATTTGTATTGAAGCAGGTTGCATGTTTTTAGAGTAAAAGTATAATGAATTTTTTTTCACTACACTTTTTGTTGCTGTTATTTGCAAATTGCAATGATAATTTAACTGAAGTTATTTATCATATTTATATTCTTAAAACTTGGTTTTTCTTACAATAAAAAACTCAGTGAAAAAAAATATAAAACTGCACTCATTAATTTAATTAAGAGTAAATATTATTTTTTAAATATAATCTTAAAAAAAATTCTCTAAGAATTGAACTCAAGATTTTCTCGTTCTCTTTTCTGATTTTATTAATAGTTGTATCCACCACTCAGTGACTGATATATTAAAACAAAATGCATTTCAAAGAGAATATTCTTAAAACCTCCCCGAAATCAAGACAAAACTATTTTCTGCAAGCGTGTTAATGTCATTGCGGTCGTCTATTGCTGTTGTAGTTGTGGTTACTATTCATCATCATTGAGTTGAAATATTTTATTCTATACACGTGCAAAATTTCCATGTTTTTAACTTTTTATTGAAATATTTCTTTGGATGTAAGTGTGTGTAAGTGCAAGAGTAGCTTGAGAGAAAAAGAGATGTATTTTTTATCTCTGCAGTGATGTCAATTTATAGGGGCTTAGCTAAAGGCTAAAAGTGGAATGTTTTTAAAAGAACTAATATGGATCTTATGTATATTCTAATTTGAGTTTTAAGCTTTTTGGTTGTTTTGAGGGTCTGTATCCGAGGAGTAGAAACTCTATTCGCCAGTCACAGCCTTCTATCTTTATGAAAGCCATACACGTTGCGATGCTTGTAGTGTTGTTGTATGAAGTTAGGTCATGGTTGTACGAAAGATCGAAAAGTTTTGATTTTTTTAGCAAGTTGTACAACTCGATCGCAACGTTATTGAACGTGTCGCACAACATTATTCCATTTTACTTTTCATTTTCGTTGTGGCAACATAGCAAAACACAACGCAAAATTATTCTATACATTTAAAGAAAATTAATACGAAATGTGTGAATTTATATAATTTTACAAATGTATCCCTGAATTGTAGAACTGCAGAATTGAATATTATAAAAACGAAAACATTCGCAATAAAAGTTACAATAAATTAAATATGTCGTCTGTCATACGCAAATAATTCTTGTAATCTTTTGGTTCACTTTTTTTAAGTTTTAAAAAGTTTGTTTTTATAGAATATTTTTTTTTTCTATTAACCACTGCTTTGACCACTTTCGCTTCTTTCTAAACTTATGTTTGTATTCTTTTTCTTTTTGGTCAAACACTTCATCGATTACAACATACGCAACAATATCAGAAAACATATTCACTGTAATCGCTACTATATAAAATGAAGTTATGCTGCGCGATTGTACGCAAGTTGTATAATTTGTAGACAAAACATCCAACTTGATTCCTAGCAAGGTTGTAAAACACGTCACAACGTGTATGGCTTGCATTAGGACCGCAATAGATAGGCTTTTGAAATTTTCACAGAAGCAAAAAAATACTAAAAATTAAAGGGTGCTGCCAAAGTGAAATAAAAATCAAATGTTTTTTGAACTGTTATCGACAGACACTTCAAGTCTTCACAGTGCATATAAAACTATGTCCACTTTAGCAAAAATTAAAAGAAGTAATATTTTAGACCTGGCTTTATTTTTGAACCAAAATAGGAAATAAAAAAACAAATATAAAAACCTTAAAAGTAATAAAAAAAAAATAATAATAAAAAGGGTATTGCTAAAGTAACGGCTTTAGTTTTTCAACCGTAGTAGGCAGACATTTAAAATTTACCTAGAGTATATTTATGGGCGCTTAGAAAACAACTGAAAAAAAGATGCTTTCATAGAGGCATTATTTTTACGAATATGGCCTTCTCTTTTAACGTCTACTGTAAGAAGAAGTACACTAAAAATGAAAATAGTGTTAGAGTTGCTTTCATTTTAGCTTTTGTCTCTACTTCATTGCTTGGGAAAATATTTTTAGGCTTTTTCAAAATTTTTTGACAATGTTTTTGATGAGATATGTAACCGGTAGCAAAATGGTCATCGGGACGTGTTTCCCTCCAAATTTAATATTTTTAATCGGGATAATAGCATGATTAATTTAAAGTTTAATTAATTTAATATAACCAGGGGATCTATTTCATACGATTTTGTGATAAAAAAAACCGCAGACCGAAGCGGTCTATTTTATCTATTTTATTTTCATTGCGGACTTTCTTATTTTGTAAATCTTTTACACTCTTTCTCTTTCTGATGTTGTTACAGTTTTTGAATATTTGGCAATGTTCACAACATTATTGTAGACAAAAAACATGATTTTGAAGTTCATAAAGTTTTGCCATAAAATATATATATGTCGTGGTTTTTAATTCCACACATAAATCAAACGTGGCTTCTACCCAATATAAAATTTTTTTATTTACTGCCATTACAAAATATTTAACACAAACAGTTAATTTTTTGAAAATTATTTATTGACAAAGAAATTAATAAAAATGCCATCACCGACTTCCGCTGTATTATGTTTATTTTTCTTTCCCGCAAAAAGAAATCACACCGGACCGCAATCATTGTGTTCAGACTTTTAATAAAAAATTATATTGTTGCAGTGATAGATAAAACTGGCCAAAATTATGGCAACACGTAAAACCAACTTTCAATACCAGAACAAGACGTCAGGTAAAATACATTTGTATTTGTTTATAGGTAAAGCGTTAAGGTAGCAAATACAATTGTTTTGTATGTTCTTACATTGCTAACACATTTTGGAAGGTAAATTTATCTATTTATTTTCTTTTTAGGACCAGCACTCAGGGGATAAGCCTTACTTTTTCAATGAACTAGGAAAAATAGGTTATGGGATGGAGGATAAAGGGAGTAATGCTTGTGGACATTTGATCTAAGTCTTTGCTCATTGAAAGTAACAGGAAAGACCTCCACAGCTTTTGGTTGCTTAATATCTATATCACCTATATTTCAGATGAAATAGCACTTTCAGCCATACGCCTGTGCGAAAGAACACAGCACTGGGTTTTACGAGCATTAAATTAAATTTGAACGCAAGGCCCCGTTCGGAGATTGCTAAAAGATTGCGGTTAAAGGTATCGTTCATTGATTTCGCATAACCCTAATTTCTGGAAGGCTTGGCTTATTGCCAAATGAATATAAATTTATTTATTAATTTTTTGTGATAAAATATTTAAACAACAATTTTTATGGACTTTTGTGAGCTTGAAAGTATTATTTTGTTTACAGGATCTTCTCAAAGAAAAGCTGTGATTTTTTGTGCAAGAAGGAAAAGAAGAAGCAAATTATTCTATCAAAACTACTATTTTTTTGTCTAAGCTTGCAGTAAGAGAGGAGTTTTTGAGTTTTCGGTAAAATGAGGTCCTGATGCCGAAATCCTTCATTACACAGAATTGAATTATACACAGAGACGCAATATTTACAAAATGCTGTGGCGGCTTTCTAAAATAAAATTATCGAACATTCATGAATCACTGATGATATTGCTGATTGTTAAGAAATCGGTACGTATCCTATCAAATGTTAAGTCTAAAGTCATCATGAAAATCCCGTGGATAAAAAAAAATTAAGCAAAACTCCACTTCCAAAAAGCGCCAACTTAGCATCACTTAATTTCCGATTATTTGAATAGTGTTCTGTTTTTGCTTAAAGACAGAGAGTGTCAGTTATCTTCAATAATTTTTAAGTTCTTTTTATAATTTAACTATTTAATAAAATTGTTGTTGTTGCAATTTGTTTTATTTGCAACCATTCTAAAATAGAGTTTTCTCTTGAGCCTCAAATGAGTAGTAAAATGGTGCATTTAATAAACACAAGTGTAACTGGCCGATACACACGTGTGCATGTGTGTGTGTGCGTGTGTGTATGAATTGGTTCGATTTGACTTTTTTGTGCACAGTGTTTGTGATTGGAACAAAAAGTTGTAATTTAGATTTTTACCATTTTCATCGTTAGTAATTTATGTGAAATTTTTTACTTTTGTTGCTTTGGATTCGTTTGGCTTTTGGTTCCTACATTTAGTTTTTAGTTCTTAAATCTATGATTTTACTTCAATTCTTCAAATATATGTTAGTGTATAAGTGTATGTGCGTGTGTTTGTATGTTCGTGTTTTTTTGTGTTAAGTTTTTGTCCCCTTGTTTGAAATGAAATTCTGTTGAAAAATACTTTTGTACAAGTTGTTCGGGTAGTTTTTGTTGAAAAAGATTTGTTTGCTACTTGAATTTATTTATTTAGTATTTTTCTAGCAAATGAATGTTTTGCTGCTGTTTTGTTCTAAACGGTGAGAACAGGAAATGGTCTAAAAGAACGCCATCTTGTAAGAATTTGTTAGATACTGTATGGTTTTGTATACACTTTTTTGTTTTTGTGTTTTCATGCACCTTTTTTGCAGCATATTTTATTTTATTTAGTTTTTTTATTACAATTTTTTTTTGTACAATTGCTGCTGTTTTCTGAAAAAGTTTCATAAAATGTGGTTTAAAGAATTTTTCAATGTAATTTCATCATGATTTGTAAAGACAAAGATGTAGTTTAAGAATAATAGGCCGTTTTTGCTTTTTTTTTTTGTTTTTACTTGTTGCTTTAACTTTATCTTTTTGTTAATTTGTTTGTTTCAGTCAGTAGCTGTACTTCTATGTCTAGAATTTCTAATTTAGAAAAAGTTGTTTATTTTTTCTTATTGTTTTTTGTTTAAAAAATTATTGAAAGAAATATAAAAAAGTTGTATTTATTTAAACATTGTTGAAATTTATTTCAGTATTTATGAGTAGTTTGGCCCTATTTTTAAATAGTTTTGGGATTGTAAAAAAAAAAATTTAGTAAAATAAGTTTTTCAAGAATGAAATTTTTACAATAAAATATTAAGAAAAAAAAGTTTTAGAAGCGTATTGAATATAATTAGACAATTAATTTTAAGTAAAGAAATATTTAAAAAATGGACTTAACGTAGTTGATTTAATGTTGAGAACCAAAAGAATTTCAATTAGCAGCTTTATACTGATGCAAGAAATAAATTTGTTAACAGGCATCGATCAGTTGGGTCAAAAGCAAAATAAATTTCAGTTCGTACCGCAATTTTAAACTGTAGAAAAATCATAGAGTTGGAATTTTGTTTTCAAATATTGATTGAGAATGCAAATGAATGAATTTAAAGCATTTAAAAATTTTTGAAGACCAACAAAGCACATGTTTTGACTTACTTAATATTTCTGACACTGTAAGCAGTACAAGAAAGTTTACCTGTGTTAATGGTTAAATGCTTTATAATAAAAATAGTATTATTTGAATGATTTTTTTTTTTGGGAAGAAATAAACTAGTTTATGGATTTTTAATAATAAAAATTTTTAATTATGGTATCCGATTTAAAAGAATCCGGAGTTCCTCTTTTGGAATGAATTAGCATATTATTAGCATGTTAATTGCTTTGCAAACTGATAAAAATTCGGGGTGGCATGCATTTTTTTTTATTAGGACCAGCATTTAGGGGATGACGCTTACTTATGCAATGCATTGTGCCAGAACTAGGAAATTAGATTCTGGGAAGGGGGAAAGAGGGAGTAGTGCTTATGGACATTTGATTCAATCTTTGCTCAATGAAAGTGGCATGAAAGACTTGTGTAGGGAGTTTATTCCACATACGAACTGTTCGGCTAAAAGACGAATTACCTCTGTAATGCGTAGTGCGATTCACTGGCCAATCGACGACAAAGAAATGCGCTCTTGATGCAGAGCGCGTTTCAGTTTCCAAGAACAAGTTCGCTGATTTCATAAGAGTACATTCCGTTGTAGTAATGATAAAACAGTAAAACACACCCCTCATAGCTGGATAGCCTACTGTCATGGATAAGTTTCTTCGCTCTCTTTTGCAAGCGGTCGAGTAACTCCAAAATAGACTTTGAAGCATCGACCCATACTGCTGCGCAAAAGCACACAGCATTGGGCTTTATACGCATTGAATAAAACCCTGTTCGCTAGACCCCATTCAGAGGTCTCGATTATCGTCTATGTGCTTTCTTATAGCCCCAATTTCCTGAAGGCTTGGTCTATTGCGAAACGAAAATAACGTTTGAGGAAATAATGTCCATCAACGTATAATCACAGTGTCCATTGCAATTATAGGTACACATTTTTAAAACTGGCTAATGGGAGAAAAATCTTAAGTAAGCGAAGCCATATCCATTGACATTACGTCCTTTGACGTTATGACATTCTTCCAAATATTCATGTTTTATTAAAATTTCTTTTTTGTTGTTAAAGTTTTTTAATATAAGAGCCGTTTATTTTGAAAGTGACATAAGTCACTTTGTTTTCAATCTAATGCAAATATTTAAAGCATTATGTTTAAGACGTTATAAATGTACTGAGCCTAAATCTTGAGAGGATATACTTGCACTTATTATCTCAGGATGCTAATTTTTCTTTAACTTCGGTTAACATAAACCCATTTATTTATTATTATATTTTTTTTTTTTGAAA
This sequence comes from Cistogaster globosa, assembly GCA_937654795.1. Classification (NCBI taxonomy): domain Eukaryota; kingdom Metazoa; phylum Arthropoda; class Insecta; order Diptera; family Tachinidae; genus Cistogaster; species Cistogaster globosa. Next base: position 35,503,087 of record OW569403.1, read on the forward strand.
AATTGACTTATGCCACTTTCAAATTAAAGGGTTCATGACAAAAATGATGAAATTTTCCCTGAAAACATTTGTTCTCTACAAGCGAAATACGAAAATGATTCATGAAACAGAAATAAAAAATAATTAAAAATGAAATATACTTTTGCATAAAATAATAACGGGAATCATATTAAAAAAACCGTAAACATGCCAATACTTGGTTAAAAAAATAATGACAAATCGTAATTTAATTATTTTGAATTAAATATAAAATAAAAAATTAAATAAAATATACAAAATTATTATTTAAAAACAATTATAACCATTTATTACTTAAATATTTTGGGACAAAAATTGTCCGTCCTGTTTCACATCTTCTTATTTTCGTTATTTAAGACATGCATTCAAAATTATAGTTTCTTCTATTTTAAAGTATTTTTATTATTACATTTTATTTTTTTGAAATAAGTTTTTTATTGCAAAAAAAAAAAAAAAGAAAGAAAACAAACGAAAAAAGTGTAAACAAATAAAAGAGCGATAATGATAAGAGTTTTCTTTTTTACAAATTAATTTTGCCTGCTCGCACAGTTTTAGGAATTAATGCCCTGCTTATCGTTCACGTTTTAGTTGTTGTTGTTATTGCTTTGTTTCATTATTTTTTATTAATAATAGCTTTATAACAAAACAACAAAACGACTAAATGTTTATTTTAGTTTTTTTTTTTTTTTTGATAATTTAATCGTTAAAGTGACGCTTTTTTGTTTAAATGGGCAGATAAAAAATGTCAGTCGATCGAATTAATTTAAAAAAAAATATATATAAAAACAAAGGCTGAAAGGTGAGTAAATTCGTTTAGTTTCTTTTTTGTTTATTTTATCTTTATATTTAAAAAAAAAGTTTTTGTAGTGGTATAGGCGCTGCTTGTTTTTAACTTTTTCTTGGAAAGTGCCAAAATTTCTATTTCAAAGGCTTCTATATCTAAAACTTAAAAACGAAATCGGTTTCGCTTTAATTTCTGTCCATCCGCCTGCTATTAAAACCCTCTATTTTTAAAATCGTAATAGGTTGATTCTTGGAATATTTGTATAGAGATTATTATTATAGTAGCTATTACAACAACAAATATTAAAAATTAACGGGCGTGCCGAAAGTGACGAAATATTCATAAAAATTTTGTCATTTATCTGAACTGCAATATTAGCAACAAGTATAAAAAATTAAGCTATAAATTAAAGGGTGTGCCAATAATATCACTATTATTTTCTCGTGAAGTGGACCATTATAAAAAAAAATATTTAAATTAAATTAAAATATAAACGGTGTTTCCATAATGACGTGATTTAAACGTATAAGTTTTTAGTTTTTCAGCTGTAGGGGGACGAGTGTGCACAAATATGTCCGCTTTAAAAATGAATGTGAACAATAGATTAATAAGTTAAAGGGTGGTTCAATTGAGGCTGCAATTTTGAGGAATATCCTAACCCTTTAAATCGTTTTGTGTGTGTTGCTATATCTGCTATAACAGGCTTAAAAATTAAATTAAGAGGTGATCTATACTTGCTACGCTACCCTTTGTTTATGAGTTCAATATGCAGTTGGCGGATTTGTTTTGATTTTATACAGTTAAATTCTTAAATTCTTATTTTATTTAAATTTTAAGGAAACTAACATTTTTTCTCTATTTTCGAAAGCTTAACGCTTCTTAGTATAAAGGTATTTCCCAGAATTGTTTTCTTTAAAAAGTATTACTTCTGAGTTCGCCCTACTATGAACCCGTAGGAAAAATTCAATTTTCTCGGCATTTTTTTACTTTACACTTATCTAAAGTAGAATCGATAAGTTTGAATTGAATACAGTACCACCGTCATGACTTCAGGCTAAATGTTTATTTTCGATTTTTTTCTAAAAGACTGATAAACTCACTTGCATTTGTATTAGAGTTTTTAGTTATAAACAGTCACATGCATTTTTTTATCGGTTTGTGTACACGTAATTGTAGATGATATTTCAGTTAAATGCCTTGATAAATCAGGTTGTTGCCATTATAAAATAAATATACCCTCTATATATGATTCATATTCATCAATTATTTTCAATATTTTATAAACAGTTTAGTGAAGTGTGCAAAAATTTTACAATGCATATTTTTTTTGTCAAGATGTGCTTAAATTTATTACAAATAGTAACGAAATTTGCAAAATTCGAAAATATATATTTTATTTTAATTAATTCATAATTATTTTATTGACCAATTTTATTTAAAATTTTCATCAGTTAAGACCGCAGTCTAATTAGCTAATTATGGTCACTAAATATTAAAAGCGATATAAATAAAACAATTTTATTTTATCTTTTACTCAACGTTTCGTCAATATGGTTGTCGACTTCTTCAGGAGCATTTTTGTATTAAATTCTGTTAAAGAAACTTTTTCTAATCTTTAAAACTTTCACATAATGTAATATAGTTAAAGATTAACTAACGATTCTGTTTACATCACAATCATATTCTTACCTATTATTTTTAAAACTAACGAACGATATGAAATAAAATAGTTAATTTAAGTAAACAAATCACAACATCTAACTAAAACTATATCACAGAACTATTTTTTTTGATGACTTGCGGGAGAATATTGTAGCTTTGTTTGGTTTTTATCTTCTTTTGTATTTAGAGCTTTAGATAAACGTTGCTGTATTCTTAAGCTCTCTAACGTATACCTCTTATTAACAGATTTCTCTTAGTCCAGTATTTTAACGCTTTTAAAATCTATCGTGTGTTTAATTTCTTTTGTATGTTGAGCTAAAGCAGTTGTCTCTTTTTTTCCTTTTTAATATCTGCTTCACGTTCAGCTAGTCTTATACCAAGCATTCGTTTTGTTATTCCCACATATACTTTAATACACTGCTCCCTTTCATTGCCACGGCATGTGATTTCATACTCTACATTATCTGTTTTTAATGTGACTATTTTCGACTTTTTTACTTGTAAATAAATGCCTTACAATTGTATTTGATTTATGTCATATATTTATGTTTTTTATGATTGATGATATTCCTTAACGATTTACTTTCTTTCAAACGAGTTATAAATGGTACACTGTAAAAAATTGTTCCTTTGGAATCTTGTTTTTCCGAATTTTGTTTTCTTTGTAGGGTTTTGTTAATAATATTATTTACGGTGAAAATTGAGAAGCTATTCTCATTAATAGTATCTTTCTTATGTTGTTAATATTCTTATTTCTATTCTAAACTTTTGTCACTAATTTCAATAATTATTCTTACAAAAATTGTGGCAGTAATTATTTTCATCGCTAAAGGTTGGTTCGAGTTTAAATTGATCAGCCTTCCTGTAGCTGTCGGTTTCATATGTCAATCGGTAATGATTGCTTTCCCATTTCTTATAATTTTCATATCTAATTATGGAATTTGTTTGTTTTGTTCTTTTTCTATTGGAAATTGTAATTTATTGTGATAGGTATTTAAAATTTCAAATATTACGTTTTTATCTTTTTGGTCAATAACTACAAGCAAATCGTCTACGTACTTTGATACAAAGTTTATATGTATTTTTTTCTCTTTAAGTTTTTCCATTACGTCGTGAAGTTGCGTATCTAAAATTATGTCTGCAACTGTAGGCGAGAGAGGATTTCCCATTTGCATCCCATATGTTTGCTGGTAAAATTTTTTATCATACATGAAATAATTGTTGTCTGTAAGACAACATTTCAGAAGACTTAAAAATTGTGGCTTTTGTGTTGTTGTGTGTATTTTAAGAATATTTTAAAGATCAGAAAAAATTTCAAGCGATGGAATTATAAAAGAATAACGAGGCAAAATTGAGTTCGCTTAAATAGTGCTATTTGTTTAAAAAAAAATAAATACCCGTTCTTACTTTTCTACGTTTCTTTCTTTCTGTAAGATTTTTATCCATTTTAAATTGTCACTTTCACATCCAAAATCCATAATTTTTCTTTCCCAAATTCAAAGTATTTTTTTTTGTTGACGCTTCAATTGCGAGATTGTGGAGTATTCCCAATTGCATACGCAAGATCCAAATAAAATAATAATAATTTTTCATTTATATGAAAAGATTAACCGAATCCCTAAGCGAGGTTTTTATTGCTATTTTCAAACAAAAATCCCTAAATAAAGAATGCATTCCCTTATTTGACGTAATAAACTTGGCATATAATTTGAAACCACTGGAACACTATTAACTATAAACTTGTGCTCTTTTTCTACTCTCCACTATTTTTCACTTAATTAATTATAAACAGTTTAATATGTGTAATTATGTGTTTAGCTGCATAATTTGTATCAATTTATTTTCAACTTTTAGTTCCTAAGAATTTTTCCACAAAATATTTTACTCTCAAAAAAAAAAAAAAAACAAAAAAAAAAGAAGCGAAGAAATCAACAAAAAATTAAAATGCAGTTGCATAAGAAATGCTGCAACGACAGCAGCAATGATTACAACTAGAAAAAATTAAAAACAAAAAATAAATAAATTAAAGCTCCTTCAAAAAAATGTAATTGACTTGCAATTAATGAAAATTACAAAGTACATGAACCTCGTTAAGGTCAGAGATAATTGTCATTCAGTTTGACGTTTGTAAAAACAAGTATTGCAACACACATACTAATACGATTAAGGGAAACTGTTTTGTTATTTTTGGAGAGCAGAGATGGCCATTCAGTTTTTATATTCGAAAATATTGTCGTTTTGAGTTCATTAAAAAAAATTACTACCTCTTTTTGCTTAAAAATGTAATCCACTCTTTTGCTTCAATAACGATAAGCAAAACTATATTAAAGGGTGTCCCATTAGTGATAAACCTTCAAAGGCAGACACTTTAAGTTTAAGTGTTTTTTAGTTTGCTTTAGCAAGTGCAGAAACATATAACTTAAATATAAAGGGTGTTTCATTAGTGATGTAATTTGAACATAGGCGTTTCTCAATCGCAAAGGGCAAACATTTAGAATGTATAAAGAGTCTGTACAAATATGTCAACTATAAGCAAAGTTGGAGCTATAATTATAAAACTGAAGGGTGTTTCCTTAAAGGGCATCAGTTTGTCGAGAAGGGTGTGCACCCTAAAAAAAATATAAAAATAAAATTAAAGAGGAAAGGATATTTTTCAAGAGGATGTGATTTTTACATTTAATGTCTTATAATTTTAACCGTTAAAGACAGCAGCTTTAAGTTTTAGCAAATAGAAACAAAATAAAATTAAAGTTTAGCCCGTGCAAACTAAGAAAGATGTGTAAAATTAAGAGTAAATATGCGAATTATGAAGCTGACTGGTGTTACAGGCAAGGAAATTAACTAAAATATTTCCCTTTGAGCGAACAAAAATGAAGTGTTCTTTTAGGTTTTAATAATGGGGTGTACTCTGTATTTCGATTCGAATGATTTTCTTTTTGAGTCGTAATACACAGTAAGCCCCCAGTATTATTGCGTTAGCACATTACTTTTTTGTCCGCTAAAAAGGCAATATTTTAGTTAGTTTCTTTTCCTGGGCTTATGAACTACGAACTATTCCTAGCGACATGGATGGGTACAAATATATTTAAGCGGAGTGAGGAAATTATTCATTTTTGTATAAGATTTGAGTCGAGTTAACGCAGAAAACTATGATAAAAATATTTTATTTTTAGTTTCGTAAAAATAATTGTTTGCTATCCCTCGGCTTAATCGAACTGAAAATATAAAAAAAATTAGTTAAACTCAATATTAATACAAAACATTGATACCCAATTAAACACAAAAGAAAGGAAAAAATATAAAAATTTTTTTTTAAATAATGTATAAAGTATGTGTGTCGGTATGTATGTGTCCATGTATGTATGTGTACGTACGTTTGAATGCATACGAGAATTCGCTGTTTACAAAAGGCAAATAAAACGCAAAGCAAAAATATTAAGGGAATAAAATTTAGTAAAGTTCTTGTTCACTGTCCCGTACTTAATAAACAAAATATTGAGGTAGGGAAGTACAGTTGTCCAAAAAAAAGACAAAACAAAAAATACTTCAAAATATTTTATAATGACGTAGCATTGTTGTTATTGTTGCTCCCTTTGTTTATGGCATGACATTTTGTGAGGTTATTGTTTTGTGTCTTTTGTCATTATTTTATGTACTAAACTTGTTTAAAGTTTAGTACGAGTTATGTTGAAAAAGCAATGAAGAATATTCTACTCAGTTGCAAACAAACAAACAAACGAACAAATAAACATGCATTCATTCATCCATTTATCCATACTTTCAAATAATCATTGTCAACATGCATGCATGCTCATGCGAATTTTGTTATGTACATGCGTGTATGTGATAAACACACACACAGCGAGATAACGTGCAACACAAGTATATTGAAGCCATACAAATAACAGAACAGAAACTTTTTTTAAACAAACAAAAAAAAAAAAATTAAATAAAAAAAAAATAAAGAATTAAATATAGCAAATAAAACAACAAAAACCATTAAAAATGTTAAGGTTATTAACCATGAAAACAACAAAAATACATGCTTGTACAACAACATCAAACAATAATATAAACTTAAACAATCAACTACAACAAAAACAATATTAAAACAAAATATGTCGTCATTTATTTAAGCAGACAAATCAGTCAGTCAGTGTATTGACGAAATCCCCAAAAAAAGAAAACAAAGAGAAAAAAAGGCTAAAATTAATGCAAGAAAAAAAAATTAAAAAGTAAATAAATACGAAAAGCACACTACAACAAAGACGAAAATAATATGAATAAACAAGGGAATTAAAGTATTGACAAATTTTAAATTGTGTATGGTCAAGAAACGAAGACATACAATTTCCTGTGTTAATTTGAATAATTTTTTTCTTTGGTTTTTTTTAGTATTTTATTTTTGTTGTTTTTCAAATTTAAATTTTATACAATTTTTTATATTTAAGGCGTTATATTGAGTAACAAAAATTTTATTTCTTTTCAATTTTAGTCGTAAGTTAATTTTGGCATTTGTGCATTTAAATAAAATGTAACACACATTTTTTTTAATAAAAAGCGCAATTGGTTTCTACTTTCTAAGCGACTACGAAATAAGAAGGAGGTTATCAATTCAACTGAATATTGTTTTTTATATTTGTGTCTGGATTGATTTTGAATTTTTTTTTAATTTGAAAGTTGATGCTTACAAGTAGGTCCTGTTTTAAAAACAGTCCTTAAACAACATACATGATTTTTAGGTGTATTAAAAACCGTAAAGGACAGCACTTTAAAATTAAAAAAATAATGTGTTTAATACAGCTCCTAAAAAGAAATCTTGAAATTAATGGGTGTCCCCATAGGTGACATAAATTGACATATGTGGGACTATCTTTTGAACTATTATAGACAAACGCTTTAAAATTGGACATAATGTCGATTGCTATGACCATTACAAGAACAAGTTTTAATATTCTAAATGTAAATTAAAGGGCGCCCCAATAGTTAATTTAATTTGATGCATAAAGCCATAATTTTGTAAAGTTGTAGAAAGATGATTCAAACTGGCAAGGAACCTGTATCGCTAACTCCGCTATAGCAACATGTATAAAATTTGAATTTGGAAATTAAAGGGTGTCCCATTAGTTGATTTAATTTGATGTACGTGGTCAAACGTTTGAACCGTTATAGACAGACAGCTAAGCCGCTACAACAACAAGTGTGCAGTTTGAATTTAGGAATTAAAGGGTATTCCCATAATAATGTAATTTGACCATATAGCCGTATCGTTTGAACCGTTATATTGCAACTCTTGAAAAGTGAACAGAATGTCCAGTACTTTGTTTCGTATAATAAAAGGAATAAAAGTTTAAATTATATATTAAAGAGTATTACAATAAATCATGTAATTTTATTTATATGGCCATAATTTTAGAACGTTATAGACAGACGGTTAAAATTTAAAAGAAACCTGAATGTTTCGTCTACTACAAAAAAGTATATAATTTGAATTTGGATACGGCTGAGATTCCCCGGTCAGTGGTACTACGGATGCCTATCAGTGGTTGGTTCACTGGCCGACAACCGAACATTGGGGCTCAATAAATAGGATGAGCGCACTTTTTGGTTAACTGGCCTTTTCCAGCGGGTCTTCTACGCATCTTCGAATCCTCTCTGAATTTTTCACACCTTCAGTTCCTTCATACTCTTTCTCTTTCCTTATCTTCATATATTTTTTTCTCTGTCCCTTCTGACAGCATGTAACACAAAGGGACTAATTAGTGGACCCAAGTGGACTAACATGAATTTGGAAATTAATGGGTGCGGCTATAGTAGGCAGACGGTTGAACAAAAGCTGCAGTGCGATATCTGCTGTAATTAGTATAAAGTTTGTAATGTAAGGGCGTCTCGATAAATAATAAAATTTGAAATAGGGAGTTATGGACAGGCAGATTAAATCTATTTTGAACTTGGTTTTTATATTTGCAAGAATTATTGTTTTATTTTAATTAACTTTTAAGTTTTTTTCCCATTCAGAATTTGAACCGTGGATATTTAAATGAATTAAAATTTATTATTTTCTGGCTTAGGGTTATTTATTAATTTCATTTCTAAAAAACTTTAGAAAAAAATTATTTACAAATGTATGTGGGCGTTTTTCCAAAGAAATTATATTCATAAATTATTTTAATTGTATATATTTTCAAAAAGTTTTTAGAGGCTTAGCAATATAAAATACAGCAGCTGGTTAAAAACTATATTAGTTGTATGTTCTACAACATACAACTCACAATAGGTTATGAATTACATAACTATAAAAAAACTTGTAAAAAGTCAACTTGAATCAGGTAAAAGTTGGTCAACGCATTATAATTTCTAAACAGTTCGAAAAATAATTTCGAAGTAATAAAAAAAGAAATAATAATAATAAATAAATAAAAATTATGCGATTGTATTTCGAAATTTATATAAATGGGGCATTGTACATAAATTTATATCGTTCTTAAATTATTCTGTACCAATGAGGGATTATTGGCTTAAGGTAAAAATTCAATTTTTTAATAGTTTATTTTACCATGATTTTTTTTTTTTATTTCATTTTCCTACAGTTTCTATTTGTTTCTACGAATAAAATCTTAAGTGTTTGAACCAGCCGTTTTCTTTAATTTCATTTTAATGAAAAAGTATCTTTTTCAAAAGTATTTGTTAACAGAAACATTTGGGAATTCACTTGCTCATCTGAACATGCAGACCTCTTCTTTAGGCTTGAAACTTGTGATTGCAAAAATACTTTAGCGACTTCTTAACTTGAATTGTTAATAACAATTTAACAATATTAATTTTAATCTTGTGCAGCAAAACTTAAAATATTTTATGTAAACATATTTTGAAATGAAATTCTTTAAATAATTTTTGCAACTTAAACTCAACACCGTTTCACTTTAAAAAAATAGTTTTAACGTTATTGCATGAGACATTGGATGAATATTTGCCAGAGCAGTTGATTTGATCAGAATGAGTCTGTCCATATGAATGTCTGCGGACATTTGTACAACATACGAAATCATAACTAAGTGTCTCAATATGTCCAATTATGTTCATTTTAATACCGTAATCATAATAAAAATGTAAACTGCCACACGTTGGCCTTGTACATTGACAACGAACAACAACACAAAATACAATGGATGGTTGATTGTTGTTATTGCTGTTGTATGTATGCATGCACATGTCTGATGTTGAAGAATGAGGCAACAAAACAATGACAATATAGCTGTAGCTCTGTAGCTACAGTCAGTCATCTAGTCAGCGTTTTAGAAACAGCAGCAGCAGCAACAACAACAAGAACAACAACAATGATTATTGTAAAAACGAAAAAGTAACAGTCACAAAACTAAAATAAGCAACTTTTGTTGCAACAACAATTGAAACTGCACTTTAAACAACAACAACAACAATAATATCAACAATAACTATAATATTAAAATGCTATTGGCGGCAATAACAACAACAACAACACTAGCAATATCATTAAATAGCAACTTGTTGACTTGTGCGACATTTACACGGAAGCATTGTTGAAAGTCTATTTTCACTAATATGAAATAATAACTCTACGTTTGTAGACATTTCTTAACATATTTACACACATATTAGCAATTGTTTAAATACAAATGATTGACTAACTAACTGACTGACTGACTGTATGTAAAAAAATACTTTATTCTACTCGTATTCTCTTTTTTTATTTTTTAATATCAAACGCAACACTTAATACCAGTTTTACACTCTTTGTTGAATTTTATACACAACAAAAATAAAAGTGCTTGGATCATTTTATTTGTGATTGAACTTATAAATTCAGGAGACAAATTACGGCATTCGATATCGATGGAAATTTATATTTAAATTCTATTGAAATTTCGAACGATATCGAGTGCCATTATTTGACCTCAGTTTTGTTGTTATTTTCATATATGCAAGTGGTTAAAATTGAAATTTTAATAAAAAGAATTTATATAATTTCGTACCGTCGCGACGAAATGTTTTAACATTTATTTATTTAACCTCTTGGTAGGAAGACCTGTAAAGTGTTCAGATATAATAAAGGTACCCTAAGATGAATAGCTGCGTTAGTAAAAGGTCTTAGAAATTAAAAGTATCCTCTGGTCAGTTTGAGGCTCGAAAAAGATGATTTTGTATACTGTGCCTAGAAGAGGCTGAGAAGGTAGCGCACATATTGTTTGATTGTCTGGCACTGGCTGGCATAAAACTGAGGACCACACACAAAAGCTTTTTAAATGAGATATAGTGGACAAATGCTACCAACTTTTAGAGACTCCGTAGAGAACGAAGACCGACACTCTAGAATTACTAAAGTCAAGGTAAAAATGGAAGAATTGATGGAAGATTGCTAATGCGGGTGACAGATACTCAAATGTCTGATTCAAATTCTATGAGTTTTGGGTTTTTTTTTTATATAAAAAAGCCAAATGCGTTTTTGACTTACTAATGCACAAATTTTATGATTTGATTCAAATACTTGCCAATCATTTATTGTAATGCCATTCCACAAAAAAAGAAGAGATGGTCTGCGGTAGATTTCCAAGTATTTTTAAGCTTAGGAAATGGTGTACGGTTGGCTTGGATATTTCTTGGACGTCTAACAGATTTTAATCGAAAAATCCTAAATTTTCCTCAAGTGCTTCTTATCTTTTGCAGACGATGATAAATATGTGCCATCGATATTAATTCAGTAATAGGCCAGGTCTGTTGAAAATAGGCGTCAAGAGCTGATATATAAATGTGCCAGTTAATAAAATTTTTGATTTCAAAGCTTGTTATACCGAGAGTATGTTATGTTAAATTTTATTATGGCATGGATTTTCTAAAAGTCTATTTTGAACACTCAAAAATATTTTTTCAAATTGAATTTTTATTAAATTTTTGTTGTCTCACTTATATATTTAATTGAAATATAAATATAATAATTCTTAATTAAAAAATCATTTAAATCAATTTAATGTTTAAATAAAAAATAAGAAAGTAGTTTCCTAATTAAGTAAGTAAATGAATCAATTGCTAAAATTATGAAAGGAATTCAGATTGAAACTTAATTAATATTTTAATTGATTCAATTATTAGCTAATAAAAAAAGAAGGTCCACTCATTTGCGCTCCATTTGTTAGTAAATTGTACAACGCATCGTTTTTTAGCCAAGCAGTTTGTTTTGTAATAAAACTTAAAAATTTTTAAGTACAATTTTACTGAAGAAGAGTAATAACTTGAGCCCCTTATCATAATGTGGAGCACGTTAAAAAAACAGAATAGAGCTAGCACTTCGACTTAAAAAATTTTTTTGGATCATTTGGAAGGTGTTTAGATATAGACATCTAAAATTAATGTTTTATATCCTGCTATAAATTTAACACAACAAAAAAAAAAAAAAAAAAAAAATAGAAGAGAAAATTTTAAGAACTTAGTTTTATGCGTTACAAAAGTGTTAAGTGCACAAAGGCGAGTGTATCTTTTAGTATCTGCATTACAATGACTGCGTTATGCGTATAAATTATAAACAGCAATAAAAAATTAACTTACACACACATACGTACACACACTTCTTAAGAACACAACAAATTAAAGCTTAAAAATTTTATATTATAACAACAAATTTACAACAATAACATTAAACTTATAATCAGTACATCGATGATCAGTGCATAAAAAGAAATACACACGTGTAAGATATATCAATCACGTACAAACATAAATTCTTACATATGTGTATGTATATGTATGAATGCACATATGTTGTTATAAATAGCATTAAAAAGCAATAGTAAAAACGCACGATCTCATTTTATAATTTTATTTTTCGCATATTCATCGTGCCATATGATCTTTAGAAAATGATTTTTTGAATTTTTTATTTGTGTAAAACAGATCTGATGTCAAAATGTATTGACGAAAAGTTATTGTTGCTTTTATTATCGTAATTGTATTCTTGTTGTTCTGTTACTGTTTTATTATTGGGCGAGGTTAGTTGTTGTAGCGTAAGTTCAAAGTAAGTCAAGTTTAAGTTAAATGTAAAATGTAAAATGTTGTAAACTGCTGCAACTTAAGTTGGAGCAAATGTGCACTGCCAGTCACTTGGGTGAATAAACAAACTTGAATTTGTATATGAATATTGAGGCTGAGTATTTATTTATTTATTTTCTTATTTTTTAATACGATGACAGACATTAGTCGATTTAAAGTTCACGATAAGAAGGAACACATATTTGCATAATTATATTATTAAAGAAAATTGACCACACTACGAGGATTTAGTATTTGCTTTATATTTTATTTATGTGTAAAATTTGTAGTTTCATAGAAAGAAATAAAATAAAATAAATAAATAATAAAGGTAATAACTTTTGTTATTTGAAAGGTTTACATAGAATTTTAATTGAAAGCATGAAAATTATTTTATTGGCTTTGTATACTTGAGTAAGAAAGAAATTCACCACAAAATAGTACGCATTTGTTTTCAATGTTTTTATTTCGTCAGTATACAGTTTTATTCACTGCTAACCCATATTTTTACACAATTTTGTAATTGAGCAAACTTTCTAAGCCAATTTGAAACTTTTACTGCAAAGAGGTTTCATTAATTTTATTCAGGAAAAAGTCAGCAAATGATAAATTTGAAGCACAATAATACGCCAAAACTTTAAAACTCAAACATTAAATTTTGTCTTTGGTAGTTTCTGCTCGAATATTTTTTTTACTGTCTTAACAGTTTCTTTACTGTTATGTTTATTGTTTTTTTTTTCTTTTATGTATAAAACGGAGTATTTGATTTTATTAGACGGAGTTACACTTTAGTAGCTATTTTTGCATATTATCGTTATTTTTGCAATATCGTTAATTTTAATAATTCGGTCGGCATAATCAGCAAGCTTTTTAAAGTTTAAAACTATTGAAATTATCTCCATTAAAAAAAATAAAATAAATAATAACCCGACTCGATTTTTTTATAATCGACGATATAGAAATGTAATTATTGGAACGCTGCAAATGTAACATGACTTTTGAAAAGGAAATAAATATGACTTCTTTTAGTCATTATTGGCGTTCATGTCATAAAAAACGAAAAGAATAAAAATTATAAAAAAAAATTGTTGCCAGGTTGTTATTGATTTTGCCTTTACCAAAGTTATAGAATTGAGTTGAGCTTTCACTGATATATTTGGAAGTCAGTGATGGTCCATAGAGGACCTAAAAGTCTCTTCTCACAAAACAGTTCTTGAATGTGTCTATAAAAAATTTCATGACATTTCGATTTATGTGGGCTGCTACTTAAATTGTTACAAGTAAGAAAATATCAAAGGATTTTATAATTAATTTCAGAATGCTATAAGAAATTATTCTTCTTATCTTCTTTTAGAACAGGGTGCAGAATTAAAATTTTATGTTTTTAGTTTAAGTAGCAGATTGTGTCGATATCTGTGGTTCAGTTTCCATATTCAGGATTATAAAATGTTCTGTTTTTTTTCAGCATGAAAATTGCAAGCAAAGTACAACGGACTAAGTATTTATGAAATATTATTGGCTCCAAGTAATACATAATTCTTAAAAGTCTCTTGTCAGATGCAAGAATGCTTAGCCGGTTAAAAGTATCTTTTATAATTCCTCAACCGGTTTTCTACAAAAACAAAAACACTCAATGTAATAACGTTTTCCGGAAGAGCAGAGAATATAGTTTTTGTATATTTTAAAGGTTTTATTTTGTTTCAATTTGAAATTTAATTATTGAATTAATAATTTATTTAATTAAACAAAAACAAACAAAAAATCAATTTTATAATTTATTAAACAATTAAATCAATAAAAGGTAATTAAATTTCAATGTGAATTCATTTAGAAACCTTTGATAAGTGCCCAGAAAATATTTAAATTTGTTCAATATTAAAATTTAACTAATTGTACAATTAAATTAATTATTTATTAATTAAGATTATTGTTTTCATTCTTCTAAAATTAAATATTAAATTAAACAATTTATTTTTTTATTTACAAAATTATTATTTTTTCTTTGAATAAATATCAAATTGGATCAAGTAAGAATTTACTAAATTTATTAGCTATAAAAACTTTATTTTATGCCCCAACCATTTTTTGCTCTAATTTATTTTTTAAGAAAGCAAAAATATAGTAAAATTGGCAAGAGAAAGACAAAATAGTAAATGGGAAAATATCATGCTTTGTTCTTGTATTAACTAAGACATAACAACAATAATTCCCTACTAAACCGTGTATATTTGTATGATTTTGTTGATAAAAATAATTAGGTCCATATTTATACCAAGCTATTTTTTTAATGAAATTTTTTTCAACTCTTGCAGAGATATCGTTATTTTAAACAAACAATAAGCAACAATAACAACTCCTTAAAATTTAAGCCATGTTATATTGCTTACCCCTCTTGCTTCAACACCAAGCAAAAGTTTCTTGCCAGTTTTATGAAAAATTTCATAGTGTAAATGTAATTTTTTTACTATTGCCGCAGCCAATTTAATATGTAAATTTGGTTCCTAGCGATATTTATACACATGAGGAAATGGATTGACAGAAAAAGTTTCTCTGCATATAATGAGGTGTAATCTGCAAGCATTTTTAATAATATTGTTTTAAGTAGATTATGTTGAAAACGAAATTTGAAATAAATCCTTCAAGTATGAGCTGTATTCACACTCCAAGATTTCTGTATAATGTATGGATAACCCTTGAGTTGTATATTAAAGTTTTTGTTAGTTACAGTGTAATAGATAAGGCAATATAAGTCAAAATAATGTCTTCTATGGAAACACCCATCAAGTTCAAATCTAATTTTAAACAGATTTTGTTTTAGCGTGCATACCTTCTTATTGAGTTTTAGTGAAAAAAATATTAGTCGAAAAAATAATTTTTTCTTTGGTGGACACCTTTACGCTTTAAAAGTAATTCTATGTGGACACCCTTTAATTTTTTTTAATCTTGATGTTTTAGCTTACAAAATATTACAAGCTTCTTGCAAATTTTAGGTGCTTGACTTACATGGTTTAAAGAAAGAAAAGTATATGCATGACTGCAAGTTTTCTATTGGGCCACCCTTTTATTATACCTATCAACTCAGGTAAGTATATCTAGGTTTGTCATTGCGCTTGTAAGTTCTACAATATCCATTTCTAATGCATAGCGAAGTCGATTGAATTATGTCTGTCTCTCTGTCTTTCCGTCTGCTGCCCGTCCGTGTTCGAGTTGAAATGAACTTTGTTAAGGCACTAGATGAGCTGGATAAAATCTAAGTACTCCAAGCGATCAGACATTGTTTCTGAAATATTGTTAGCAAGTACAGTCTTTGTCCTTCGAGGCAGCGGGCAAAACACCACGCCTGCCTTTAATCTTTCCATATAATTTGGAACAAATTTTCTTTAGTGCAGTAATTGCAATCAAAAAGACAAAAAATGGTGCGTTAAAAAAAAATAAACATCCAGTAAAAAATTGGCGCTTGGCCATATTTTTCGGGTTATAGGCCTGTGAACTTTTCATAAGAAAGTATGTTCGTGCTTCATATTTGTTAAGATATCAACATGGATATCATTTAAAAGCTTTTGAAGAGATCTTTTGGGAAATGCTAAAATTTTCAAAAAATGCTTAACCCATTAAGAGCCCATGACATTTTTAGATATTAGATTACAAGCAGTACTAACAACTTTTCTTATTTTTGAATTTTCTATAACCCTAATAATTATTTATTTATTTTTGTTGTTGCTTAAAGTCACTTCTCTAAAGTAGATTTTCATACATGGTAAAGGGTATATAAACTCTATAAACTCTTACTTGTTTTACTTAGTTTTATTACTTGTTGTTGTAAAGAACATAATAGTACGGTTTATGATAAAACTATTACGGTTTTTGGTCTGGGCTTAGATCAGCTCAAAAAAGCAACTAAATATTTTTTTCTATTTATGAGTTTATCTGAACTGTTTGCCGATAGTATTTCTATAAGTTTATATTGTTTCGTCTATAGTTTCGGTAGGTAGTCCCTAGAAAAATTGACAGGTGGCATTAGGGCAAGCAGCGGATGTAGCTGTATTCTCTCCGAAAGTTTTCAAACGATTTACAGTCAAAAAGAGATGGAGAGTTTTTTATATGCTGCACAAATAGTTAATTGCAAGTCAAAAGTGTTGTGGGGTGATCGAGTCTACGACCTCAAGACTTTGCAATAAAATTAACGTTGCAATTGTTAAACTGAATATTTTGAATTTTATGCAACTTGTAATTGGCTTAATTGTGTTTCTTAAATTTGTACGTCAATAAAAAAAATATGAATATGTAATCTGATGTGGCTGCTTTCAGAAAGGAACTATTTTATTTTTTCTTCCTTAATTTTTTATTAAGCTGTAAGTTTTAATAAAAAATATTTACTCATATTAAATTTCTTGACTGCTACAGTTAAAAGAAGTAAATTGGATTTGATGCCACTTACCTAAAACGAGACAAGAGAAAAATATTTATAATTAATTTAAAGAGCATTTAATAAATTTTAAATACTAATAATCCTATTTTTAAACAATAAACAAATTGACAAGTTTTGAAGCTTATGTTTCAGAAGATCAAAGGTATTCATCTTAAGAAATTTATCATTAATAAGACACAATACATGCAAGTTCTTATCCATATAACATTTTTATATCATCTGTTGTAACTCTTTTACTATTATTTTCTACTTATGTTTTACTTGCTTTTCTATCATTCAATAGCCCCACCCAAAAGAGTGTCATAAAAAAGGTTGAATAGCAATTTTTTTGTTTGCTATATTTGTGTTTCTTTCCTTTTCTTCCTGAAATTTATTATTTTTTATTGCGTCTATACTTCATCTATTATTCTATTAAATTTATCATTTTGATTTTTTTTTTCTATATTCACTTTGTTTCTGCTCTCAATTTTTCAATTTTTTTAATTTAAACAGGGATTTTATTTATCATACACAGAGAGAAAGGCCTTGAAACAGAGCATTGGATTCCAAAATTGCCTAAAATTTTACAATTAATGAAGTTAAGATCATTTTTTAAGTTTTATTAAAATACATTTTCATTGCAACATCTACCTGTTAAACATGTGTAATGTGTGTCAAATAATGTGATATTTTCTCCCAGTGTATTAAATATATTAAAATAAACTTCTAGAACAGTCTACATCTTGTGTTTTAATGCATTTCTCTTTCGACATTTTTGTACTTAACTTCCTAAAATGAACTTTATTTAATGGCATCTTCATCGCTTTTCCTTATTCTCTTTTCAAAATAATAAAATAATAAAAAATGCGGTCAAAAGGGGAGTTTTGTTTGTATGTTATAAAAACAACAAACCAACAACTACACATAACAAAAATCGATTATCTTCTAATTTTTCTTCATCTCTTCTTTTAATACAATTTTTATTAGACAAAATTAATTTTATTCCAAATTAAACATGAGTAAAAATAAAGCAGCAATGTAGCAAAATGAAATAAAAAAATTATACAATTTGACTGTGCTTTCAGAAGTGAAGAAAAAATTAAATAAATAAAAAATTTTGCACAAAAGAATTCAAATAAAATATAATCAATAGCCGTCAATAGATTATAATTTACAAGTTCTTAAGCATAATTTGCTTAAACTTTTTTTTTATTTTGCCAAATTGTATTTTAAATATAAAAATTAATTTTCAAACTTAAAATCAATTGTAACTATTTTCAAATCAAGAATTTACCCTTCAAACTAAATTAGTATTTTAATTTAAATCTTACACTTCCGAATTTTTCTATTAAAATTTGTTTTTAAAATTATAAAAAAAATACTTTACCTTTAAGTTTTTTATTTTTTAAAATAAGAAAATCTTCTTTAGATTGGATTCCCTTTTATAAATGTAAAGTCACTAATCGAAAATTAAATTTGAGGCTTGATAGGTGAGAAGAATACTGATGCCGGATGTAGCGTAAAAGCAAATGCTGTAGTACATTCTTGTTATTGGTATTGATTTGCTTTAAAACTTTACACTTAAACTAGTAAATAATTTTTCTTTTTATAAATCTATTAATTCAGATCAAGGTGAAATTAAGCCGAATTGAAATTACTCATTTATTTAAACTGGTTAGACTAATAATTAATTAAGAAATTAAAAATATTATGCTCAACTGTTATGTAATTTATTTAAGGATTTTAATCCTTGTTATCTAAGAATAAAACTTTATCCATTAAACATCTTACAGTTGAACTGCTAAATTGCCATCTAGAAGAAAATATTTGCTGTAATTTATAATTTTATTTAGTTTTATTATATAATTTAATTAAGTGTTGAAATGTTGTTTTTATAAATTTAATTTTACTACAAAATTAATTATCTATTTTCAAAAGAAATGTAGAATCGAGTCAATAAAAAATTCTATCTGCATCCAAATAAAACTTTTAGAAGGTGCAAACCTTTTTTCTGTGAAAGTAATAAGAAAAAGCAAAGATACAAGTAAAAGGTTTTACTTGTATAAGCGATTTCAGTTTTAAAAAATTAGTAGTTACAAATAAATCCATTTAGTTTAAGTTATACACACAGATAAAAACTCTCTCTATCTCTCTCTGTAAATTTTAATTACTTATTTATAATTGAAATAAAATTTTACTTTTTCGGCTCAAGGTTCATTTTTAATTTTATTTCTAAAAAGTTTTTAGAAAGAAAAATTACTTACAAATGTATGTGGACGTTTTCCAAAGAACACAAGAAAAACTAGGCGCTGGCAGAATGTAATGCCGTATTTTCAGGACCGCCAAATTCATCATCAGCATTCTTCACATCTATCTACTTTAGTTTGTGTCCTTGTAAGCATCATCTATTTAACCAACTAATTTTTGTAAATAAGAATACGAGGAGTATTCATATCAATACAAAAACAAACCACAGTATTTCTTCACTGTTCTCCTTTTAATTTGTCCCGTACATTTCTTTTTGCAATTGTTTCAGCCATCCGATGATCGTAAATGAAAATTTTTTATTTGTATTCATTTTTATTTATTTATTTATTTATATAATTTCTCGTGTTGAAAATCGGTTTTTTTGGTTCTAAATATCCCTTTTGAATAGAATTTATTATTATTAAATTCATACTCCATGTTGAGGTGCTTAAGGTTTTAGCAAAAAAATTTGCTATCTCTATCACGTTAATCGAATTTGCTACAGACAGTTCTACGCCAAGTTGTTTGTGGCCTTCCACGGAGCCGCAAACCTTGCGGGTTCCGGGTTAGGGCAACAGTGGGAATATCATCGTAGGGTTGCGCATTGTGTGCCCGATCCATCCATATCTTCTCTCCTTCATTGCAGCGTTGATATTATTCTGGTGAGTAGTTCTCCATAGGTCCTCATTCGATATGGTTTTTGGCCACCAAATTTGCAGAATATTTCTGAGGCAATGGTTTATAAAACTCTGAAGTTTAGCTTTCTTTTTTTTTGGTAAATAATAATGTCTCTGAACAGTAGAGGAGAGCAGATTTCATGCAGGCTTTAAAACTTCGGCATTTAGTTGCATCAGTTATGCTATTTGAACGCCATATGTTTCGCAGCTTGGCAAGTAACACTCGGACCTTCTGTATACGAATAAAGTTATCCTGCTGAGCTCATCCATTTGTTATAACGACACTTCCTAAGACTTCACATAAGATATTTATGTTTTGGCGTTAGGTGCTGAAACTCACAGCAATTCCAGAGCTTACGTATCACCGATATTGATTGTTTTTACACACTGATTATTGATTTTTCTTTTAAAAAATGGATAAAAATGATACTGGCGAGATGTAGTTTCAACAGGATGGCACTACATGCCAAAGAGCTACTTTTTAAAATAAAAGTTTGGTGATTTAGTGATTATCAACTGATCAGAGATGGATACCCCAAATTAAGGTTGTTTGCTTGTTAAAATATAAGAGGAACTTTATTTTTGACGATGATGGCAAATTAAAGTTAATAATTTTTTGTTGCTTAAATTTTCGTTTACCTGTCTTAAATGTGTAATAAAATTTAAATTGCGCTGTTTTAAAGTATTATTTAAGTGAAATTATTATTTTGTTCTGCTATAGTGGTCATTATTTCTGGTATCATAACCAAATAATGTAATGCAAGTATATTAAATTTAAATGTTTTTTGACCTTTATTCTTTTCTTTATTCTTTTCTTTTTAATTAAGCACTAGGTCAGGTTTAAAATAATAAAAACATTATTTTTTATTTATTTTTTCAATATTTCGCCACACCGTTGGGTGGCATCTTCAGGAAACAGGAAACAAATTTATTAAAATTAGGTTATTTCAAATACAAATTATTATTTCATTTGGTTCGTTTGACAACTTTTTCCAAATGAATTAATAATTTGTATTTGAAATAACCTAATTTTAATAAATTTGTTTCCTGTTTCCTGAAGATGCCACCCAACGGTGTGGTAAATATTGAAAAAATAAATAAAAAACAATGTTTTTATTATTTTAAACCTGACCTAGTGCTTAATTAAAAAGAAAAGAGAAATAAAAGCAAGTATTTTTTTAATAAATTGTGTAAGAACGACCAACGAAATCTGGAAATTATAATTAATAATTGTTTCTATGATGATCCTATATGCCAAATAATATTCAAAAAGCTCGTTAAGATTCAAATCTGTTTCATTATTTGCGTGTCGTTTGAATAACATTTTCTTTTAAAATTTAACAAATCGTACTCTAAGCGTATGATTTATTTGCATTTGACTCTCTGTATAACGAAGCGTATAAGCAATATTAAAAAAAAACTATTTTTAAATAAATTTATAAACAGCTTGCTTTCTAGCAATTAAACTAAAAAAGAATCTTCTTATTTTGTATTAAAATTAAAACGAATTACACGAGAAAAGACGTTTGTTGAAGATATTAAACCGAAAAATAAAACTTTTTTAGTATTTCAACTATTAAAGAATAAACAGCCTCCTTAAAAGCAACAAGTTAAAGAAAATCCTGGGCAAAGCACTTGTAGAATATATAAAAATTCCTAGAGAAAGTAAAATTTTAAGACACACAAAAAAAAGTAGAACAACACTTGCAGAAAACAGAGAGGTTGAGCAAATTGCACTTGTTGCTTTATTATATAGGAACGAGAAAAAACTTAAAGTTGTGCACACAACAAGATGCTTATATTTGTATGTGTATTTAAAAATATTTATTTGTATTTGTAACCGGAACATCAAAAACTTATATACACACACATACATGTTCAAGGCGCATATAAAAGAAGAATTGTATATATGCAGTCAACAAGTGTCAAAAGCTAAAGTTGTACATACGTACATGTGTGCATAAATGTATTGACACATCTATATACATGCACATATTTAGCAACATGAAAAAAAAAATAACAAATACATTGTAGGGCAGGAATAAATGTAGTTATGTGTAAAAGAAAAAGTAATAATCACCACTTTTTATTTGTTTTTATATAAAATCTTATTTAATATTTCATAAATTATAATCGTCTTAAAAATTATTTATCTTTTTATTTGAGTTTTACTTAAATAAAATTTTTAATAAACATGTTCACCGCGTAAATAAACGTCTTCAATTTTCTGCATTCAGCGATTAGTTTTAAAAATAAAATTATAAAAAAAATTTTTACTTGGTCCATCAGCACATTTTCTATATTTAAATAATGATGAAAATATCGATAAATCTTTTCTTATTCTGAAAATGTGTAAAGAAAATACTTGTGCTCAAATCAAATTTATAATGAGTGACTTTTAACCGCGATAAAACTTACAACATTCTTAAGTGTGAAGCGAATTGTTATACTTCGCCTTGACGCTTATGATCAGTAATTTCTAGCAAATCATTGTGAATAACTTAAAGCGTAAAAAAGGCTTCTAAATTATCTAGATTTACTTTGAATGCCAGTTACCAATCAGGCTTGTTATTAAAAATAATTGCAGTAAATGAACTGAAACTAAACCACAGCAGCTCCTACACAATGAAAAATGTACCGCTTAGTGCTTTTTATACAAAAGCGGCATCATGTGACGTTAGTCTCTAAAAAATTAAGCCGAAGCTTGCTTAACAGCCGATATAGATGGCTGTTATACAATGATCATTCATTTTCTGTTTGACAATAAATATAACAATGATACGGGCGTTATGTAGATTCAACAGGATGGCACTACATGGGCGACTGTAATCACAAACTTTTTAAAATCTGAGCTTGGTTGATTTTGAGAAATAAGTCTGCAAATTACCTGCCAAGGACGTGCTGTTTGACAATTCTCGATTATTTTTTGTAGGGCCACCAGATATCATATTTGTGGTAAAAAGATAATTTTAGTTTTGTATGCCGAAATTGCGAGTCTTATTCGTGACCAGCTGTCAGCGATGCTTGAAAAAGTAGCCTAAATGTACACGTCCAGAATGCGCCTAATCAAAAACACCTATAGTGACTATTTGCTAAAATTAATTTAAAATGTTTGTGAATTCAAAAAATTTGAGAGTTAAAAAATTTTTTTTTTTAAGTTTGACTAGAGTTTGAAATAGGCTCAATAAAAAAAATAGGCTGAAATAAAAGTTTCTATCTATAATTTTTTATGTTTTAAAACAAAAAAAAAACTGAAAGTGTCCTTGCTGAGAAAAAAATATAAAAATGAAAAAGAGAAAATTAATGTTGTTTTTTTAACATCTACAACCGAATAGACGTGTTTTATGCTTCCAGTTCTAACATTGGCGACGAGGATTTAACTTGAACTATAATTAAATTTGGCTTGAAAAAGTTAATTAATAAAGATTGTGAGTGCTTTGGTTACTTAGAAAATGTATGGTTTGGAAGCAGACTTTTTATTTTTTGTTTTATTAAATTATCTGAAAAATTCCAGAAGTCGTACTTTGTAAGGCAGACTGATAAAGAGTTGTAATTATCTGATAGGAGAATCAGAGGCTACATGCTGTAAAAGAAAATGATAAATCTGACAAAGGTCACGGGATGAATGCAAGTCATTTATTGTTATCTGTTATTCAAAGATTAGAGGCCGTGCGTTGAACGCAGGTCGAAACTTATATTTTTTTTTGTAAAGGAATGAATAATGTTTTCTCAACATGGCTGAAATAATTAAACCATTTTTATGCGCTCATACTAAAATAGTTATTTGCATTTAGTTTAAATTTAAAATTTTCTGACTTTAATGTTGATTCTTTTTCGTTATATAAAGGTAGATATTTCGCAAAAAAAAAAAAATGTCTTCGAAAAAGGATAAAAGACGATCATAGAATTTGGTATTTAAATTTTAATGGTAATAATTTGTAAAAAAAATTTTCAATTAAATCACGTCCTCTGTAGTTGGTTATTTTATGTTCAATTACTTGGTGCTTTAGTAGACAATCTCCACTTAAAATACGTATTATGTGGCTTTTTAATAATTTTCAAAACTGTTACAGTTGAAAGGCACTTTTATTTTTAATAATGTTTCTTATACCAGTTGTTATAGACACTGCGATAATTTCAAATATCTATTCATATAGCTAAGAAGATAACACAATTATTGTCAAAATCACGTCAATTTTGTAACACTCTTTTACACTTCTACAGCGCTTAATATGGCTGATGTAGTTACACACACTTTAAACTTTTCATCTAAAAAAGAATTATTGTATATAAAATGAATGGCTTTAATATTTTTTTCTGCTAATAATTGTATTCATATTCTAATTAATTTAATAGAATGGCGAGTAAATGCATTCACGACGGTTATCTTCATAAGAAATTCATTCAAATTCTAATTCGATTTTTGCCGACAAAATGAATGCATTTAAAAGAGCTATCTTGTGGTGGAATTTAAAGTCTTATTCATCGACTTTGTGTAAGCAAGTGAATGACAATGAAGAATTTTGATTCATTGTGAATGCATTCAAATATTAATTCAATTCATTTTTGTGTAGAATCAATGCGTTAAAAAGTCGCCATTCAATATGGAAATGATTCGCAGGAATGAATGTTTTACAGCTCTTAAATGTGGACATAAATCTAACACTAATAGTAACTTTATAAAATATTTATAACGGAATCACATTAATTTCTAATTATCTTACTTTTTACCTAAGCGAAAATTCATTAAATTTTATACGCTTGTAAATATGGCCATTTTACTAATTGTAGTCAGCTCACCAACAGTTATTTACTTTAATTTCAGGTAGGCTTACAATAATTAATGTATCCAAAAGACTCTTATATAAGGACAACAAACACAAAGTTTTAAAGCTTTAAAAAGCGAAAATGGTCCTTCGTAATTTTGTTTTTGTGTTTTTTACTTGTAGGTAGGGAAATTTTATGTAGATTTTTTTTAAGATTCCTTAATCTTAGTGAGACACAATATTTAAGGGAGGCTTATGTGTACAAACACCTAAGGTTAACATACAAAATTGTTGTTCTGCTATCATCTGTGTTGCACAAGAAAAGAGCTACGGTTGGCCCTGAATGTTTTGCAACTTTTCGAAGCCATGAAATTTCAAATATTTCTTTACAGAAACAGGACTGTAATATGTTAAACTTGCTTTTCTTGTTTAAATTGTAATGCCAGCCACCACAGGTGGAAAAAGAGCATTCCGTTCGTAGTTTCAACAAAATTATATATTCTGAGTTCTTATGCATAGCGAAATCGATTAAGCGATGTCCGTCTGTTCGTCTGTAGAGAAAAAAAAAAATTAAGTACGCCAATCAATCAGACATAGTTTTAGAAATTTTGTGATTGAAAATTAGCAGACCTGTCCATGTCCTTCGAGGTAGCGGGCAAATCAACACGGCAGCTTCTAATTTTTCCATATCATTTGAAACAATGAAACAATTCCCAGAAAAAAAAAACAAATATATGGGGCGATAGAGAATTAAAAAATAAGAAACAAATAAGAGGAAACAAGTGAAAAAATTGGGCCTTTAAGTTTTTTATAGAAAAGTACGGTTGGACATTATGTCAGGCCAATATGACATCTTTATATGTTTTTATACTAAATTTTTTTTTTTGCATTGTTTTCAACCAAAGAGCTTCTAGCCCGGAAGTCATTATTTTTTATTAAACTTATATTAACACTTAATAAGTGAGCAAAATTTATAAAGAAGATTAATAAAAAAAAAATCTAGTTGCTGTTAAATTAAAACAAAATAAATAAATACGTAAATTCATATGTGTATAAATAATTTTCTAGAAAAAAATTATTTTAAATATTAAGTATTTCAAAAGCAGGCACTTACCATCTAATAACAATGACTTTCATAACGATTTTAAGCAATTTACTATTTATGAGTTATTATTGTTTTTTTTAATACTGTTTTTAATTATATTTAAATACAATTATTTTTTTATAAGTAATAGACAATTTTATACCGATTAATTTAATATTATTTATATTGATTAAGCATATGTTAGTTATAAACACCTATTTTAATAGTTTTTATATGATTGTGTTTACATGGAGCTAAAACTTTTAAATTATTAAAAGATCTTTTATATTTTTATTATTGTTTTTTGTTAGAAAATTTCTTTATTTTTTCTATTAATTAGTTGTTTATTTAATAACGGAAACGGAAGTAAGTCATTAATCTAGTTTCCTAACATATAGATCATAAGGCTTTTTATAAAGCCTTAAATTAATTAAGTTTTATTTTATTATTTTTTTCTTACACAAATATTTTAATTTGTGTTTGCTTTAAGCTTTGCCACAAGTTGATGTCAATACTGTTGTTTAATAATGCACACACAAACACT
The DNA here is from genome assembly GCA_937654795.1 of Cistogaster globosa. NCBI lineage: Eukaryota > Metazoa > Arthropoda > Insecta > Diptera > Tachinidae > Cistogaster > Cistogaster globosa. The sequence goes on from OW569403.1 coordinate 35,529,336, forward strand.
TGCTACTTTGTTTGCTCAAATACTTGTTGATTTAAATGTGAATGTTACTTTTGATGCCAAGCAAAAGAGCAACAGTTGTCAGACTAGCAATTGTTGTCGTCACAACTGATGCTAACAATATTAATGTCAACACTTTATTCTTCTTCTTTATACACATTCAAGCCGTCTTTCAAATAATTATATAGACTTGAGGTATGAAAGTTTTATTTTTGTTTGCTACAACAATTCCAGCTACTAACACTTTTTTAGAAAGAAAAAAAAAATAAATACACATTCTTTGTTTAAGTGTTTGCTGTTAGTTTTCTTTCAACCGGAAGTTAATAGTTTAAAGTTTTTGGTTGAGTTTCTTGAAGATGTGCGTGCTTGCCACAAGCCTGTTGCTTTCAAGACTAACAAACAATCATTGTTGACAAAGTCTCTGATGCTGTGTGCAGCCGCAGCTATGCAAAAAAAAAAAATAATAACAACAAAAATATAATATCCAACTAAAATCTATATACACAATTTAGGAGTGTATGTGTGTTTCTTTTTTTCTTTTTCTGTTGGCTTTTCCAATCCAAATATTCCTTTAAAAAAGTTGTTAAATTTATTTTGTTGGTTCTTTGTTGTACAAAACACCCATGACGCGTTAGCGTCTGCAGCCAAACTTAATTTAAGTGACGTTATAAATGAGACAAATGGCAGCAAAAAAAGCAACTGTAGTGATAAAACTTTAAGGAAATACGACAACACACTATAAAAGTTGTTGTCCTGATGCCAACTATTGCCAAACTCACTTGTTGCACATTGCCAACAGCAATAACAACCATGCAGTAGAATTGTAGGAGCAGCAGCAAGAAGCATCAACCATCAAAGCTACACTGCTAAAAAACACAACAATAACCAACACACTTACATACCTTGTGCTTTATAATGACCTGGAAAAAAAAATACGCCAAAACACAAAAATAAAAAACGTAAAAAACCTTACCCTGCCACTAAACGGCCAAAAATAGTTTAACTACGCTTTCCAACTGCATTCGTCCTCCTAAAAAGTAGCCTTCTTTGCAGCCTCCCTAATATTTGCCCAAAACCTAAGAGCCAATGATGCAGCTAGTCAAATATAATAATGAAATATCAAAATGCTTAACTCATCCCACGTCTCACATCAGACTTTTCTCACAAGCAACATAGAAAATTAAGCACCAAAACAAAATCCCCCAAAAGCCAACTTCATTTGCTCTCATACCCAAATTTGCTCAACTTTTTTAAACATTGTACCCATACTATTGCCTCCTTCTAACCTTTCCCTTTCTCTTGCTGCTGAAGCATAAAAATCTCATAAAAAATAAAAGAATAAAACAGTGCAAAAAACTATACAATTTTCATTTTTTTCCTGCCATCCTTATTTCGAGCTCACGAAACTGTTTGGTGAAAAAAAAAACAGTAAAAATTTTCTATGAAAAAAAGGAAGAAATTGCAGTTTTTATATTGTAGTGTTTTTTCGCCATTTTGTTTTTTGCCAGTTTTCGTCGATGCCGTACAACAAGTTGTTGTATTTTTCTGGGTACTCAAACTTTCAACTGCAAATAGACAAAAACGCACACACACACACACACACCCATACACTAATGCATTTGTACATAATATAGTAAATACATAAACACACACATACAAACTTTTATATATAAAACTCTATAAGATAGTTTTTATTTTATATAAATGCATATATTTTTTTTTGGTAAGTTCACAACACTAACTGCTCGACACACCAAACAAAATACTAACACGCTTACAAACACTTGCTCCTTTATATACAATACAATGCACAAAAGTAAAACAAAAACAACTTCTTAAAAACATGCAACAGATACAATAAATGATACCATATGGTAACCTAAATTTAGACAAACAAACAACAAGCACAACAACATCTGAAAAGTATATTTGATTAAATTATTTCATTAATTGCAAAATATTCATAATCACAAATAAAATAATTTTTTTAAAAGGAAGAAAAAAAAGCAACAATGAGGTGTGTCCTTGAAGGAATTTAATTAAATTAACTATTAAAAAGGCACATTTTTTTCCCATTTTCTTCGTCTAATACAAAACAAATACATTCGTTATCCTTTACTAAGTGTAAAATAAATTGTTTTCTAAAAGGATTGTAAAATATTGAATTTTGAAATTATAAGATCAGAGTAGATTATTGCCATTTTGTTGACACCGCTTTGTCCAAATTGACGCAATTCGAGGTCTGTTATATATTGTTGTGAAAATAAGATTTGGCAGCCCTTGAAGTATCTGCAATAACAAAAGCTTAATTGTCTGTTTAAATGCTGAGTTGTGTTTTAGATAAGAAAAGGCAAAGCTGAAAAATTAATACTTTCTTTCATCACTTAAAAGTGTGGTGAGTGTGACAAAAATTAAAAAAGCAAAATTAGAAAACTAAAAATTACCTGTTGAGCAGCCGCAGTGGTTGCTTTAGTAGAGGTATCTGCATGTTTGTGTGTGCGTTAAGCAAAAGTTCATGGGTCAAGTCCCAACAGAGCCTTTCATATAGAGAAAAAAGAAGATTTGTTTAGAACGCAAGTAAATAAAATCTCTACTAGAAAAAAAGGAAAGGACAAAAACGAAAAATTTATTTTAAGGCAGCAGTAGGATGAGCAGGATGGGAAAAGCTTTTGTATTATTAAAAAGAAGAAATCACCGTAATTAGCGAAGTCAGCAAATACATAACAAACGTATGGCAGCCGTAGTAAGGTTGATTAAAAAGGGCCTGATTTATTAGCACGAGATCACGAGTCCGAGTATCGTTGGAACTACAGTATATATTTTGTAATCAATATGACTGCGGCGGTTTAAGGCGCATATCTCTGTCTCGTACCAAGAATCTCGAATCTCACCAGACTAACACTGACTTGTACCGTGAAAAGCTGCGAAAGTTTCTACAACTGCAAGTTTCGTAAAAAAAATATCATAAGAATGAAAATAGCCGAATCCACGGAGTAAAAAATAAAAAGAAGAGGAAAAAATACTGCTTTTTTAGTGCCATCTTTCTTTAAGACAGGGGCGATCAAATAAAATTAAAGACATAAAAGAATGTTAATTGCTTTTATATGTAATAATATGATATAACCACAATAATGCCATACGACATACAATCATATTGTTTTCTTTGGTGCGTTTCCAAAAACCTCGTTTCTAAAATTGAGGTGCCCAGTTATTTTCCCTCAATTTGCAAATAATAAGCGACTTCGTGAATCACATATCCTGTGGATTACATACTTAATTTTACGTCTCTTTTAAAGGGTAGGGGACAGGAATTTTAAATTTTCTCAAAGTGCGTAACTCAATAGTTCACAATAATAAAACATTTTAAAAACTAAACTCGAAAAAACATTTCTTGAAATTTTATAAATAATAAATGGGGTATTAAAGGGTGTACCAATATAGATGTGAATTTGTCTCTTAAACAATAATAACCAGTGTCTAGGAGCATTTAATTTTTATTTCATATTAATTTTGCAACAATTATTTGAATAAAAAGATTGAAGAGTTCAGGGTGCAAATTATGGCACTCGATATCGATCGAAATTGCAATAGAATTTGCATGTAAATTTCGATCGATATCGAATGGCTTCTAGATCTTAGAAATAACTTGTTTTAATTTAAAACTACATTCCAGTAGCTTTTAATAACAAAACAGAGCGCACCAGGTTTAAAAATTAGAGCGATGTGATATAAACATTAATCATACATATCTTCTACAGAGATTTTAGACTCCAGCCAAATGTCAATATTTTAAAAGCTGTTTGAAGACAGTAAAATATATTTTCTAATTGAACTAACATTTCTTTGTAATTATTGCCAGGCAATATTCTTATGAAAATCGCGCCTTATTTTATAAAATATCATGAATACACCTTTGTTAGTTTATTGGCTATTTAGTTCCTATAAGACTTTGCTATTTTTTTTTTCTATAGAAGTTTCCTTTAAAAAACTTAAACCTTTATTTCTTTGTATAGTTGCTTGTGATTGTCACTTATCCTCTTGTTATTTCTCTTTAAACTTAATATAAAAAAGTTTTTTATTTGTTGTCTGAAATAGGAAAATTTCATATTTGATTGAAATAAATTTATATTATTTTTCATCAAGTCAAATAAAATGTACGAGTTAAAGCTAATTAAACTCCTTTAACATGAATCGAATTTATTTGCTTCACACTTCATCGAATTATAGATTTCACGCTTAAATGTATTTAATTTGATTTAAGCTCTACATAAGATTCTTAAAGAAAATAAAAATATAATTAAATTAAAGCAAATAAAGTATGTTGTGTGGTTGTTAATAAAATATTTAAAGGAATAAATATACAACGATCACTTGTAGCTGCTGTTGAAGTTTCACGTTCTTTCTTTTTTTGTATTTCAAAATATTTTTCGTTGTTTTCAATGCCTGAGTATATTTAAAATGGGTTGGGTCTTATTTCGGTCCAAATGAAACAAAAAATTCCTTACGAATAATGTTTCCTACTCATACACTCGTAAACATCTAATTTACAAAAAAAAAAAAGAAAAAAAAACAGAAAGAAAAACCGAAAAGCCATTGAACACTCCCACACTACCGAAAAATCTATATATAATTTTTTTCCAATTTCGTTTTAGGACACGCGCATACAAACATACTTATACACTTACATTATGCAAGTTTTTTCGTTGTAAAATTTTATTATATTCAACTCTAAACCAAACTAAATCCTTTGATTATGTACATTAACACACACACACACATTCATACTTAAAAACTAATACTAGTAAACTAACTTAGTCAGCCAGCCATTCTGCCTGCAAACATTTAACTTCTTACCATCTCCTACCTCAATAAATTTTTTAGTAAACTACTGTGAATATTTCTACCACCTCGACTTTCAATGCTGATTTTTATCAAGGAATCCTTACTAACGTCCTTTCGTTTTTTCCTTGCATTTATATTTTTAAGGCACCAACGAAAAAAACACGTGCTATATTTACTCCTACTCCCAAAACATCATCATCATCATTATCGAATATCCAGCCACCCACTTGTAGCTTTATATACTGAAACGTAAATATTTTAAGCAACCAATTTTGTATTTTTCATGCACTCCTTGTTATCGTATTTTTTTTGTGTGCTTAAAAATGGGTCCTTTAACATTTACTTCCTTTATTGCTTCGTTATTTCTTATACATTGCATAATGTCATCAGACACTGAACCAGAACCTCCTTTAGGATATGCCTTCTATCACTCCAACATCGTATTCTAACACCCAAAAGTAAAGTGCAAAACATAAAGACAAAAATATTCTCTTGAAAAAAAAAACGTATAACCTAAAAAGCCAAACTGGAAAAACGAACGTTAAAAATCGCTCACATTTTGTTTCCCATAAAAAAAAAAACAATACAACGAAAACGAAAAGCAACGACAAAAAGGATCCCAAATATTAGTAAAGTTCATACACACACTCCTACCACTCACTATTCCTTGCTGCCACCAAATATTTTAGTTTTGTTAGAGACGTGAGTTGTGTTCTTGTTTTCAATGAACAAAAGTACTTTTTAGTTTTGAAAAATATAAGAAGAATTTGTGTGTTGTTTATAAAGTCAAGAAAAGGAAGGCAGGATATAACATTTATTATTTTATGTTGTATTTTAATCTGCCTGCAGAATTAATACATGGTTTGGTATGGTTACTGGTACCATATTTTATTGTCTGTAAAAGTATATATAGTTGTGGAAAGCAAATTATAGCTATTTTATACAATAATTTAATCTCAGTGAAAATGTCAAATCCTTTGCTTAGGCTTAGAGATTTTCAAACTCCTACTCTCCATTCGCAGAAAAATGTGTTTGCATCTATTGAAGGTTTATTTGTCTAAAGAGTGAAATTTTAAAAAATTTTAAATTGATTTAATTACTTTTTTAATTACAAATTCCTTTCCTTTACTTTTTTAAGTAAATACGCAATTGATTTCATTAATTATTTTAATACAACATTGCGTAAATATTTCCAATTAAATGTATAATTGTTCCCATTAAAAATTTATTTAAATTTAATAAATGCAAAAACAAGCAACAAGTATGAATGATCTAAAAACAAAAAATGCATTTCGTGGCCATACCAAGGGTTGGTACAAAGCAAAAACAAATGTACAAAACAACGATGAAATGCTTTGAGTTATGTGTGCACTTCGTCTAATCAAATTAATATTGATTAAATTATTTGGTTAAATAGATGACAACCTAAGGAAGATAGATGCGAAGAGAGCTGATGAAGGAAGCAGCTATCCTGAAAATACAACGTTACATTCTGCTGGTGCCTAATTTTTCTTGTTTTCTTAGAAAAAACGTTCTTATACATTCGTAAAATAATTTTCTTTTTTAAGTTTTTAGAAATTAAATTAAAAAATGAACCTAAGCCGAAAAAGTAAATTTTATAGTATCCACGATTCAAATCCTGATTTGGATAAAAATTTAAAAATTAAATGCCAAAACTTTTTTCTGTGTTCTAGCATTTTTTTGCTATTCAAGACTCATTACGCTTGTTTTCCGAGGAGTTTCAACTTTATTTGCCTTCTCTAGAGCTGACCAGTTTGTTAATTAGGATGAGGTGTATCAATTATACCTATAATACAAGAGTCATTTATCAATTATTGATATGAAGATATCCAATAAAATAATAAAAAAATTAATTTAATATCTTTTTTACAGAGACTGATATTTTTGGCACATTTTCTTGTTCATAAAATTTTATTTCAACTATTTTCCGATATCATTGTTTTAATTGCAAAATCAGTTATCTATGCTCCTTTACTTTTTGAGCTTTAAAAATAGTTTTTAACAAATTTCTTTGATAATAAGTACTTTAACTTCGAACTAATAATTCCCTTCATACTGATTGATTTTTAAAAATGGATATTTGGAACTAAATACGTTTTTTTATAATCATTTTAAATAGATTTCATAAATTTGGAAATTGAATAATTTACGTCTTATTTTATTTGGTACATAAACTATTAATAAATTAAAAAGTACCTAAAATGTGTCCTTCCATTTTTAAATCCTGACAATTTTGCTTTCTGCATTTTAGCCAGACGCACAAGTACATGCACCCAAGGGTTTACAGAAAAAAGGTAATAAGAGAAAAACTTCGAAAAAAAACACATTATCCAGCTCCTTCTCTTTTTGGCTAGAAACACCAAAATAAAAAGTATAAAATGAAATGAAAAAAAGCAACTTAAAAAATTGAATATACAACTATTTTCGCAGCCACGTCTACAACAGTTACTTCAATACTTAAGCGTATAAGGATTGCACTGCATAGAAGTAGTGGTAGTAGTTGTAGTTTTCGGTATTGTGCTTTAAAGTTTTCTATTCGTTTTGGCTATTGTTGTTGTAATAGTTGGTTGCGTTTTAAGTTCAGGCATGCAACAAAAAAACAAAAAATCCTTCAAGAGAATACTGATGGTGATAATGATGTTTTGTTCGTATATATTCTATTTTTATCCGGTTTTTTCGTTATTCTCTAAAATTCATAGTTCTTGTCGTTGCTTTTTTCGTTACCTGTATCCCAGCAAACACAAAGTCATTATCGTGAAAGTTGATGATTTTTTTTTGTAATTTTTTATTTATTTTCATTCCTTTTTTCATATTATTCCACAATTTAAAAAGAAAATATTTTTATACTTATAAATAATTATAAAATTAGTTATTATTCTTATAATATAAATATAAATTGGGACAGAGATAGAGCTGAAATAATTAATAATTAACTGTTATAATAACTTTTAAATTTTTTTTTCAATATATTTAAAATATTTTATTTTTTATAATCTAAAAATAAAAAGTTTTTATAAAACCATAATTTATATTTTGAAAAATATTAAATATTTGAAATAAAATTTTAATTTGCCAGTCATATTTGGAAAACTTTTTTAAACAATTTATAATAAATGCCGTTTTACTCCTGCTTGTTAAAAAATTAAAAAAAGAGTTTAAAATTTCAAAACAAATTCGGTTTAAAATCACATTTGTATGTTTTCTGGCATGTAATTGTATAGAAATGCATGCATGTGTTTTATTACATTTGTTTTTGTTGTTAGTTAAAAAATTTCATCGCCAATCATTTTCGTCGTCTATGCTCCACATTCTCATACCACTGTTTCTTCATTATTTTTCTAGCAAAGTCATTATGATTACTTTTGCTCATCCTCCTTTCAACTATCCAAATGTAAGTTTTTTGAGCAGAAATAGAAATAGAAAAATAAAAAAATTAGTGCCGAAACGTTTTAATGTAGATTTTTGTATTACGTTGCCTTCTTTTTCTTTGTTGTTGTCGTTGTTGAAGTACCTAAGTGTTTGGTTTAAACATGAATTTTACGGCGAGAGTGAGAGAGCAAATGTATTTGAGTATGGGAAACAGTATTAATGGGGTGTTAGAAACAGGATTAATTTTAAGCCCAGGAGTAATTTATATTTTTTAATCTATTTTTTTCTTCTGAAAACGCATATGGTGATCTTTAAATATATTTCTTTTAATGTAGTTAAAGTTCTTTAAAGTGTTAGAGCAGTGTTGAAAACAGAGCTTGAATTAATGAAATTAGAGCTTAGCTTTGCATATCAGGTTGAAAATTAATTTTAATGTTACCGAACGTAACGCAAACTTTGGCTTCATTTAAAAGAAATAAGGTCGAATGATGACACCAGCATGTAAACCCTACTACCGGTGCATTTTTTCTAAATGAAATTGAAATTGTAGGGTCTGTTGTGGGTTTGCATCACTCAATATGAAGCAATTTCAGTTATTAACGAACTTAAAAAATTGGTCTCATACTTGAGTACAATTCTTCGTCTATAATTTGTGGAAATTGATGTTTAGTTATCAAAGTAAACCTGCTTAATTCAGTAGCACTGTTTAAGCGACATTTGTATTTACGTTGATTTGTCAGATTATAACCTGCCATTTGATAATACTAAATTCGAAAAAATAATTTTTATAAAACACAATTTATATGAAGAACTAAAAACATTTGAAATCTTTTCATTTGGTTGATATAAAAGAGCGGACTATTTTCAAGTTGGTCAAATATCAAACCAGAATATCGCTTGTTCTGATACACTTTTCGAAAATATTACTTTGTGCTTTTGTAAGCACAGTCTTTTTAACTGACTCAAAAAAAAAAAAAAAAGAACGAGGTTATCAATTCGTCAGTCATTTTCGAACTGAAATTAAAAATTTTGTTTATTTCAAAGGTTATTGGTACTGATTGGAACTTTTTTAAACAGAGCTCTTAATTTAAAAAATTAAAGGCTGTTACCCTAACTCCAAATAGCTTAAATTAATTAAAAAATTAATCTAAAAATAAAGGGTGACCCACCCCATAGGTGACATAAATTGGACTATATGAGCCTATCTTTTGAACCCTTATAGACAAACGCTAGAAAATTTGACAGAATGTCAATTGCAGTGATCGTTATAATAACGAGCATGAACATTTAAAATTATAAACTAAAGGATGACCCAATAGTTCATTAAATTTGATGTATGTGGCCATGTTATTGAACAGTTGCAGGCAGACGGTTGAAATTCACGAAGAACCTGCTTTGCTTTGTCCGCTATAAAAAGAAGCATAAAATTTTGGTATGAAAATTAAAAGGTGTCCTTATAGCTTATCCAATTTGATGTATGTGGCCAAGCTTTTGACAAATAGCTGAAATCTTCTTTGAAGCCGGTTTATTGCAAGAATTATTATTTAACATCTATCAGACAATCAAAAACATCCTGGGTTTTTAATCAAAAAACGTATCAGGAGCACAAAATTACAACTCTGGAAACAATTTTACTTGCTCATATATAAATTTAAATTTTTATTAATATACAAAATAAATAAAAATTATCGTTACTCCGTTGTTTTACCACCACCCAGCAATATAATGGCATGCACTTTTTACTTTAAACCCAAAATTATTCGATTTAATACAAAAAATAAAAAGATAAATTTAACAACGATTTATTTGCTTTTTTGTTTTCATCCGACTTCCTTGAATCTACAAGTTCGTCCCAAAATACTACAAAAAAAAAAAAAAAAAAAAAAAAACATTAAAAGGATTACTCCCCAACCGTCAGCAACCGCTATCTGCAACCAAATTGCGATAACAGCATCATCGTTGTCGTCCTACTGCAATTTCACATTGCTGGGTTTTTGTTAATGTAATATAAAAATATAATTTATAATGTGCAAGAGAAACGAAGAAAATTCTTATACTTACGAATGAGACTAAATGATAACCATTAAAAACGTAGCAGAGCTGGAAAAGATTTTATTCAAGTTTTATGTCAACTTTTGTTGTTGAAACGAAGGACAGATTTTACTAAAAATATAACAAGTCCTAAAAAATAATTGTGAGAACAAAGGACAGCTTTTAAATAAAGTATGAAAATTTATAAATACATTATTTAAAAAAAAGTTATTATTATAAAAAAGAAAACAGTTGTTAGTCCATTTGAATTGTGAAATTATAATGTCCGAAATCTTCAATTTAATTTCGAACTTGCAAAATAGAAAAATTAATATATTTTTTTGGGACAATTAATCTACAAATCTCATTTTTTATGAAAAAAAAAAAATAAAATATTTAATCTAATAGGTTTTCCGAAATATGAAATTAAATTTCGTAATTAAAAAAAAAAAAAAAAAAAAAAAATAGACGAAATATATTTTAAAGTATTTGGGATAAAACTAAAAAAAATCATAAACAGAGATTTTAGACTAAAAAATATTTTAGTTTTTGTAGTGTTTTAGAAAATTATTATTCGCTCATAACAACACCCGAATTACTTAAAAAAATCATATTTTGAAATCTCCAGTATTTCATCAACTTCTAAATCCAAATTCATTTCGGAAAACAACATCTGCTACACGATGATTTTCTCTGGCACTTGAATTCTGGGAGCCCATGTTGGGCAATAAATTCTCTTGGTATTATTTTTAAATCATTTTCATTAAATGAATGAGCTGCAATTGAAGTGACATAAAGCAATATCTGGGATGCTTAAGAAGCTACAGAAGCAAGTCTTTGTTTTTACAAAACAATTTCTTCGCAATGATCGATATAAGGAACTTTTTTTTTGTTGCAACATAAGTGTTGGCTAGTTTGAGCCTTTTCTTTTTGAACCTTAGTCTGATAACTGCAATTTGCGTTCCCCTTTTGGTTAGAAGGTGCATAAAAAAAATTTTTTTTTTTTAAACGCCATAATGTTGTCTTCACAAGTACTTCTTTGAAATCGATTATAAATGCACTTGACAGCTGTGATAGCTGTCGCCAATCGATCAGATATAGTTTCGAAAATTTTTTTATTGCAAATCAAGAAAATCGGTCCATGTCCTATTGAGGCAGCGGGCAAAACACCACCCCTGCCTCTAATATTTTCATATCACTTGAAACCAGCTTAGTTAGGTGAAGTAACTATAATCAAAAAACGAATGTATGGGGCGATAGAGAATTAAAAACTAAGAAAAAGAAACATCAAGCGACAAAATTGGAACTCGCCTATGTTTTCCGAATTATGGGCCTCTGAATTTTTTATCGAAAATTGCGTTTGTGCAGCAAATTTTTTAAGATAAAAATAACAGAATCATTAAAAAGATTTTGAAATTTTTAAATAATGCTTAACCTATTAAGAGCTCTTAATATTTTTATTTTTTTAATTCTTTGTTACCCGAATATTTGTTTTTTTATTTAGAGTTACTTCTTTTAATTATATGAAGGGTATAAAAGATTCGGCCTAGCCGAGTAAAGCACTCTTACTTATTTATTTGTTAGGAATAAATAATTAAATTTTTAATGCCAAAAACGAAACTAACAAAAAAAATTCAACGTTAAACGCTTAACCTTAAATTATGAATTGCCGCCTGATTCTTACTTTTCACATTTCTCTATTCCGAAATATTAAGTTTAATTGTCGCCAGAACTTTTAAAAAATTGTTTACTTTAAATATGGACTTTTTATCTTAAACGCCAGTCGATTGGTAGTTAAGTTTGAATTACTTTCGTTTTTCCAAACAAAAAAAAATATTCAACGTTGAAAGCTTGACTTTGAGTTAAATAAATTGGCACCTGATTCTTACCTTTCTTTTTAACTTAAACACCAGTTGAAGGGTGGTTAAGGAAAAAAGTCTGTTTAATATATAAAATCTAATATTTTCTTTTAGTTGTTAAACTTATTTGGCATAAGCTATTCAAATGCTTTATACGGAAATACAGGATATTATATCATGTTTCGAAAATTTGATACCTAGGAAATTAAAATTATTCGTGAAAGTATAAATTTTAGTTCAAACTTCGAAAGAGACTAAAAATTTATAAAAACTTTAGCAAATTTAGAAAGTACGATGCAATTCCTTTTAAAACTGTTCAGAGTGGCATCCACTACTAGAGAAACTGAGTGTAATAAATGTGTATGGAAGCCAACCCAACCTATATTTCGTACAAAAATAACTGGATTCATTATATTACTATTTTTTTTTCATGATTTGGCTGTAAAGTTCGGGTATGCTTTCATTTTATTTCCGTTTCTTTTTTAATTTTATTTTTATTTTATTTATTTTTTATTGCGTTTCAAAAGCAGACGCTCTTTTTTCGATTTTTACCCATTATAAGCTTTTGTAGATTTAGTTTCTTGCATATAGTTGTTGCTGGGTTCGCCTCAGTACGCTCCATTATCCTGCAGTTTGTTTGAATTCTATAATCGGTACATTTAGGAGACAACAACAAACTCTTCCTTGGGTTTTGGAATATGGTTTGTAAGAAGAAAAACAACATGTTGCTTTACATTGATGCACATTTTTTCGGTTACGCCACGTTTTGTTTTCGTTTTTTTTTAGAAAAGTCATTCACAGACACACATACAAAAAAGAAAAAATAAGAAACTTTTCGTTGTCGTCATCGCTTTTATAAATTTGGAACAAGACGAGGAAAAAACATGTTGTTTTTGTTGTTGTTTTCTAGGTATTGCTAGTATATGTGCTCGTATCTATTCCATAAATGGCAACAGGTTTGGGTCAACTATAAATACATATACTTGCGCTACTAACTTACGCACACATTCATACCACCTACAATTATGCCAGAATATGTTTGTGAGGAAATAGAGTCTGTTTGTGATAGAAAAGAAAAATTTTTTTTGGCATAACAGCAATACTGTTACAAAAGAATTGAGGACAATGTTGAAATAAAAGTAACAAGGACGATCTACACAAAACAAGCTCATACATAAAAAGTTTTTAAGACACCAAGTTTTATATTGGAAGTGGGAAACACAAGGATTTAGATCTTTTTTTGTGAGTGTATTTTTACAGCCAAATATTATTGATGTTAAAAGTATGAGTGTAGAAGCAGAAAAGGAACTGTTGAGGTGGTAATAGAGACGTGTTAAAACTGTACACTAAATTGTAGACATATAGCAAAGACGCTTGCCTTTTTATTGTTTTTGCTTGTATTCTTGTAGTTTTTCTAAAGTAAAACAAAAATTAAGAAGATTTGGTACGACGTTGTTAAAAAAGGAAACATAAAAATTATAATGACAAACTGGCAAGATATAAGAAATCTCTTAGTTTTAAATATTTAGCAGGTGGTTTAAGAAAAGTGTTTGTGAAGTTGTACAACAGTATTTTCTACTTTTATTCTCAGTGCTGTGACTGTAAGAGCGGTGGTTTTCTTTCCTGTCTGCTTTTTTATTTTTTCTTGTTCATATTTTTTTTAACTGCAATATCCAGCTTCCTTTTTTTACACAATCTTCTCTATATATCAAAAAACTTTAATAAAATCTAAAAATGTAAAAATTGTTATTCAAGAAACGTTTTTATTGCATTACTTTGCATCATTTTAATTTTCTCGTCGTGTTTGTTGAAAATATTAAATTTTTAGCAACAAGTGTTTGGATGTTATGGCCCTAAAAAAATGTTTTTAAATTATTTCCTTAACAGTTTTTCCTTTAGTTTAATAAATAAACTCGATAGTTTTAAATAAGAAAAATATAAATAATTTTATTAGATTCTAGTTATTCCCGATGCGCTTCGCTATCTCGAAGGAATAATCGTACCACATTCACGCTTTCAATCTAGCCACCTGTTTAGGAACTTTAACACTCCGCCAATTATAGTTCTCTAGGAGGTAAATGTTAATATATTTTTACTTTATTTGGAAGGAACCACGACAATTTTTCCATTTAAGCCAATTTTTTCCTGACATTATGCATATCAAAAGAAGCGTTATTGGAACAAAATTTTTATTGCAGTTATCAAGTAACACGATGATAAATATTTACTTTGTATTGGATGTGGTATGTATTATTATATTTGATATAGTAATGGACATTCTGTCTTATTTTCAAGATTTTGTCTGTAGAGGTTTCAAAGTTGGTCAAATTACATCAGTTATAGGAACACCCTATAATTTCTAACTTCAAGTATGCTACTTGTTCTTAGCAATAAAGGTTCTGTGCAAATTTCAATTAACTGTCTGCAACTGTTTAACAATGTGGTCATATACATTACATAACAGCAACTAATGCAACACCCCATAATTAATAATTTTAAACATTTTTACTTCTTAATATACCAGACAAAGTTGTGGACATTATGTTGAAACGATTGGGCCATTTAGGTCAATTTACTTTAATTTCAATTTTTAGGATTATGAACTGTTTTTGAGAAACCAATCTGTAAGCATATTCTATCAAATAACGAAAAATTTCCAAATCGGTTCGGAAATAACTGAGGATTGATAACCTCCTTCTTTTATCAAAGTCGGTTAATAACAAAATGTAAAAACTCTTGGAAGATCGGTCCATTGGATTAGGCAGCTATCGACTTCCTTTAACCGTTGAAAAGATATCCAACACTAAGAAGTAGATGAGTAGAAAGATCCAGCTAGCCTTTTACCTTTATTACCGTACTCCAGTTGCAATGATTCTTTTCTATACCGTATGTCAAAGACAGTCTTTATTTAGAAAATATAATTCGCACGTTTGAATTTTTCTTTTTATATTAAGATTTTTTCCAATTCGGTTAACGTCTTAATAACGGATTTTCTTTAAATAAATTTAATTTTTAAAACTGAATTTTGTTCAAAAATAAAAAGTAGTTTATGGCATTAACATAATTTTCGATATAAGTCCATAGCGGTTCAATCTGGCCGACTTATAATAAAACATTTCTTTGATCATTGCCTTTCTACTCATATATTGTAACTGCCCCATTAATTCTAAACGAGCTGAACATAATTTTGTCTTGAAATGTTGGGTAACCTAGAACCTAATCGGCGAATGACCGTTTCATTTATTGGTCCCGTACCTTTAATTCCTGCACTAACTATACGTGTTAAATGTGTAGGTCACGATCTTTCACTTAAAATTGTAATATTCTCTTCATTACCGATATTCTTTTCACGAGTCGGTGTGTTATTATTAGAAAAAAAATGTAAGTGAAATGAAATATATATTTACTGTTCTACAGATGGTTTTCTTAGATTGACGATTATAATCGACAGTAAAATCACGAAGTCGTCTATAAGTTGAGCAAATGGATGACTGAGTTTTAAAGTACATCTGGATAGTTTGGTAGTGTCGTTCAAGCGATAGTCTCTTCATGATGAATTGGCAGAATATGCTGATTATAAACGTCATAAATAAGAACAGTGTAACAGTTGCTTTGACAGTTATCCCTAAGTTCTATCGTTCTTAATAACAACCAATAAAAATTTCGCAAGAGAAGAGGCAAGTGAAAATGTGGTATGGCAACAGCCTTCGTTTGTTAATAAGACTGTGTTATTGCACATGAAATTATTGCTAGAGACACTTCTTTATTAAGGCTGCTAAAATTTTTTATTAATCGCAAATCATGAATAATAATAAATTTTCCTGTTGCTATTTATTTTGAAAATTTATTATTAGTCGAAATATTTTTAGTATTAGAACAAAATTCATTTTAGTCTTATTTTTTTAACGAATAATTATTTTAACAAAAAATGTAATGTAAAATTTTCTGAAACACTACGTCTCTCGTAAGAATTCCTTGCGTCGTATATTAGCAACTTATTTTTCAAAATTATAAGGCGTAGAAAAAGGTATGGAAAAATTAATCATTTTCATTAGGGCAATAGCAAATGTATGTGATGATTTATAAGGTGAACAAGGAAGTATAGCTTTGGGTTGTGTGGACTTGGTACTACCAAATTAATATTGCGTGATTTCGAATATTTATCATATTCTTTTTTCTAAAATGGGTTGGTTAAATATATGATATTTTAATCATACCTTACGTAAGAAGAATGAATGCGAAGAGTGTTGTTTACGGATGTAACGATTTAGAAAATGCTGCTTCTACAGCTTAGATTCCTTTTTTGTTCAAAATTAAAAATCTCTTTTCATAAAAAACTTAGAAATTAAAATATACTCAAACATAAGCAGGACTAAAATTTATGTGGGTACAAAAATCTTATATTTAATTTAATTGTTAACTTTATATTTATTAGTTTCATAGATATGTGAATCATACCAGGAAGTAATATAAATTATTCGATTATTTTTAATTTAATTCTATTTAAATGAAAAATTTAAATTTTCCATAAATTTCCAATAAACCGAGAAGATTAAAAGCTAGATCTTTAGGAGCAGACACAAGAAAAAACTAAACAAAATAAAACCGCTAATGCATAACAAAGAATGTATAAACTAAACTGTAAAATAATGTTAAAAATCTTATAACAAGGACTGTTACTTCCATTAAATCTAGGCAGTCCGCCGCCATCTAACCTCTCATGTATACATAAACACATACACATATTTACTGCTATGACCATTAGTTTTGATTTTTTTTTAAATTCCTTTTAATTCAGTTTTCTACTCGGAAAATGAGTCTGAGGATTTGTATGTATAAAACTTTTCCCTGTAAAACGAATTTGGTTATAAAAGATAAACCGATAAATAGCATTTTATATTTATTTTTTTTATAAGTAAATTTACTAATTAAGTATTTTGCTGTAATTTTATTTAAAAAAATGTACTTAAATATTGTGTAAAATAAGGGAATACAAAAATATTTAATTCGTTTTTGAAACGCGTTAAGTATTAAAGATTATTTAAAATCATAGGAAAAGCTTAGGCAGAGACAAATCCTTAGTTTTCAGAAAAATTCAGAAGTAAAAAAAAATATTTTTTTCTTGTTTGTTATATAGCAAATTATATGTTTAAATGTTAATAATATTTAGATAACAAGTTTTTAAAAATAATTTTTTTAAATATTTTTTAGTGTAAATATATTTAAGAAAAATAAAATTCTTATATTTTACAAGTTTTTTTTTTAGAAAATTTATTATTAAATATGCAGTATGAAAAAAATTTGTAACTCACCAACTATATGCAGCATATCCTTCGAGTGTTTTATTAATTCGCGTTTTATTAAACGCCGCTCTTGCAAACATCTGGCATATGAACATTCTGCCATTTTGAAAATTAATGTATTTTTAAGTTTTTACATACAAACTTAAAGGAAAATATTTTATATGAAGATATAATCTTAAAAAAAATCAAGTTACAAAATTATTTCAGCCAAGAAAATTAACATAAAAAAATATGAGTGAAAGCGGATTTAATGCTGCGTTGTAATCTGCAAAGAAAGTAAATATTATTAAATTAATTTTATTAATATTTTGTATGTTCGAAATCTTTTTTGTTTAATTAAACTGGGAAAGAATCTTATTTGTGTTACGGTGTCGAAAACATTAACTATTTAATGTCAATAATTTAAGATTTCTAAATCAAATAATGTGGTATTTATATTACAATGAGCATTTTTAAGGAAAACTGCTAAACTTTGAAACAAAAAAGGATATAAGTATGTATTTATAATTAAAACTTTCAAAGTTGCTGGTATCAATGCCAATTCTGTGACAATTTTTAAAGCCCTTTCAATCACAATTTTCTCCACTACAAAATAAAAAATATATTTTCATTTTTAAATAATTTTTGCAAATTTTGTTTAAATAATATTGAGTTTGAGAAATAAAAGTGATCTACATGGTATTTAAAAGCCTTGTTTTTATCTTAACTAGGAAGGCCAACAAAGATTTGGTATAAAAAATATTTAAAAAATTGGGACTACGGGAGATTCGGCGTTTTTTGATTCCGTTTCTTAGTGCACAAAAGTATTTATTCTAGAAAAAAATAGCATGATGTTTGAGAATGATATTTGAAGAGTATTTAGAAAAGCTCACCACTATTTGTTTTAAAAATAATGAAAAATTTTTGTTATGATAAATAGCTGAAAGTGTAAAAGGTAAAAAGTTTTTCAAAAAATTAGGAATATTTTAAAATTTAATAAATAAAAACTACAATTAAAAAATGAAAATTCTAATTTTGAAAAGGATAAAATGTACAAAAAATATTTTGCCCGAAACGTTTGTATTGTTGTCCTTAGCATATGACTTTAGTTTAATAAAAATTTCTTATTATTTTAGTACTTATCTTATCCAAGTATCGATAACAAATTTTGAAAATATTAAAATTGTATAAAATTTCTTTTCTGTTTACGTGAAAGTTGGTAAAATTTAATTCCAGAAAAGTTTTTATTCGGTTTCGGTATTTTTCATTTGACATAACTGGTCCTAACCAACCAATGTGGGTTGATAATGATATCTTTTATATATTATTTTTACTTAAATTTAATTATTAACTAAATATTTACAGCATTCCAGAAAATGCACTTTAGTCTGCTAAATTTAAAATTTTTCCTGGTTTCTTTATAAATGATTTTACCCTTTGAATAAATTGACAATTATAGTGAATTAAGCTTGACCTAAAATTGTTATCTATTTTCCAGAGAATGCTACATCACATTTTGTGGGTATTGACTACTTTCCTGTTTTTTTTTTTTTTTTTGTTTAAATTAACAAAAAAATTTTTTTTAATTTTTTTTTTTTATATGGGAGAAGTTAAGAATTTTTTTCAATGCTCAATTATTTTGTCTAATAATTTCAAGAACTAACAACATTAGAAATTATTTTGTTTATATTTATTTGTTAAAAATTGTCTATTTCCCAACGCTGGGGTTTTGGTTATTATAACTGGTTCATAACGATTTTTTACATACAGTAAATTACTTACATTTTACTGATATTTGCCTTGCAATTATCTAACTAACCTTTGGTTAGCAAGTGATTTTTGGTCAATATATTTTTTATTTATTTATTATTTTTTATTATTAACACAAATGCATTGAAGTTTAATTGTTGAGCCCGGTGAAAAAATCTTATTTTAGTTACAGCAGCTTAGTATTTCACAACTTTTGTTTTAAACATTTATTTTTAAATTAATATTGTGAATTGAATAAATTATTATAATAATTTTTTTATATATAAAAACATTTCAAATATGAATAAAAATTTTAATAAATACAACAATTTCCATAATTTAGATATTTTTGCTTCTTTTAATGTATAAAAGTATATATCGCTCTGGTACAACAATAGTAAAAAAAGTTTTTAATTTCATTTCGACGTATGTGGAAAGGAAAATTTAAATGATCAATTTTTATAGGGTATTTAGACCTAGAAATTTCATAATTACGGCTTTTTTTTATAAACAGATTAGAAATTTTATGTAGAAATATAGAAGCTAACAGTACAGAGTGGTGCACAAACGGCATAATTTGGAAATTGTATAGCAGTTTCTATACATTAAGATTCCGTGAGTAAAAGAAAGCATCCCAAGGTAAGGCAACCCGAAAATGTAATTTTCGCAAGTCTGAGGTCCTAAAATCAAATACTAACGTAAAATTATTCTCTTTACTTAAGTTTTACGTTTGAAATTTTAACATTATAAACTTTTCAAAGCCTTGGTCTACTTAAGCATTTTAAGCTGCCTTCAAGCCTCAAAAATGAAATAGATATATTTTTGTTTAAAAAGCAAGAGTGATGTTTTTTTGGTAAACATATGCAAATTTCTCAAAAGAGTTTTTTTATTGAGCTTAAACACAAATTTTGTAGAAAAAAGTCTACAAAATTATAATTTTGGGATTTTGGAAGCATAAATTGGGAACTTTAAGATTGCGTTTGCTTAAATCTGTAATTTTTCTACTTATTTAGTCTAATTCATTAAAATAAATCAAATAAAAACTTGAACAGAGAAACAATATATCAGCTAAAAAAAAAAAAAAATAAAACAAAAAAAAATCAAATTAATGTTTGTTTGACTTTTATAATTTAATTTTCTTTCCTAATTTATTAAGCTCTAGTTCAGTATCTTAATTAAAAATATTGTTTTTTATTTAATAATATTTTGTCACACCGTTCTTCAGCAAACAAAAATATTTGTATTAAATTAAAAAAAAAAAAAAAAAAAAAAAAAAATACAACAAATACTTTATATAAATATTTTTCCTGTTTCCTGAAGATTCCACCCCAACGGTACATTATTTGACTGACCTACAGTCTAATACATTAGAAAAGGAAGCCCAAAACATTTTAATGCAAATTTAATATTTTTAGTAGAATTTGAGACAACTTTACTATTTTTTTAAATTTCTTTAACAAAGAAATCCTTTTCTGTCCCCATGTACAATATAAGTAAGTAATATTTTAAAGTTTTCAAACATAAATATTTTTTAAATCTTCGTTCTAAAGAAAAAAACTGCAAAAAAAAAATAAATTTTTTTAATTACTAATTTTATCAATTTTAAAATCGTTAATTCTTATTATAATAGTGCGTTTCCATTTACGTGATTTTGTCTAAAACACTTGATTTGCTCAAATCAAGTGTTTTGCTACTTGATTTCCCATACATTTTTCATGCTACCAAAACCACTTAAATCACTTGATTTCTTTCAAATCATGTCGAAAACGTATTTTTTCGAACTGATTTTGTCTTTGCAACACTGTGTTGTGTCTGGGATATTCAAGTCTAGCACCGTGTTATCTATTCAGATTGGATGTTTTTATCGAAAAAGTGACATTTAATTTAAAGTTTTCTTAAAAAAATATACTTTTTGGTACAAAAATTGTGTTTAAATGAATATATAATTAAATATTTGTAAAAGGAAAAACAAACGAAATCAGGAACTCGATTTTTTACAAAAATAAAATAGGGGATGTTTTTCAATGACGGAGAAAAGTGTCAGTGTTGTGTCGTTAATTCGAATATACAAAACAGTTTTGCTCAATGGAAACACTTCGAAGTGTTTTCCTCAAAACTAGTTGATTTCAAGTCAATGGAAACATAGTATAAAGTAACACCTTCAAATTAAAAATTTGGATTTCAATAAATTATTATTCAAACACTATTTAGTGTAGAGTCTACACTACACTGAAGACGATGCGGTAACCCATAATAGAACATAAGGAAAATTATGCGAAGTACATTATAATTCTCATTAGGTTTATGTCTACAAACTTATAAAGAGTTAAGATTTTGAAGTGCATATTGTTAGCTTTAACGAGTTCACTTCCTATGGTAAAATATTAATAAATCGTATTTTTCTTAAAAGGAAGTCCTTCTCAATTATCATTATTTCGCCTGAAAACGCAAACACAGCAACGCATATATTTCGTTAAAGTGGAGAGTTGGATATTAGAAAACTTTAAAGTCTGAGCGAAAGTAATGTAAATACAATGAATAAAGTCAAGCGACTCGATAAATTTAGTGATTAAAATAAATTATAAAACTTTTTTTCCATTCTGCTATTGCTCGACTTTGTTTAAACATTTTTCCACTTCTTAAATTTTTTATAAATTGAGATAAACTTTTTTGTTAAATTGTTGTTATCAATAAAATTAAGATAATTTAATTGTCGTTTTTGTTGGAAATTTTTAATGCTAATAAATTGCAAATAGTGTCTGTAAAAAAAATATAACTAGAAAAAATGGAAAAAATTATCGTAATTAAACGAGATTTATTCAAGGTAAAATACAGAACAAAAATTCAACAAAACTCGTTGTAATTTCAAGTCGCGTAAATATATGTTTTTTCATTCTGTTTCGATGCTGTTGTTGTAGCTATTTTTCAAATGTTCTAAAGTTCGTTTTTGGTTTAGAAAAAAGCAACTACAAAAAAATTAATTCTGTTTATTAAAATGAAGGTATAAAGTAAACAAAACACACATCTATTTTACAACGAAAATTTTTTAAATGGAAACGAAAATATGTAATAATGTATGTATGTAGGAATAAATGTGGTTGGTAGATGCAAATACTTGCACAAATTTATTAAAAAATATATGTTTAGAATTGTGTGAGTGGCTTTCCATGCCTTAAAGTAAAAAAGTTGTTTAAATTATTTTCTTGTTAAATATTTTTCATTATTATTCTGTTAGTTTCTGGTTTATTTGTTAAAGTATTTATATCTATTTATTTATATTTGTTGTTTCTAATTCAGCTAACTGCCGCCTTAAGATTTTTTATTTGTTGCTTTTATACTTTTTTTGTATGCTTCTGCTATTAATTTAATTTAATAGAAAATTTGTTGTTGTTGTTTATGAAATCCAAAATAGGTGATGTTTTTTTTTTAAATACCCTACATTAAGGTGGAAAAAATTGAGCTTTTTCCAAATAATGTATCTGGTCAATAACCTGAAAAAAAAATTGACTATAACGCAGTCTTTCTCAATGGATATGGATTTTTTACGTAAATAAATATTCATTTTTTAACAAAAAATACAAAATTCGAATACTAATTTAATCTCTTTAATATATCTTTGTAACAATATTAAGTTTATTCTTTTGGTTTTCTAGTCGATTATTCGGATAATCTTTTGATGAATTTTTTTTAGCTGTGAACGAGTACAATTGACTTTAAGGACCAGATGATTTCGTGTGATTCATAAGTACGTGAGAATTCTGATCCATGGGTTTTTTACCTACCTGGGTATCACCTCCACGAAGATGAGCACCAGCAATAGGAATCATTAGAAATATCAGATATTGTTGTCAGTGATCTCTGGGTTTAGTTTAATTTATTTTGCCAATTGCATTGTGTGTTTCTTTTTCCAAGTTTGAAGTTTTTTTTTTAGAAAGGGAAAAATGATAACAGGTTTTAAAGCCTTTTTATCGAGTGTGAGGAAAAACATTATGTCTGAATTACCGTCTCTTGTAAAGGACTCGTTTATTGCAGTAGATCCTATTAGTGAATCATTAAAAGTAATTCGTTAAAACCGCAAATCATATTAACGTCTATTCCAAATATATTATTTTGATGTCGTCTAGTTTAATGGATTTAGTGGGTCTCAAGGTTAGAAAGTCTGATGGAAGAGATAACGTACGCATGTGTTTCAACAGTGTTCTTTGAAGCTGAAGCTGCTTCAATACTACGTTACAAAGAAGTAGAAAATATGCTAAACTTTTATTTTGTGAAGTGGTTGGAGTACAAAAATTTACAGACTATTTAAAAACATTATACCGGAAATCTACAAATCGTTTTTTTAACAATAGAAATCTATTAATTCTCAAGCTATTGATAAGGTTTAGTCTTCACTACTAGTGATTTGTAGCGAACCTACGAGTCATTGTATATGGAAACTTGAGACATGCGTCCAAAACTAAATCAGTGAAACCGCTACGTTTGTTTCTTTTTCAGACTTCCAGTCCAATCTATTCTTTTGGTGATGACAGCGGTACTTATTGGTTCTATAAAAAAGCCAGACAGAAATTTTTTGTGACTCAAGGATGTTCGAATAGGGTTGTATAGCAATATAATTTTAAGAACCTGGGTGTATGTTTAATCATGGAGGTAAGAACCAAAGTCAAGTCTTTTACTCTCTCTATCTTCTTCTATCGTCATTGATAGTGCACACATTTTTGTCCGAAAATGCCTTGCAGAGATAGATATTTTTTAAACCGTATAATCCGCAAGGGAATTATGCTTTTTCGTAATACTTTCTCTGTAGTTCGTACCAGACGTTTACTTTCAGAACAGAATATATAAAGAGTACGTAAGTCATTATACACCTAAGTATTAATCTTATTACAAATAAATACATAAACATTAGTCAATATTTAGTATCACACTTGTCTTTTAATTCTTTTACATAATAACAGCTTTAAAACAAAAAATTTTAATTCAATATTTGACAGTCGCAATTTTTTTAATTTTCCTCTCTAACCCTCCCACCATCAACACTTAAAATGGTTGTCTCCTTATTAGTTTTTGTCTACAGTATTCTACTTGTAAAGGTACTGTAGACTTTTAATTTAATTCTATTGGATTTTGTTGAAATTAATTTATGCTAAATTGTTGTAAATAGAAAAACGTGTTTGGGTTTTTATTTTCTTAATATTTTATTGAATTTCGCTAAGACTTGTCTTATTGTGTTTTTGTAAATTATTTTCAGCTGTACATTTTTTATTTAAGCAATGATTTCGAATTAAATTCTCATTTTTTATTTAGCAAAGCGAATAAAACAAAAAATAAACAAAAAAAGTGATATTCAACTTAAAAAAATTATTTGTAAACTAATTGCTTACAGTGAATTAGTTTAAAGTCGTCATAGTAGTGCAGTAAGTGATGGAAGAAAGGTGCGGCGGTGACAGCAGCGAAATTTATTGAATTTCATAAATTTCTATGACTAAAATTGGTTTCCTGGTACAAAATATAAAAAAACCTAAAAACAAGTATTTTGAAGGTTATAAAAAAAACATTCTTTTCGTATGACTGGTTTTTGTTGTTTTCAAATGTATGAATATTTTAAGGAAATTATTGCATTAGAAAAGTATTACTTAATCAAATTATAAACTTATATTGTTATATATGAACTCAGTTTTATTGATTACTAAATGCTTAATAAATAAAAAACTGGATGTAAAAAAAAACATTCTTAAAATCATGCCTTATAGATTCAAATGTTTGAAATTAAATTTCGTTTAATTGGATTTAAGGAACAAACTTTAAATAGATTATTCATGCTCTTAGTAAAAAATTAACTAAATTTTAAACCCCTTAATGAACCAAACATAATTTTAATTAATAATAAAACAAATTTTCTTAGCTTTTTAGTAAATTTTATAGAAGGTTTAGTAGATTTAGTGGTCCATCGTCTACGAATTTCTGGTAAGCAGGTCCATAAGTTAAGCTATTTAGTTTTGTACACTCTGGATATTCTGTCAGCACCCTCTTTTTAATCCTTAATAAAAACAAGTTCATCGAATGGGGAAGAAACTGAGCAATCGTAAAGATGTTCCCTATTCAAAAATATTTACTTGGGGATGTTTAGAACCGCATTTAAATAAATTAGCCGAAAGTTAGTTGGACTCACAAAAGGAGATTTCCGTACTGTGCATGGGCCAAACTTTAACTATTATTTTATACCGTTAGTATTTTTTGCTAAGAATTTCACATGTCTGCCTGTTATGAATCAGAAGGTAAGAGAATATATTCCGCCTTTAGGTCTTCTATTGGAACACATTTTAATTTTTTTAAACATTTTTCTCCTTTGTTATACACTCCATAAATAAAATGGTTCAGCATATAACGATTTGAAAAGATTAGGTGAAAAAACACGTCTCTGTGGCGTCACCCTTTAACTTTTATTTTTTATATTTCTTGTAAAGGCAGACATAAAGCTACAAACTCCACATAAATTTAAAATATCTGTTAATAATAGGTTTAAAATGGGAGAAAACGTTTGTAAAAATAAGTTAATATGGCCACACCTTTTAATTTTAAAATTTAATTTTATACTTATCGCTATAGCGAAAATAGTTTAACTTTTAAGTGTTCATCTGTATCGGTTTAAAGATGCAAGTGAATGTGAAGCCTCTATGGGGACACCCGTTAATAGTTCTTTATACTGTGGGTAAATTTCAAATGTCTACCTATAACAGTTAAGTAGAACATTACGTCACTTCCTTATAATGGATGTGATATTAAAAAAGTACTGTGTAGATTTTAAGCCACTGGTCCTAGTGGTTGCAGAGATAAAGAAATTGACGTTCCTATGAGACTGCCATATAATTTTTAACTTTTTATAATTATGTTAAGGTTTCAAGTGTTTAGCTATTACAGTTCCAAAGAAATACCTGTAACAGACGGACGGAAATTAAAAAAACAGGGCTACGTTTGATCGATAGGTAACAAATAATTAACTTAGTTTAATGCAAAAACAAACCGAATAGGCAGTACAATCTTAAAGAAACTTTCAAAATTTAAAAATGAAGGTGTTCAAAAAATATAAAATCTCAAATATTGAAAGACTTCTTGATATTAAATGCAACAGTAGAGAACTTTATTGCTGAGGTAAAGAAACTGTCAAAGGAATTAATTTGATTTAGACAAGTGATCGAACAAGTGATATATCTTTTTGTCAATTCAATGCTAGAAAACGGTGATTGCTAGGAAAACATAAATTGTTTAAAAGCTGCAAATAGAAAGCCTACTATAGGTAGGCAATCAGTTCAGTTCGGTATTTTCAACAAAGTTTTCTTTCTTAATTAGAAAGAAATGGAACACTCTGTAATTTTATTAAAAAACATATGATACTGAGACTTTGGAATACCACTGAAGAACTGACTTGAGTATAGAAGTTTGCGTTCAAGACTTAAAGATTTTTTCCAATCCCATCTAAGAAACTCTTAATTGCTGATTACAAAATTCTCTAAAAATCTTCATATTATAATTGAAAGATACAAACTTCATATTATAGTAAAAATCGGTTAATCGCACAGATACAATTGGCAATAAACTCAACAGGGGTCAATAATTACTAACAATTTTTAAAACACAATTGAGAGTAAAATTGTTTAAGGAAAAGAGGAAACAAAAAAAATTAACAAAACGACTAAATTTTTCATTTCTCCATGTGAATTTTACAACTCTGATAAAAAAAATTTATGTAAAAATGACATTTACGAAAGAACCTGTTCGAGTAAAAATTTAAATACGAAAAAGACATCAAAAAGTTGTGCATTTCTCAGTTTATTTTGCCACTAGAAAACTATTTAAAAGGGTGTGGGAGCTCTTTTTCAGCAGGCAAGTGTCGTTATTAAATTTTACGAAGACTTCCACCGCATAAGTTCAACTCAAATCTTAACAATTCTACTTGTTGCTTGCATTTTGAGATCGATATGCGAATGAATCATTTAGAGAAATTTTTTGTTTTTTGAAACCCGCAAAACAAAGAACACATAGAATTTTTTTCTGTTTTTAATAAAGGATTCCTTCTGAATTTTATGTTGGTTTTATTAAAATTTGAACATGAGAATGTTTCGTATGTGAATGTGTGCAGAAAAAAAAATCATACATATGCATTGTGTAACACCACAATCATTTTTGACACAAGTCTGCATGGATAACATGCGTTGTCATTACACTGATGATATTTTTATTTAATTTTTTTGCAAAGTTTAAAAATATAAGAATTTTTTCATTTTGTTTTACAGGCAACAAATAAAAATCCATATCGAAGTCATGAAATCTAATCTGTGTTTGATTATTTAAAAATAATTTTTTGACTGCGTTTCAAGGGTTTTTTAATCGTCACACCTTAATGTACAATAAAAACAACAATTTGCATTGTAATAATTTAAAAATGTTGTCTTATTTTTCAAAAAAAGGCTCATGAAAATTTCAAAATATGAGCAAAAAACGATACAAGATTCTTTTAAAGTTTTCTTTTAAAAATTTATTTATTTTAATAATTTAGTTTTTTAATAATTTATAAACCGTTACGTTAGAAATAAATCACTGAAGTGATAGCGAAACCAAAACCATGTCCTTCATTTTTCAATAAAACTGAAATATATAGTGGAACGCTCATATAAAAGGACACATAATGTTGCACGTAAAAAGGATATTGAGGACAATCATTTTTTATTTGATAGGAAGTTGCATCATTTAAATTTTAACATAAAAAACGTAAAATATATTGATATCAAAAAATTGCGAAAAATTGTAAAAACAGTGAAATTAAGAAAATTAAAATATTAAATATGCAATAAGATTTTCATAAATTAACCAAACTGGCAAGAAATCTCCAACATTAAAGGGAAGCAAATCTTACAATTTCCAAAATAAAGACCAAAAATCCAAGAATTGGAATTTTTTACTCTTTTGTCTATAAAGTACGCATATGGACTGGGGGTCACGAAATGCAAACAAATTCAAACAATTCGAAGAATATATAGCTTTTTTACGGCGGTCTTCTTTTCCCGATCGCAGCTTTGGAATTTTAGAACATAAATGCTAAATTCAAAATTGTAATGTAAAATAGGTCAAACTAAAGGACATCATTCTTCTACAAGAATAAAGAGTTTTATACGAAATTTTGTTAAAACGTACACATAGACTTAACAACAATAAATAAATTTTATATATTCCTCAAAAATATTTTTTTTACCAAAACGAAAAAAAATTGACGACCCTTTTTTTGGCTAAAATACAAAAAAAATCAATAATTTTAGGACGCTTAAAATTCGATCTTTTTAAAACATTAATATGCAGATTAAAGAACTATTCTACAAATATTGAGAAGGCCTTTAACACCATGTATAATTCTTAAAAATCAGAGAGAAATTAAAAAAATTCGAAGGATTAGAAAAATTTGCAGATGCGAGGTACTCAACTTTAAGACTTCATAGCGCCATCCCTGGAAAGTCGATGGTACCCAGCTTTAAAACTTAAGTTCAAATGTTCCTCTGCTATAATTATGTAAAATTTTGGCTCAATCGGTGTAGCCTTTTACAAACAACTGAGTTATTTCCAAAATATCTTGATTCTGCCACACTGTGCCGCTTTTTGTGGTCTAAATTCATACGTGGATTAAAGGCGCATGTTTTTTGAACAAGACCTTTAAATGTTTGAGTCCGTGGATAGCGCCAATAGTCTGTTGAAGTGTTTCTTTAATAAATAAGAAATCGTAAGTACATATTTAACTACATACTGAAAGTTGAGAATAAACAAAATTTTAATAGAATTTTTAATTATTTTAGGTTCCAGAAATAATAAAACTTTAAATGTAAGATGCATTTTCTAAGGGAAGATAAGCAACAAATTCTAGAATAATAAATATTTTTCCCAGTGTTGAGAGCTACAAACTGTTGCATGTTATTCTTGCCAAAACAATACCCAAATACAACCACAAAAAATATCAAGATAACTTCAATTCTTTTATATTGTTTTTTTTTTTTTTTGGAAAAAGTGGGAGTTGGTGACATTTACACAGAATATGAAATCTACGAAATTGAAGCGAGCGAGAGAGAAAAAAATGAACATTCTGCACGATGTTGAAATTTCTTTGTTAAAAGCAAAAATACGTTTGTTGTTCTTATTTTAGCAGTTGAAAAAATAAGAAGAAAATAATAAATAAAAAAAAAAATGAAAAGACTGAAAATACTGAAAACGATACACTGCTGCTGCTGCTGTTGCTTTTGCTGTTTAATTTCAGTAGTTTTACAGGTTCCGACACTGCTCCTCAACTAGTCTGACACTAGTGTAACGGGAAAAGGAAATGTCACACATATACACACAAACACATGCACTTAACACAAATTTCAGCAAAAACAAAAAGAGAGAACAGAACATACAATCACATGTTAAATGAAAACTTTTCGAGTGATGCTGATAATAGTTTTCTGTTTTCTTTTGTTATTGTTGTTGAAATTATGAAAGTTTGTGTGAGTATTGTAACTATAAACATGTCCTTTCATTCGTATGCACACCCAAATTCAACAATTTAAAGGCCAATCTGCAAAAATAGAAGCAACATGGACCACAATAACCAGACTGTGTCATACTTATGGTAAAAAGTAACAAAGACAAAAGCATCATTTAAAAGAATTGTATGTGTAAGGGCCGAGACCAGCTAAGCTAGATATAGCAAAATATTTTGAATTAGCTTTGGATAATGGATCTATCAATTATTATCAGGAACAATATGATTGGTACCATTGAAGAGTTTTTAGCTAAATAAGTATAAAAAACCAAAATGAGGATAAAAAAGAGCTGCCTAATCCCTTACTTTTATAATAGAAAAATGTGCATTTTCTTGCCAGCTACAGTCATATAAAAGTTGTTTCTTTTCATTCTCCTTATTTCTGCATTGGCAGCAAATACTGTATTAAACCCTTGGCCTCTGTTCCATTTATTTTAGTGAGACTGTCACCTGAAAATGTGTATGTTATGTTAAGCCTCGCATCCATATTATTGACAATTGAGATGTCCCCTTAATGTTCTATTTAGTTTTATCACCAATTTAAAGTTTGCAAAAGAATAATATTTTATGCTTTCGTAGCGTAGTAGGATATCAATGGTGTAAGAGTCCAACTTATCAAGATTAGCATCCTTATGAAAAAAATCGTTACTCCTACACTAAACTAATTTAGAGCCATCGGTGTTTCTTCCATGTTCCTCTGTAAATCTAAACACCGTAAAAGCTGTAGATATCACATCAAATGAATTAACGTGCTTAGTTTAAGAGTACTGTTGACGTGGAGTTAAAATAGAATTTCTTGATAGTCCTTACCTCTCAACGCCAATTCACCACAAAAAAATCAATAAACAATAATCATAGGATTTTATTTGCCATTTGTGTTGTATCCTGTTTAGAACAGGAGGTTCAGAAGTCAGCTTTAAAATACTTTCTAATTTGAAAATTAGTTGTAGTTAAGATTAGAAACGTTTCGGTTTCCCTTTTAGATTAAATTTGTGTTTTAAAAGAACATCTCAATTATTCTTTTCCTTTTCTGTTTGAAGCTAATATTTCTTATGGAGGAATCTGACTGTTCTAATGAACTGGAATTATCTAGTTCAGTCGTTCCACAAAGTATTTTATTTTTGATAGTGTTAGTGTTATAACGGTTTCATTGGTATGCTTTTTACAATTTCGTTGTTTTAGTTGTTGTAGGTCTTTAGCATATTAAAGTTTTTTATTTTCTTTTATCGTTTTTTGCTTAAATATTCCGACTTTCTCTAAATGCTAAAATATTTCAACAAGTGTGAATGGCTACTCTGAATCTATGCACGTATTCACTTATACAATGAAATTTTTAATATTTTTTTCTTTGTTTTAAAATGTTCGTGTACTTGTGTAATATTTTTCTATGTATTTGTATTCGTCGTTTCCTGTCGTTTTAATATTATTTAAGATCGTTTATTATAGCAGAAAAAAAGTTTACTAAAAGGAATCGAAAAATGTTTTCATGTATTTGAAAATTTTCGAGGGCAACGACTTGTTGCGCTTCAGTTTTTTTTTGTCTTTTCTTATTCGTTTCATTTCGTTGTGTGTGTTTTAGTTTTCTGTAATTCCATTTTTTGTATTATGTAATTTTTTATAGGAGTATTTTAAGAATATAATGTTTTTTAAATCTCACTTTAATTTTAGTTTAATATAAATCTTGTTATTTATCATTTTTTTTCTTGTGTGTAAGAAGGAGATGGTTTTGCTAAAGATGGGGAAATACGTTTATGTGGACATAAGGAGTTGTGAAAAGTTCGATAAATCTTTGTTATATAAACTTTAAGATAAAAATTTAACTAAAATGCTAAAATCAGTGTATTAAAAAAGAATTTTTATTAGACTTTCAAAGCAAAAAAAAAAAAAAAAAACATTACAAAGGTTTATTTTTTAAAACTTTTGTTTGGATATTTCTAAAAAATCATGTGTCTGTTTAATCCCATTTTCTCTCCAAAATTTCAAAATAATTGGTTAAGTGGAGGATTTTTTACTATAACTACAAAGTGTATTAGTCATATGTGGCAAATTAAAATGTTCTTAACAAAGTTTCATTAAATGTTTCTTGCTAAAGGAAATAGCAAAACTGATCGCACCTTCCATACTGTAATAGATGTTGCATTATAGGTAAAAAAATAACAATAACGGCGATTTTAAAAATATGTTTTTAAAGATTGGATTTATTATTCCCGTGGTATGATTTTAATTTTAAATACAAAAATGTATATTTGATATGGACACTGAAGTAGAGAGAACATTTTTCTAAGTGTTTTAGAATTCGATAATTACTAATGTTTCAACTTTACTAACTTTTTCTTATAAATTTTAAAAGAAGTTTTGATTTTGAACTTTAATTTAAATTAACAAATTAATAATGGTTTTCTATAGTTATGGCTTAAAATATATAAACTGTATTTATTCAATTATATTTTTTGAGCTACTTTCATTTCTATAGAAACCCTAAGAAGAATTAAAACTATTGCAAAAGTAGGAATTAAAAAAAAATTTCAACTGTGGCGAAATAGTTTGTAAGTTCTCATAAGTTGTGTTTTTTTCTAAAGCTACCTTTACAAGACATGTTTCTTACATCTGACTTTTTAATGTGTGTGTGTTACAAACATAAATTAATATTTACGACTGATATAACTATAATTTGTTTACAACAGCTGATCTGCTCCCAAATTTTATAAAAACTGGTTTTTCTTAAAAGTAGTGACTGAAAAAAAGGATTCAAAAACTAAAACAATTGAGTTGTGTAGTGTTATTTTAAATATTTCAAAAAACAACAAATAATCAAAAACAAAAAACTAAGTTTCCTTTTTTTACTAATTCGCTTTTTTCTCTGTACAGATATCTAAGCCGTTTGAATTCAATGTGGCTTATTGCCGTCTTAAGATATTTTTGTGTGCGTTACGGAATTACTGAAAACTTGACAATTTCAACTATCTTGTTTTACTCTAAATATAAAGAAAATCAGAGTGCATTGAATAATGATATAGAATTAACATAATTTTTATTTCACAGTTTAAAGCAATTTCAGATTTTGGTCATGGCTAATGCTACCGCCAATGGTCAACCTTCGTTGTTTGCTTTCATACGGCATACGTTTTTGGCAATACTTTTTGGAATTATAAAAACAGTTTATATTAGATTGTTTCAACAGCCCTACATGTGTGTATTTTACAGTGGGAAATTGAACATGGCAGATGTAAAAAAAACATGTCGTGTATGTGAAGCTTAGGCATTTGGAAGACTTTTCACATAATTTTGACAGTAGCTTAAGACAGTTGTCTTAAAAAAGCTATAGTTTAATCTTTCATCTAGATAAATAATAAAACAGTAACAGAGTCATTTTTTTACATTAAATATTTTTGAAAATTTTGTTGCTGGGGTAGATAATGATCGATATGAAATACAAAACACCTTATTTTGGAAGTATTGTTTGTCTGTCTATCCGTCTCTATGTCTGTGTTGATATAACGTAAAAGCTTCTGTATGGATTTGAATAGAATTTTGTGAGGAGTTCCCTTAAAATCTTGGTTCAAATAAAGAATCATTTTTTTTGTAAAGAAAATAAAGATGCAAATGTGAAAGCACCCAATTTTACGGGTATAATAGATAGGTAATAGAACAGTTGTCAGTAAATTTTATATTTGTAGCTGGTTAATTTTTAACACTGTTTTCAACAAACCATAAAAAACAAATTTTTCTAAATTTAAATTTGTTGAAAATTAAAAATGCTATGCGACGAAATCGTAGACACTGCTAGTTTAGAATAAATTTTTAGTTTTTCCACCTCCTCAATTTATTAACAAATAAGTTGTAATATTTTGCGCATTAAATGAAATAACATAAATTGTATATTTTTTATGTGAAAATCTTATTCGAACTATAAATAAATGAGCTTGGTTTCAAAGCAGTGATGTCAATTTACTAAAGCACTCATTTCCAAAACAAAGCTGAGCTGAGTGGTTAAGAAAACATCCATTTAAACAAAATGTTGAATTACTTTTTACTTTTTTATTATTTCACATATTTCATCTCTTTAGAACTAAATGTAATATGATAAAATAAATTTTCATATGGATCATTATACTTGGAATGTTGCTTAAAACCTTCAACTAGAATTGAAAATTTAATCGCTTTGCAACTTAAACTATAAATTTTATTTAAAAGCCGTTTAATGCCGTTGCAAGAAACTGCTTCTTTTTCAATAACCTTCAACAAATTATTTAAATAGCTTGCAATAACAACCACACCAACAACGGCATAAAACTGCAAATAAAAAATGGCAACAATGAATATTACAACTCATCACCAACATTAGGGTCAAGTACAAGTTGAAATCTTAATACAACAAATCGGTGAAATAATGCAACAAACAAACAAACAGCTAAAATGAAGAAATAAACAAAACCATGACAGCATCCACCACTAAGAAAAATTCAAGTACCTGTATTTGTATTGTCTAAACAAACAAAAAATATCAAATGATACCAAAAACATAACAAAAAAAAAAAAAAAAAAAAAACGAAAAACAAAAAAAGACTGCACACAAATAAAATTAAAGATATTTGTCGAAGTTAAAATACCTGATGCAAACAATATTTTTAGTTTAAAAAAGTATTCACATACACATACACAAGTTTAATCTGAAGCATACAAGATCCAACTTGTTGAATGAATTCAAATGCAAAATATTTACAATAATCAAGCCAACAATGCTAACAGCAGCAACAACATAAATTTCTACGACAACGACAACATAAACGTCAACAACAACAACATCGACAACTTTGAATGCAACTCCATTAGCTACAACAAATTTTAGCAACTGTGGCAGTAGAGCGGCATTAACCAAGTGCCAAGACCAAGTCCAAGTGCACTGTTATTACAACAGCAAATCTAAGACAGATATACAAAAAAAAAAAAAATAATAACAACAACAGCAACTATAAACTATGGATTTTTTTAAGCAACGTCAATATAAACAACACACCTTTATATGTTTGTGAATTAATGTTAACACAATCTACACCGTGAGAAAGAAAAAACTAAAATTATAAATATTTAAACTTGATCTTTGTGTTTGGCTTAAAATGAATTTTTCGAAGATCGCACGTTACTTTTGTATCAGTATGGTGGACTGATCTTTCAGACAAATTGTTCTATTTTCACATCCAAGATTCGGCAACAAACTAGAAAAAAATTGAGGAGAAGTTTATATCAGGAAACCAAAAATACTTTAGAAATTAAGAAAAAATTTCTTAAATTACAAATATCGCAAAAATCGTAAATTAAGTTAAAGTTTAGAAAATTAAAAAAAATATGTATTGAAATAAAAAATTAACTAAATAATGTTTTAGCACCAAATAAAAAAATACAAAAATTTCCAAAGCTTAAATTAAAAAAAAAAAAAAAAATTTGATCCAAAAATAAACGATAGCAGTCACTTAAGGTAAAAATTCACCAAAAATTTTAAATTTAGAAAAATTAAAATGACCAGATAAGGCATAAAATCCTATGCAAACGAAATAAGAATTAAATTCATAAATTCGCTTAAAAACAGGAACAAGAAGAGATACTAAAATTCACAACAATTTAGAAAGTACCTGACAAAAACCGTATTATAAAGGAAAATTAATTAAAAATTAAAATATTTTTTTTCATAAATTCGCTTAAAAACAGGAACAAGAAGAGATACTAAAATTCACAACAATTTAGAAAGTACCTGACAAAAACCGTATTATAAAGGAAAATTAATTAAAAATTAAAATATTTTTTATTTCTTAAAACGACCAAATTATGACAAGCAAGACACTAAAGAAAATAATTTACTAGTTACATCACTAAGCATCACTCTTTTACATATACAGTATTGTTCGACACCTAAGCAACTTTTCCCCAGTAAATACTCATGGTCGTATATGTTCTCTTTAAATAGATTAATGAAAAATTTCCCTTTTATTTATTATTATACATATAGTCTACATACTAATAATAACAACAAAAAATACATTTTATGTCTTTGGAAGAAATTATAAAGCAAAAACAAAATTAACTTAAAAATTCGCTGATCGAAACCTAAGCAACTTTTACATTGTTGCATTTGTTGCGGCATATTAAGAAAAACAACAACAAAAATTTTAAACAAAAATTTTAGTCCCGTTATGATTGCTATTGAAAAAAAATAATTTTGGTTGATTTTATGCATTTAAGTACTACCAATTCTTAAGAAGTGCAACCATGACGCGAAGACGTTATGGATCATCTTTTAAGTTAAAGATTATTGAACTTTTTAATAACGGTAAATCCTAGATTGTTCTACCAAAGCAATTGAATATTAATAAATCAATAGTTTCCCGACTTATGAAAAAGTATAAAGCTACTGGGAAAGTAGAGGAAGCAGCCGTCTAGTTAAAAAAATTCCATTTATTTCGTCGAAAGACATAGTGATTGAGCTTGAACTTCAGATTAGTTCTTCCACAGTAAGAAAACGTTTATTGGAACAAAACTTAAGGAGCTTTTTGCCATCTAAGAAGCCTATGATAACTAAGAAGCATTTAAAAAAAGAGGTTTGTTTGATTGATTGCAACATAGTCTCTGATTTTCTCAGCTTTTTGGTTGGCTTAGGTTGGATTTTGCTAGAGCACTTATGTATTGAACTATATTCCAAGGGAGAACTGTTTTGTTTAGTGATTAATCTAAATTTAACTTACTAAATTCAGATGGAGTTTGCCACGTGAGAAGACCAAGAGGAAAGCGGCTACATCCTCGGTACTCAAAAGCCACAATAAAGCATGGGGGTGGAAATGTAATGGACTTGTTTTTTCGGCCAGTGGTGTTTGTCCCTTTGTAGAAATTCAAACATAAATGGACCGTTTTGTTTACAGAGGCATTTTAGCAACTCACATGCTTAACTATGCTGAGTGGGAAATGCCACATCGATGATTGTTTCGACATGACAATGACCCTCTCACTCATCGAAGTTAGTCAAGGATTGGCTATCAGCTAATGGGGTTCAAGTTTTGGATTGGCCACCTCAATCGGCAGACTTTCTTAAAAGTATTTTTTTTTCTAAACCTTTAAATTTTTCACACATAAGAGCTCATGCAAAACTGGGAAATAACGAACTATTTTATAGTTGTAACGTTTTTTGTTAACCTGTTTATACATTCAGAGCCTAATTAAGTTCCCTACAGTAGCGGACGCTTGAATATTTCAAACTTAATTTATTTCTGTACACTCCTCAAGTGTACAATCCGCCTGGTTTTTGCTTCTCAAGCACTTGTAATCTGTTACGGTCCTGGATTTATTTTTTTTCGGAAGTTTTTGCTATATGTTATGTTATGTATCATATTAATAATTTTTCAATGAACTGGCCTTGGGTAAATTTTTTTTTATTTTATTTAAAAAAAAAAAAAAAATGCAGAAAAGGAGTCACAGAGAGAACAACGAAGAAATGCTTTAGGTTGTGTGTGAACTTCGTCTAACCAAACTAATATTGATTAATTTAGTTGGTTAAATAGTAGTTGGTTTAATAGACAGATGCGAAGAATGCTCATTAGGAATGTAGCGATTCAGAAAATGCAGCATTACATTCTGCTGATATCTAAATTTTTTTGTTTTCTTTGGGAAACATCCGCTTACATTTGTAAATAATTTTTCTTTCTAGAAATTTAAAAAAATTGAAATAAAAAAATTAATCGACGCCTAATATTCAACTTCTGATTTCTAAAGGAATTAAATAATTATTTTTTGTTTTTGTATTTCTCTAATTGTATGTGTATGTGAGTAAGTTTTTTAATCGTGTTTCTTTTTATACATTTTTTTTTTGGGTGCTGCTACATTCAGATTTGTAGGTGAATAAAACCATGAACGTTGAGTTCAAGACACAAGTAACTAAATCAAACATAAAATACACACAAAAAAGTAGTAAACTTAAACAAATTGGTGTGAATTTATAGCAACAACAAAAACTACAAACAAGATCTCTATTGATCTTGTACTTAAAGTGTACGAGGTAGCTTTAAGAAGGTTTTTTTTAAGAATAAGAACAGATACAACAATCACACTTTACCAAAGCCAATAAAGTTTTTAGATCTTTTCAAGTAAGTAAGAACTAAATAACATTAGCAATTGCTTGTGGTGTAATTGTTGTTTGTTAAAAGTCGACATTGTCTGGCGTAATGTTAGTGTTATTTAACAATAATTTTGTTGGCGCTTGTAACCAATAGTTTTTCTCGCTCTCATTCTGGTTACAAGATCGTTTGAAATGACTTTTAAATGCAGTTAAGTCTTAAGCTTAAGTCAAGGTTTTCCCGTTTTTTTTTTCTTAGACTGTTTTGTTTATGATCATCATTATCAATAATATCTCCATCATATTGATCGTCATTATTTTTCATCTTTTTTTTAGGAGCCCTGTTTATATTTAAAATCGTTATAAAAAAAGCCATATAAATTGGAAATGCACTTTAGTCAAATGTGTGTTACTGGATCTTGTGTAGCATGTAGTTTCGTTTTCAATGTCTCTTCCTGTGTGTATATGTGTACATGTGTACGTGTGTGTATATGTGTGATTTCCATTGTTGTGGCAAATATTTTGTTTGTAAATCTTTTGCATTGAGATGCCAACATTAAACTGCTGGTGGAGCTTCTGCTATAAAAATTATTATCTTTTTGCCTGCCTCCAAGGTGCTATTGTTAATGTTTTATTGGTATTATCTTTGCTGGTTCTGTGCTCTGCAGTTGTGTTCTATTCTGTTCCTTTTCTTTCCTCTTTTGTTATCTTTGTTTTCTAATGGTTACGAGTGTGTGTTATTTTTTAAAAGATATGATCATGTAATACAACCATTACAATTAGTTGTTATTGTACTTAAATGATACTTGAAAAGTTATATTGTTGTTAATGATCTTGCTAATATTTAAGCCCATATGTTAGTTGTTGTTGCTGTAGTTTTGTGGCAATTTAACCTGTATTAAAACATTATGTTTTTGCATTTAGAAATTGTGTAATAAATATTCGTTATGGTAATGAAGTTGGCAATGGGAAGTCGATAAAACAAAATCTATTAAAAATTTATGGCTTAAAAAGTGTTTGTTTTAAAATGAAAATAAATGGACATGTTATGAAGACGTAAATTGTAGTTTTGTATTTAAAATATGAAAGCGCATGATTAGAAAGACAAAAATACTTCTCATTATATTTTGAAAATGAAAACAAATCCATCCTATCGCTTCAGTAATCGTTTCAGTGATTAGCTAGATTTAATTTGGTGGCATGTTATAACTCTGACGGACATAAGGTTCGTGGACTTTATGTCACTTCTGCTGCGAAGTCACACTACTGTCTATAAGAGAGATATAACGTTTATATAAACTGATATGCAAAAAAATCTATGGTGAGCGAAGCCGGTGTTGGTTATACTATAGAGGACCGACCGCAGGCCGACTATGCAGAAAATCGTTAAAAGGAGAAGCTGGTGTTGGTCACACCAATGAGATGGAAATCGTTGTGCCTAGCCAAAAGCTGGCTATGCAGAAAATCTTTGATAGGCAGGGCGAAGGCCGCCTCTGAGCAGAAAATATTTTGGTGTTGGTTATAATATAGAGGAGAAAATTCTTGGGCATAACTGAGGTCCGACTATGCAGGAAATCTTTGGAAAGCAATGTTGTTGTTGTTCATAATGCGATCAGTATGACATTTTAAAAGTGACACTATGTCCGTACTAAAAACGACACAATGTCTATGAATACCCTATGACATTTTTCAAAACGACACAATATCCATTATGTCACTTTTGAGTGCGACAGAAAGTCCATGGACATTATGCGCGTGGACACTATAACACGCCACGATATAATTTATGGAATTTATTTTTTAATAACATTAATAACTTTTTTAGACAAATTTAATATCTGTTATTTGTATATAACTTAGATATGGACAGCAAGTGACGTTTTGCTCAGGATCTTAGAAAAAATCTTGCTCATGCGCGCTGATTCATGAATTTATTTTTTGACTCACGAACAAGTTGAATGATGGGGTTTTTCTAAATAACTAACGAAACGGCATAAATGTAAATGCATAACAAAATTTGTACATATTGTTGTTGTTGTTGTTCAGGTAATAGTTTATTAAAACTGTCCTTACAACTATCAAAAATTCTCATTTTCAGCGCCTGACAACAACTTGAACTACAATTTTTCTTTTAAAAAAAATTTTTTTTTACCGCTACAATAAAAAAAAATTTATGCTTAAATGCTAACCAAAACTTGTTTATGGAGAAAAAATAATTGTTTACAACAACTAAAATTTTTTTGCTATTACGAACATTATTACAGTAAAAATAGAATGGCTCCTGCGACCATACCATGACAATGCTTCTTACCTTTATATACTTGACGGCAGGGGAAGTACAGAGAAGTACCCCAGTTTCAATGCAGCATAATTTAAATATGCGAAGATGATTTGAGTATTCTCCAGCAGAAAAAGTATTTCGCAAAACACAATGCCAGCTCTCTGACAAGAGCTATTTTTATTTGCTATGAAATAAAAGCACAAAAGGGAATTACAATTCATATATCCTGTTTATGAAATTACACAACATAAATTTTAAAAATTTGTTAATTAGAAACTATTTTATATTTATTTTGTTTTGCTGTTTCGTTGGTTTATCTTATTCTTCGCTAGGGGCCAATTGCGAATGAAATAATGGATTTAATTTAATAAAATGGTAAAAATAATACTTTTTTAACAAGTGTTTATGCCTGAGTCCTCCCGATCATTATAAAATATTTTTTAATATTTATTTGAAGTTTATAATCTAAAAGGCACTTGAATTCAAAATACTTCAACTGAATTTTCTAAATTTAAAATAGTTTGCGATAAGTTGACTACGGAAAACAGATACATAAAAATAAAAATATTTTCCCACTTATTTTAGGTCGTGCCTTGTATATCTTTTTTAGAATTTTCTTAACCTCTGTGTTAAAGGTTAACTTAATGTTTCCTCTTCTAACTAAAGTAACAGTTTAAAGTTTATCTTAAATAAGACCTTTATATAAAATTATAAAGCAAGATACTTTTTGAAATATTTATAAAAATCAGGTTTTAAAATTTATCTGTAGTGAGATTTCACATTTAAAACGGATATAAATAGTTAATGTAATATTTAAAAAAAAAGATCAAATCAAGCTCAGAAACTCAAGTTGAAAATTTAAAATAAAATAAAATAAAATTAAATGAAAATAAAAATTTCAATTTCGATATGCTCCCATAAACATTGCAAGCAAAATATAAAGTTCGAGGTTAAACAAAAATATAAAAACAGCTAAAATAAAAAATTAAAATCTAAAATTCAAGCACAACAAAAATTGCATGTCATTTTGCCAACAAACAGCCAACCAACACCAAAACTGTGACTGCCAGTTCTATTCAACAAATTATCAATGACAACACCTTTGGCAGTTACCGTTGCTGTTACGACTAAAGCTAAGCTTAGCTGCGGGCTCAGTATACAAAATCATTCATACAAGAAACAAAAATACTTTAAATATTAAATGTTCTATGACACACACAGTTTTCACAGTCACATCTCAACTCGTTTTCATTTAAATGGGAACGAACAAACTAACAAAAAAATTTCTTGTAAAACCTCGACTTCTAAATTTGTTATATATTTTTTTCTTTTGCAGTTAATGTTTTATGTTTTGTGGTGGTAACTTAAAACTTAGAGGTCTCAGCCTTATTTTGTCTGCAATTTTTTTTTTTTAACTTTTAAATTGCATTAAATTTATTTAAATGTTTTTAATTTTTATTACCGTTGCTTTAGGCTAAACGTTAAAAGTCAGCCATCAACGGTAGTTTAGCGCAATTTAGAGAAAATATTGAACTTATTCATGATATTTACGCAGATGAAATAGATTCTTGCGAATCTAATTTAAATATTTGATGAAAATTTTAATCAATTTAATCTCTGTCGAAATTTTTTTAACGATTACACTGCTCAGCAGCAAAATCCTCCTTTAAATAAAACTATGTGGACTATATGGTTTTTGATGTGTTGCACTCAAATCTGTTTTTGGTTTTTTTCTATCAACCAGAGATTTTTTCCGTTGTTGTTTTTTTTTTGATGGGCGTATAAAAATTTTACCTTAAAATTTGTCAGGTACTCTGGCATCTTTCAGCCTAACTCGAAAACGAATTATTCTATTTTCATAAACATCAAAAGATACGTAACAAAATTTTATTGAAATTAATTCCTTTAAATTTTAATTTAAGTTTTATAACTTGCTATTATAGTGGGAAAACCACTCTCTTCAAATTTTAAAGGTCTTCTTCCTACTGTAAAATGATAAGGTCATACAGGTGAAGATCATTTAATTTTAGGGACATTCTTTAATATTTAATTTTCTTACAATCTACACTACAGCTGGAAGAAGGATATGTCTAAGTTTGTCATTCCGACTGTAGTTTTTACAATATCCATTTCCTACCCTATAAAGTATATATATTTATCTGTCCGTCCGTGTTCCTGTCGAAATCAACTTCTCAAAAGCAGTAGATGAGCTAGAGAAAATTTAAATACGCCCATCGATTAGACGAAGTTTCGAAAATTTTGCTATATATAAAAATCAGCAATATCAGTTCAAGTCCTTTGAGGCAGTGGGCGCTCTACTACGTCTGCCTCTAATTTCAATAAAAAAAAAAAATGGAAGATAAAGAATTAAAAAATAAGGAAAAATTGTCATTCGCCCATATTTTTCGAGTTATGTGCACCTGAACTTTTTATAAAAACGTACGATTTTGCACCACATTTTTTTAAGATATCAATATGGGTATCATTTAAAGGCTTTTAAACAGATCTTTCAGAATATGCTAAATTTTTATAAAAAAAGCTTTACCCATGTAGAGCCGGTAATATTTCTATGTTAAAGTATATAAAATTTTTTTTTTCTTACTTTTTAAATCTCCTTCACTCCAATATTTGCTTTTTTATTTCACTAAAGTAGTTTAACATACATGGTGAAGGGTATTAAAAATTCGAATAAAGCACTCTTGAATGTTTTTTACATATCTTCACAACAGACACAGGGTCTAAAAAATGGTGTAAATTTTCTACTTCAGTTAATTATTTTTGGGTCTGATAGGTGAGGCTATATACGTGAAAATCCAATCCTACGGGCTTACGTTTCAACTCTCTACAGTTATTTAATCAGTTTTGGTGTAGCGGCCGTAATAATACTCCTTGTGTTAAAATTCCAATCCTCTGGCTATGATAGAAAGAAATACTAAATAGGGTAACAGTGATGACCGTCTTCACTGAAAGGTATGACAACAGTTTAATATTTACTGGCGAAACAAATCTAGTTAAATTAATACGTAACATTTTTGCCCCTTGGATGTGGAGCTATAGTAAAAACAATATTTATTTGTTAGAGGAAAATGTTCGTATATAAACCTATTCCACTGGCCAAGTATTAAGAAATCTTAAACTGATGTACGTATTATTTAATTTGTAAATTTATTAAGAACGCAAAATTATTTACAAAAAAAAAAAAAAAACATATTGTTAAAGGGCGGTTTAGATGGTACGACTTTACTTACGTAAAATCCAAGAGAAAATAATTAAAAACTCCATTCGTATTTTAAAAAAATGAGATTAAAAATCTGACGGCAGATTTTTTTGCTTTTACACATTTGGTACATGTAAAACACATAAAACTAAAACTGCTGTTTTTGGTCAGTCTGCAGAATAATACATCCTTGATCTAATGATTAAATTCTCATCTTTATTTGCTTTCAATTTGAGCAGATTCATTACATATTTTGTTTAGACGATCCCACTGGTAATATGCTGCACAAAAATTTAACATGTTGTAAGACTTCTGTGTCATGTAAACCGCCCTTTAGAAACTTGAACTTTAGAACGAGATTTTTTTTAAAGCCGACCACTTGACATTATAAAAATTTCATAAAAAT
Organism: Cistogaster globosa; assembly: GCA_937654795.1. Classification (NCBI taxonomy): domain Eukaryota; kingdom Metazoa; phylum Arthropoda; class Insecta; order Diptera; family Tachinidae; genus Cistogaster; species Cistogaster globosa. Next base: position 35,573,049 of record OW569403.1, read on the forward strand.
TTTAAAACTTCTGTTTATAATTGTACTACAACTGCAACTATTTTAACTATTTTTTATAGTAAAACTAAATAATAAATAATAAATTTCCTCTAATTTACTTCAACAAGGTTGTATTTTTTTCCAGCTTAGATCAAAAGCTTTTAAATATTAAAAAAAATGTATTCAATTTATTTAATCATTTAAGAATTTATTTTGTTTTTACATTTGCAAACTTGTTTAAATGTAATAAATGAATAGAAGTGTTAAAAAGACCACAACAAAATTTTAAATCAAATACTAAAATAATATTAATTAATATGCACAAATTGTTATAAATAATTTCAAACAAGATAATAGATTGTTTCCGCATTCGGTTACTAATCGATAATAAATAACAAAAATTGAAATTTTATATCACAAAAAAATCAAGACAAATCAAATACACACTAAAGCGGTGCCATTTTTCTAACAAAATAATTTTTTTTATAATAAAAACTTAAATTCAGAAAAGAATAAGTAAGAGTAAAAAATTACAAAAGTAAATAAAATCAACTGAAAAAATTATAAATAATTAAAACGCATTACGTTTTTATTTATTGTTGTTGTTGGATTTGTGTATGTATGTACATATGTACATGTGTATGTGTTGTTATTTTGCATTAGAAAATTATTAAGAATTAAATTTGATTTAAATAAATTAAATGCAAATTAATACCGTTTTAATTCAGTTTTAATTTTATACAATTTGTTAAAAACTTAAGTGATTTGTTGTTTTTTAAGTAATAAAAAGGGGAAGAGATATTAGAAACTAGACATATTCTAATATTTAAAACAAAAAACAAAAAGTATAGGCTCTGTTAGCATATATTTTTAGAGCAAAGTCAACAATTTTAGCAGACAAAAAAAATCAAAAATGGCAATTATTTGCTAAATCGAAAAAAATTGGAGATAATAATAATTCAAAATATCTCTAATATTTTCACTTCAAATCAACATATTATTACTTTTAGTTTTCATTTTCAGTTGAAAGGATACATATTCTGTTTCACTTGCTTCTTCTTCAGTTTAGGCGAATGCAGTCCGGCAACTTATTTTATTTAATTTGACTTTAGATGTTAAACTACTTACAAAATTTTATTTTGAATTTACTTCCCTGATAAGTTCTAGTACTTTGGTCTACAGGGTAACAATGTGTAATTTTTAAGGAGAAACGAAATAGGATAAATTGTTCATTTTTAATATTTATATATTTTTTGATATTATTTTTTTTTTAATTAAATTAACTGATTTAAAATCGAACTTAGTCATAACTAATAATAACTCAGAGAAAATCTGTTACCAATTCTTTCAAGTTTTCGATTTTCATAACGATTTCTTTGTTCAAAAATTACAAAAAAAAAACACATTAAATCGGCATTTTGCAGCCAAATTAAGCATAATGCAGATCTTTATTTTTTGTATCGAAAATAAGAAATTTTGATTTGTTTATGCTTATTCTTGTAAAATCCCTAATTCATCAATGAGAAGGAAAAATATTTCGTAACACAAAAAAATTTTAAATTTATGATTTGAACAGCCTTAGCTTAAGTTTTACAGAACGCATGATATTAATTCGGCTTAAGTTCACTTAGATCTCATCTTCTTAATTTTTTTAAAAGGAAAAATTATTTTATTATTTTATTGTATTCGTTGCAAACAACGAAAAAGCTTTGTGTTGTGTGTATACTTCGTGTAACCTAATTAATATTGATTTTTTATTTATTTATTCCCTTCGCCGCAGGTGGAGAAAGGGTATATCTAAATTTGTCATTCCGTTTGTAATTTCAACAATTACCATTTTTGACCCCATAAAGTATGTAAGTGTGTTCTAAGTTCTTAGACATAGCGTAGTACGTCTGTTCATCAGTGTTCGAGTTAAAATCAACTTTGCATAGATGAGATAGAAAAAACTTAAGTACGCCAAAAGATCAAACATAGTTCTTAAAATATTGCTAGTGAAAATCAGCAAGATCGGGCCATGTTCTTCGAGTCAGCATGCAAAACACCACGTTTGCCTCTAACTTTTCAATGTCATGGGGAACAATTAAGTAACTACGTTAAAATAAAACATAAATGGGGCAATAAAGAATTAAAATATAAAAAAAAAAACATCACATGAAAATACTGGCACTCGCCCATGTTTTCTGAGTTGTGGGACTCTGAACTTTTCATAGAAAAGTACTATTATTCAATATAAATATAATTTAAAGGCTTTGGAAGAAATCTTTCGAAAAATACTTTAATTTTGAAATAATGATTAACTCAGTAAGAGCCAATGACATTTATATAAAATATTTATAAAAATTGCCAAATTTTTTTCTGATTTTTTTAATTCTGTTAATTCAAATTTTTTGATTGGAATTACTTTACTAAACTAGATTTACATACACCATGAAGGGTGAAGTTAGTTTGTAGATGCGAAGAATGCTATTGACGCACGTAGCGATCTAGAAAACGCCAGTGCCTAATGTTTCTATTTTCTTTAAAAATTAATTAAAAAACTTTAGATATTTTTTATTAATTATTTTTTTTTTATAATTAAAAAAAGTATACAACAAATTAAGCCAAATTAAAATTGTTCATTTTACTTTTCTTTATTCACTGTATAAGACCGACTTTTTTTCGACTCTAAAAAAATAATTGTGAGAAGTTTCCTGAAGAGCTAAGTAAGCGGTAGCGAAATGGCCATCGAGACGTGCTTTTATCTCCAATAATTAATATCGGGAAAATAGCACAAATAATTTAAAGTTTATATAATTTAATTTTATATTCCTACGTTTTAATTTTTAATGATAAAATTGTTCATTTTTAATAATAAAAAAAATTGTGCAAGTAAAAATTTTAAAAAATTAACAATTTTGCAGGACTTTAAAAAAGCTAAAACATATGATATTGAAAGCGAGTTTTTTTAGAACCAAGAAGAACTCTAACTAAGGGTACTTTGAAGCCATTGTTTGCTTTAAATTCATTCCGATCTTAACATTCACGAAATTTGGTTGTGTTCTTCGTTGAAAATTATTATTTAAAAGTTAAAGTTATGTTAACTTATATGAAAGCGAATCCATTTGAACTATTATTTTTTCTAACACAAAGAATCATTACAGGAGAAACTAAATTAAATTTGATAAATATATTTTTTTTAATTTCTTTATTTTACTTAACGGAAATTAAATTCAGTCCCACTTTTCCAGAATAAAAAATTGTGAGACTCTTATTATAGTTTTATATTAAACATTATTTATTCTAATATTTTAACAAAAGCAGAGACAAAATTAAACGCTAAACTTCAGGTGAAACAAAACAACAAAAAAAAAATGAAACAAGATTTCAAGGTTTACAACACAAATCGAACTGGTTGTACTTGAAATTGGCACAAAATAATAATTTTCGTTTTGGAAAAATCGTTTTGACAGCAATTGATGCATGCATAACTAAACAATAAAATTGTTACCATTGAACAAGTTACAAACAATTCAGCGCTAAATTGAAATAATAATAAAATTAACAAATGCACTCTACCTTTCTTAATGAAATTTGTTAGCTTCTCAGACGTTATGAGATAAGAAGACTGTAAACTATGAGACTGGTTTACCCATATTTCCCAGCTTGTAGTCCGACAAGTAAGTAAGTGTTGCCTACATGTAGACCGAGTGACCTACGAAGCCTTCAGGTGCCACTAAAGATACAAGCAATCTTTAAGGCAGCCAAAATGCCATTAAACATGTTATAATCGCAGATAGGTTTATTGTGAGCTGTTTGTCACAAATTAAAAGAAATGCTTATAAGCTGAAAACTAAAAGAAACGCCTCCAATGGAATTCTACCATAAGTTACACCCTCAATGAACGATGTAAATCTGTAAATTCCGCACGACAAGCCCGCTTGTATTAATCAGTAGAGATGTAGCCGACCTAAAATTTTTTTTTAAATTTACGGTGCTTATAATGATAGCGTTACATTGGTTCAAAAACGATGGACTTCAAGTGCGTGTGCAAAATTTGAATTGTTGCAATTTTTGTTCTTTTTATCAGTATTAAAAAAATAATTAGTTGCAGCAATTAAATTAATCAACGATCTTTTTTAAGCTCTATTGAACTTTAAATTGTAAAAATATAAAAAAATCATCAAAAAATATTTTTATTCGAAAATCAGTACATAACAGTCGCGTTTAAAAAAGATTTCGGGTATGTGGTAACTTTTTCAAGCATTGCTGGCCATATGTCACAAATAACATAGACAAAATTTGGCTTCCAAGGCATCAATAGTTGCTGGTTTTTCAGCATAAACCAGTAACGTCACGTTTCCCCACAAGACAAATTTTTAAGGTTTTAAATCGCAAGACCGTAGAAGGCGAATGATAGGTCTATTCTCGAAAACTACTTGTAGCTATATTTTTATTTTATTAGTCGGTGATAACAGTCGCTTATCGCTACCTTGTTGTAACCATATCTAACCAGGATCATTGTCATACATATTTTTAAACAAAAATACATTGATGATGGTGTGATATGGATCCCCACGAACGTAGCGCAAGCTCCGACTTCAGTATTTAAAAAATATGTTTCAATGATACCACCGACATGTAAACCACCCCAAAGTGTACATTTTTAATATGTGTCGGGTTTGCTAATGCTCCATATGCATCAGTTTTGTTAAGTAACAAACCCGTAAAGCCAAAAAAATGAGAATCATTTGCAAAACACAATTTTGCCATAAAATATCGAATCAGTTAACAAATCTGTTTAATATGGTGGAATTGTTATATTTTTCTGAAAGTTCTTTTTTTATTTGTGGAACATTGCACAAAAAAAAAAAGGAATAAAAATTTATGGAACTATTGCTCGCAAGTTATACTAATTTTTGATGAAAATGTCAACTCTAGACCAGATTATTTGTTCATGTCATATCAGGTTTTCATAAATGTAAAAATGCTTGGGCCTCAGTTTGAAATCGCACGTATATAAAATTAAAAAGATTAAAGAAACACAAATTTATCAATCGGTAAACGTTGCTCTGAATGTATGAAGAAATATTATTAATTGATCATCATATATTTGGGAGTAAGGCATGGCGGAACGATCAACTTTCGTCTCTCGTGATATTTAATTTTTGATTGCTTGCTAAGATGCCTTTAAGACAAGAAAACACAATTTCTAGTAATGGACAGCTATTTTGAGTAAAATAATAAAATCTTAAAATTCGAGTCTTAGATATTTAAATGGCCTTTTGAAGGTTGAAATATTATTAAAAATTAAATTTACCTCAACCTTATTTTTTAGCTTTTCAAATTTATAACTGATTATAAAAATAATGAAACATATTTAGAGGGGCAACAAAAAGAAAAACAAATGAATATTGTTATAAATAAAATATAATTAAAAGTTTTGTATAACAAATTGGCCATACAACAAATCTTGAATACTTATGAATACAACATATTTTATTTCCACTGATACTCATATAAAATCGCAAAGAGTAAAACAAAAAAAAATCTAAATAGAACTCTGATTGAACTAATGTATCAAACATTGAGTTGAAATAAAATGAAAAAAAAGAAAAAAATACAACAAAAACCAATTTATAAGAATCTATTTTATCGAATAAAATTTTAATTAAAATCATTTTTTTTTCGTTGTTAGTTGTTGCCGTTCATTGTATAATAAAATATGCCACAAGCACTTATGTAAAAGACACAAATACCAAGATGTAAAACAAAAAGCTGAAAAAAGAACAAATTTAAAAATTGTAATAAATAAAAAAAAAAAAATGGAAAATGGAAAAGATATAATAACAAGTAGCTGATGCTGCTGTAGTTATTTGTTGTAATTACTAATAAAATATTTTTAAGATACAGATACAAAAAATTACATTCACTGCCATCTCAAAGCATTTTATAAAACAAAACAACTACGAATAAACTGAATAACTAATAGGCAATTTGTTACACCCTCTCTATGCTTCAAAAGCCAGCACATACTTCGTGGAATGCCATCTCAAATATTGTGGCATGAAGTTTGAAGCGAACACCACTACTGGTATACCGGTGGCTACGTGTGTATATATACCTCTTTACAGCACTACAGCATTTTAGAATAATTGTATGTTAAATTTTAATTTTGTAAAACAAATTCAACAGGCAACAATGCAAAGTGGCCATCTATTTAAAATAATGGTATGTGGTTGTCTTAAAAATGCCTTGGATCAATTATGTACCGAAACTATTGAAACCATGTAAAATATTAAAAAAAATGGTTGTAAAAATTCGATTTATTAGAAGTCACTTTTATTCAATTTTTAAATTAGGAAGAAAATGGGTCACCCTTGAAACAAAATTTTTGGCCAAGTGAGGCACATTTTTTTCCTACGGTACTAATTTTATTTTATTTTCTAGCCATTCTTTTAAATATTTATTATATTGGATCGAAATAAGAATATTTTTTCAATAAAATATAATTTGTTTGTCTACAATCATATTTTGGTTACACAATAAATAAAAAATGTTTGTCAGAAGTTTCCTGAAGAGTTAAGTAAGCGGTAATGAAATGGCCACGAGACGTGCTAATTAATCGGGATAATAGAAAATAGCACGAAAAAAGATTTTATTTTGAAAAAATAAACATTCTATGTTTTTTATTAGCATTTTATGGTTATAAATACTACATTATCTTATAATTGTTACAGGAATTCGGAAGTTGTTAAAATTTCAGCAATTATTATACAATCTAAACCAGCCCTGCGGCACTATTTATGATCAAATATTTTTAAAATCTTGTTTCTAGTGACTAAAGTATTAATTAATATTAAATACAATTTGTTTATTGCTACCATATGTTGTTACTAAACACATAATAACAAATTTGTACTCATACCACAAGTATGATTTTTCTCTGCCTCCACAAGCTCGAAAAGAAATTCTTTTTTTTTAATTTCTTTATTTGAAGAGGAGGTGTAGAGTATCAAAGATGATCTTTACGAAATGGCTCAGACTTAAGTAATCTACTTGACCCCAAGATCAATGCTTTCTCGGCTTGTTAAAAAACTTAACAGAGGCTGTCATAAAGAGATTGAGGGGAAAAAGGTAGCACCTCACCTTTGACTGCAGTGGGTGCAAATGTATCCAATTCATGGGATTGAAAATGTGATTGAAATGTGATTTGTGTATGGATAGTTGCTCTACAGGAAGAAGTGTTTTATTTTTGGGTACTCTTCGCAGCATAGTGGGTCAGAAATGATTAAAATGATTTTAATAAAATTTCGCATGTCAGTAGTAAATGCTTAACTTTCGAATTTAAGCTTCCGTAATAGGGTACCACCAACTTCTAAATTTCTTAAAGGTTTTAAATTTTTTTTATATATATTTTGTTGTATTAAAAAGATTTTCAAAATATTTATAACCTTTTCCAGAAATTAATTAATTTATTGGACAAAAATTTTAAAAAATTCACGTTATCGTTTGTCTTTTCAACAAGATTTTTAAACCAAGAAAAATGGCTTTTAGCCCGATATCCTTGAAGACCTAAAAATTATGAAATATTTTATTAATTTTATCTTTTTAAAAAACTCCCAATTTAAATCGATTTTTCCCCTGAAAAAGGAATTTTCTTAATAAACATAAAAATTTTTCTTTTAATAAACTAAGGGAATATTGAATTAAATACATTAATTTTTACAAAAATAACGTGCTACTTTTATCTCGATTAAATTATCAAATCACCGATATTGATTTTTGTAGGTGAAAGTACATCTCGATGGCTCTTTCGCTACTGCTTACTTAACCCCTCAGAAACTTCTCACAAATATTATTTAATAAACTAAAGAATTTTTTCCAAAAAATAAAATAAAGACAAAAATCAAAGCCTAAACAAAAACAACAATAATCAAGAATGATTTTATTTTTCTTTATCCACTGTATACGGTTGACTTTTTTCGGCTCTTTTATACAGTTAAAGGCGATGAAAAATAAAACATCACAACAACACTACGATAATTTATTTTTGTTTTATGCGCGGGAACTCGCAAATTGGTAAATTGAAATGAACCACGAGAATATTAAATTGAATAAATTAATTTATTTAAAAAAAGAAAATATCGTGCTATTTTTTATCCCGATTAAAAATTAATTTTTTCCCCATTTCTTTGAAACTTACTTTTAAGAAGATGACTGCCACATATAAAATTTAGCCAGTTTGCTACATGTGTCATCCTTGGACCTACTAGAATTTGACAAACTTTTTTTCCATCAAATATGTTCTTAAGTCCCAAAAATAAGAATTATTATTTAAAAAAAAATCTTTATTCTGTGCATTTGGCATGCAAAAATTTAAGAGAAAAACTGCAATTTTGTGATTTCTGAAACCATATTTAGAATTTGCGAGATTGTATGTCTTTTGGCCATTTTTTAATTGTTTACTTTATTAAGTAAAATAAACAATCGAACAATATGTGAATGTCTTTACTAATCCAAATTTGATTGCACATAAAATAATTGTGCTTTCTTTGCTAGCAGCATTTTTTAATAAAACATTTAAAAGACGATGAAAAATAAATAGATTTGTTCTTCTCATTGTCATTTGCCAGCGGCTATAATCTCTTGACATGAACATCACAACATAAACATTCTTTAAAAATCCTTTAAAAGCTTCTTTATACTGAAGGTCATTTTAATTACATTACTTCCTTGCAAAGACTTCTTTATCTTAATGCTTTGATTTCTTAAAATATCATTGGGATTACTAAAAAAGCTACTTCTCGAACTTTGCTGTGAATTCTTAATTGTTGCAGTTTTAGTTACTCCGGTAAAATATTTCTTGATGAAGCTTTTATTTATGCGTTAAGTTTCGTTTAAAAATTTTTCCAAAAAATTTTAAAAATGTGATCTGGTCACCTTTAACGTAAAATTAAACCCCACAAAATAATTATTGCTTTAGGAAAAAAGGCTAAAGAAAAAATTAAAAAAAAAAATGTTTCGATTCTAATAAAGATAAAACAGAACTTGTATAAGTGCCTGTCTGTCCATGCATCTACTCAAAAAATCTGCCAATATATGAAGTTGGAACACAGCTTCATCAAGATGTGCACACCAAAAATTAAAAAACCTCCAGAAGTGCAGATGTGGCTTAAAAAATTGTAGGTTCCTTTTGAGTGATCGTTTTTTTATTTTAGGTGGAAAAATTGAACAGGTCTTGTAGTTTTATTTTTACAAAGTAAATTGGCCTGGACTACAGCAAGCTGCAGGGGGAATAAAGAAAAATTTCAGTTTTTTGGTGGCCATTATAATCTTATTCCATCTAACCATCGATCTTTCATCGATGGCTGTGGCAACATCGTAGACACTTTCCTAGAAGTTTTTCTTGGTTGTTGTTGTATTTTTTTATGTTATTTTTTAACATTTTCATTGCCAACTTAAAATAATCCAGCAATTGTTACAGCCCATGGGTTTAAATGGTTGTTGTGTGTCTGTTCAAGTGACGACATGCATTGATGAAAACTGGAAGCTGTTCAACCACTTTTTTCGTCAATAATTTTTGTAATTTTAATGTTGATTTTGTTTTTGTTTATGACTGTCTTAGAAGCAGACAAACATATTTGTTTCTTATTTTCATTATTTATTTTATTTTTATTTTTCAATAGTTTTTTGTTGTAGGATAGTAACAATATTGCATGTTGATGCTGAGAATGCTGATGATAAGTTAGTGAGGCACCTTGAAAATTGCCGCCACATTTTGCTACTGCCGCAGCCTAAGGATATTTTCTCTTGTAAATCTTTAAAACTTCAACCAGTGCTGTCGTTATTATTGTGGGTTCTACTGTTTTATATGGAAGGCGTGTTAGAGGTGGCAGTCATGTGTAAGTGTGTGCTGTTAAAAAATATATTTTGTTAGAATATTTTTCGTTGTTTTGTTTTTTTTTGGTTTTGTATTTTTTTTAGTCCATCCTTAGCCAGCTGGGCATTGCCATTGCCACTGACATTGATTATGATGGACGGTGATTTGATGTTGCTTGTCTCCCGCTGCAGCTACTGCTTCTTTGTGGCATTTTACTATTACAGACATTCACGTTCACATTTACATTCACATAATTTTTGTTACTTTTGTGAATATTTTCATGTTGAATAGCTGTAGGAAATTCATTGTTGTTAATTTAAGAAAAATTTAAAAAGATCTTTATTTTATTAAATTTTTAATTTTTTTATTTAAAAAAAACTAAAAAATTCTTAGAGACAACTAACTATTGAAACGTCTTTGACTTCTCTGTTTTTAATTAAGTAGATAGAATACTTTCGAAGTTTTTAATAGAATGTAGTTGTATATTTTCTGTTTTTTTACTAGATTTCCAAGCAATTTTCGACAAAATTATTTTTTTTTGTTTTTTTGCAATTAACGTCCTCAATTTTGCTAGCTGGGAAAAACTAAAAATTTATTAAAGTATTTAACAGCTTTGATCGAACTGTTGATAGCTATACGATACATACACAATTTTTAGGTATCTCTTGATTAAAAAGTGTCGCCAAATCGTAATTATCTTATCTTCTATTGCGATCTCTTCTTCCAAAGCGCGTCTTTTAGCATATTTGTCATACTTTTTAAACGCAAATTCATAATAAAACCTGCAACTAAAATTCAAAAATTGTAACACTTGAGTTGCAGTGTAACACAACTTTTATAACTGACAAAGCGGAAAACAGAATAAACTGTCATTAGCATTTGTATAAATGACATCTTAAATTCGTGTTCGTCTGTCACAGCCCTCTATTTTTGACACGGATAGGCTCTTGAAATTTCCGAAAGTAAAGCAATTTTCCTAAAAATAGGCGAACATATCTAATTGCCATAGTGTATACAAAACTATATCCAATCTAGCAGGAAATACAAGTGACGAAAATTTAAATTAAAGAGTTTCGCAATAGATGCATAAATTTGCGTACGTAGTCATGTTTCTGAATTACCATTGGCAGACAATGTTCTCAATGTTTATGTTTCGTTCATGTGCAATCATCGTTGGCCGAACATTTGTCTGAACAATGACGTTCGCCATCAAAAATGACTTTTAGTATGAATTTTCAATTTGGAATTAACGCCATCTATTGATCAACAGTGCGGAACACTTTCTTTCTTTATAAAAACTTTGAAACCAACTTGAAAAAAAAACTGAAAATACGCTCAGACAGTACATTAACATCAACACGTTTTCGCCACATACCAGAGCATGGACAAATAAATACTGTTATTCTGCGTTATGTGCATGTCTTGTTCAATTTGATGGCTAGTGAAAAGGAAGGGTTACGTAACAACTATGCACGCTTGAAGAATAAGTGTGAAAAAATTATTAAAAAATTTGCACAGAGTGTGTTTTCTTTATATATTAGAAATAATTTCAGTTCCTGTAGAAGACAAATGCGGCACATGTTGTCAGTCACAGATGAAACAAAAGTTTATAATTTTTTTCCAAGCCAATTTTTTGTTGCTCAACTGTACAAAACCGGTTCATATATAAACGCACCCACATGCGACATAAGTAGATACAATATTTAAAATTTACATAGATTAATTATAGTCCAATTTTTTAGTGTTTTATAAATTTCGTAACGAACCCATCAACAATTTTGAATTGCATTTGCAAAATATTGAAGAAGAGTTTAAATTTAATGAAAATTAAGTAAAAAATGAGCATGGAAGTTTTTGTGTAGTTACTCACAGGAGAATATGCTTCGAAAATGTTTTTAAGGCAATCAAGGAGACTCGTTAATGTTTTTTTTTTTATGAAAAAAAGTAAAAAATAAAATCTTTTATTTTAAAAGTTAAATACTGGTTCCACTAATGTCAACAGTTCATCGAACAATTGAGGGAGCATTCCATAAAAATTAAAATTATTATTTTGTATTGGACCTTTAATTGATTTGTGTGAAAAGCCTGGTACTCTGTTCAATTTTTCGTGCGGAATGCTGTCAAACTACACATATAAAAAATTTGTATGGAAAAGTCATGAAAAATTGTTACAGAAGTAGTACTCTGTGTTTACTGTAGAAAAACATATGAAATGTTCCTGGCAACATTTTGTCAAAGCTGTGAAATATAGCAAAGAGACATTATTTCATAGGGAATTTTTTAAACAACTGCTGATCATATGTATTTTGCTTACATTTCTAAAACACTGTAGTATACGTAAAAACAATAAAACGGTAAATTCTCTTAAATCGCCAGATAGACACCACATTGTAAATGTAAAATTCTCCACATGAAATAATTAATGTTGCTCAACAATTTTCACAAATTCGAACAGAGTAACAGGCTTAACTTATGAAAATGACGCTTAATAGATCGTTCTGATGTTAAAGGGTGTACCTAAGACGGGTTTATTTTGTTTTGTTATAGTGCTTTTAAATAAATACTTAATGTTTTAGAAACAATATTTTTACTAGCGCACAAAAAATTACTGCAATAAAAATTGCGTACAAAAAACATGATAAAAATTACACAACTTAAAAGTTGCAAGCCGGCGTTTCCCCTTGAAGTCATTCGGATGATGCGTTCTCCTTGTTAAAAACTTTAGTTTTGAACTTTTAAACTGAAGAGTTTTAGTTTTAACAAATCCAAATTGATCACAAAAAATGTTATTTCTTAAATACTAACAATTAGAATTCGGTCTTAAACTTAAAAAAAAAAAAGAGAAACCATGAAAAACAGGTTACAATTAAATAACGGGCAATCTAAATAAATAAAAACTTTATTATTATTTATTCAATTTCAATAAATCCAAATAAAAAACTATTAAAAATATGTTTAAATGTACAAATTTTTAAATGGAATGCAAACCAAAAAAATTAAACGAATCCAATTACGAATTGAGTGCAACACAATTGAACGAAAGTAACAGCTTACAAAAATAAACAACAACGAAAAAAAAGAAAAAAAATATTTTTACTAAAAAATTAGAGAAAAATAAACAAAAAATTTATTTGTTCGTTAAATAAAACAGCTAAAAAAATAGTTGACAAAAACAAAAAAAAAACCTCAACGAAATGAAATGGAATTAAATAAAAACCAATTGAACGAAAAACGTATGTAGAAATAAAACGCGTTGCGCATAGAATTTCTTCCTGTATTATTTAGACAACAACAACAGCAATAAGAAAATATAATAAAAAATGTCTGTCTCTCACTACAACATGGAAAAATTATGAATTTCTAGTAAAAATTGTGCTGCTGTTCTGTTTTTTTTTTTTCAATTTGAATTGCGCTTCGATCAAAATAAACGGCAGGCTGCCAGCAACAACTTAATAACAGTTTTTTGTCGTTATGGTTGTAACTGATGTTGCTGTTGTTATGTGAATTTATTAGAATATTTTTGTTCAGCTTTATTTTTTTTTTTATAAATATCAAGGCCAAGTCTTATTATGTTGAATATTTTGTTAGATATTTTTACGAGGGTCAAGTGTTAAATTGTTAAAATTAAAAATTGCATATTTTCATATTAAAATAAGTTTATGAAATATAATTGATCTGCGCTGGACAAACTAATTACAGTTGTGTTTTATTACTCAGTTTCAAAATAAACACAGCTTTAAAATAATAAACCTGCTTGGAAAAAGTACTCAATGTAAGGATTATTTAAAAAACGACGAATTATTTAGTAATGACACGACATCGAACAAAAAAAAAACAAGATTAACGAAAGGATGATGGGCGCAGCTTATCACGTTGGGCGTAAAGTTCGCATAGAAGTTTCTAAGTTTGTGTTTGTTGTTAAAATGTAAAATATTAAAAAATGTTTTTTTTTTCTTTTTGCTGAAAGATTCAAGCACACAGACGATGTTATAAAAATTTTACTCAGATTTACAAAACATTTTATACAACAAGCAAAAGTGAATTGTGGTAAAAATTGAAATTGTGAGTCATTTTAGTCACGATCTTAAGATGCCTATTTATGCTCTTTTTATGAGCTATAAAACAATTGCAACAATAACAACAAATAATCTTTTGTTTTCTTTATTTTTTGTTATTTAACATTGATCATGACCCACATGTGGCACCACTTCGAAATTAAAATTGACTGTGCAAAACGAAATGCATCAAAAATAGCAATAAAACAAAATATAAAATAAATAAAAATAACAAATACAGAAATAATTTAAGAATAAAAAAGAAACAAATTAAAATAAAGAATAACAAAAAAGAAAAAAATAAACAATAACAACACAAATTACAGGAAAAACACAATTAATTTTCCATTTTAGCAGGCAGCCAGTAGTCGATCAACAACTTTAAGGCCTTTAACTTGATGGCAAACACCAGCACCAGCAGCAGCAACAATAACAATAACAACAACAATAATAATAATAGTGTTTTCTGTTTAAAAAATAACAACAAAACTATAAATTCTTAAGTTTTATATTTATGGCTGTAACGACAACAAAGAAAAACAGACAGGGAACAAGAGAGAGAGAGAGAGAGAATGAGAAAGAGAAAGAGATGGCAAAAAATCAAAACTTTAATACGTATCAAGCCAGATCTGTCTATTTGTTTTAGTCCATTTTGGTGACAGGTTGAATGGATTTTCTGTACAGAGTTAGCAAATTTTTGTTGCAACAATTTTAACGAATTTGGCTAAAACCACTTTTGTTGTACACATTATTGTCATTTATTGCTTATTTTTCTTAAAAGTGCGGATGTTGTCTGTTGATGGGGCTGCTGATTAGCAGTGTTTGTTAAATGGGCAAATAGCAGGGAACTTAAGATCTCCTTGCTCCTATTCAATATAATAATAATTTAATAAATTATGTATTTTAAAAGTAATTTTTTTTATTTATTAATTATTTTAATTAGTTAAACAGGACATTCTGGCTTAAACAAAACTAAATGTAGATAATTTAAGTTTTTAATTTTATTTATCATGAGACAAGAGCCTGGCGAATATTTACTTTGTCTAAAAGTGTAAAAATATTTTTTTATTTTTCTTTTTAAAAAATTTTTTCCTCTTTTTAGTAAAATTTTAAAAGCAATTTCTAAGTCCTAGATTTCTTAGCTTAAAGGCTTAAACATAGCATCAATATTAAGGCCAAGTTATTAAGAACGGTTTATTTAAAATAATGCTATAACATCGTAACAATTTTTGATTCAAAAATATTATTTTAAAGTTATTAATACGAATACAGAAAAAAGTTTTTCCATCCGATAAAGGTTCTGTTTGATTTCCAGTTGAAATCTAATTAAATGTTTAATTGTCTTAAGTATATGTTTAATTAATAAATAAAAACAAAAATTTCTAATTTAATAACTAATTTTTTAAAATATGTATTTAACACCAAAAGAAGAAAAAAAATTTTTAATGAAATAAATAATTGAATTAATTAAATATTTTATAAAACTTCTATTTGAAATAAAAACAAAAATTAAACACGAGGTAGGTGCAAAAGCATAATTCTGTGAAAGTACAAAATAAAAATGAAATAAATATTTTGTGTATCCCATTAAAAATACCTTCAATTGCTTAAAATCTGACGACAATAAATATTCTAGGATTTTTTTATAAAATTAATCAGACTTTTTTATTTGGACTAGCAGTCCAAATTTATGCAATGTATTGTGTCGGAGCTAGGAAAATTAATAGGACGGAGGGTGGCAAAGAGAGACAGAAGTTTTTTGCTGACATTCAATTTACACATTCTTACATTGAAAATGATAGGAAAGACTTCTGCGTGTTACTTATTTCACTGAAAATCGATTTCTTAATCAATTGAATCTTAGGAAACAACATTTCATTAGAAAACATTTCATTGTTGTAAGAGTAAAACACATCAAATATTGTTTCTATGCTTCAGTGACTCATTAGGGTCGCATTAACATAAACAGGCGATTAAGTGATTCAGTTTTTAAAATACCCAAAAGCTCTTAAATTATTTTCTTCTTAAGCCTTATTTCCTGCTTAACATGAAATTTCAAATAGTTCTTAAAAGTTTTTAACCATTTAATATTTAAGAACCACTGACTGTTTACAAGACAGGCCAAAAAATCAAGTGCGAAAACTGTTATTTACTATTAAGCTAACGTTTTTGTTGTTTGTTGGCACTTAAAAATTCATTTAATGTGACAAATCGGTAGAAATGACATTTCATCTAAATGGCACAACACGTTGAATGTGTCTTCGAATCATGTACACGTATCATGATGGAATTTTAAGTACCCATCATTTTATTCAATACTCACAGAAGGTACAGGCACACAAAATATCAAGTCTACGTTTTTATAATTCACTTTAAACGTTTAAAAAAACCTTTAAATTCTCTTTAGGTTTTGGTTTTTGTTATTTCTTTTTAATACTGTGATAAGTTTTTCAATGTTTAAATTTTTTATTTTTTTTTTTTAAGGATTTTTTTTTGTCTTTACGAAGCAGATAATATAATTTACAAAAAAAACAATCAAATCTTGTTACCAGAACACTAGAGAATATAAAATGGCTTTATAATGTAAATAAAAATTCGAACTTTTTTATCGTTAAACTGTCACTATTTACTGTGATCATACAATATTCATTAATTCATTTACGTTTTTTACAATCCTGTCAAATGGAGTCAAAGGAATTATATGAAAAGTTAAAGAAAATGGCATCGTCGAATTATTATCAGAAAATGAATATCAAAAATCACCCAAGTTTGTATTAGACTCACATACAAAAATAGTCATTTAACTTATGGGACATCATTTTATAGTTTTGTTTTATTTGTGTCTAAAAATTTTTAATGTCTGCTCTTTACGGTTTAACAGATAAGACAACATATATCAAAATTAGGTTTTTTATGGGAACACTATTAATTTTAATTTTATTTGTTACAGTTTTACAAATTTAAGTCCATATTCGTCAAAATCAAAGAGACGCTATTTGATTTTTAACAAATTTATTTGTACTCTGTGTTAATTCTAAATGTCGGTGTACTACAGCTGAAAACCTGAAGCCAAATACGTCAAGATCATGTCAGTATGGGAACACTCTTCTTAGTTTCATTTTTAATTTTTTGTACTATTTTTTTATGTAAAGAGAGGAAGCACTTCAGACATTAAAACCTATTTAGTTATTTTTGTAACCGTGCTACATTATTTAGAAAAGGGATAGATAAAGTGTTAGTTATTTTACTTCGGCGGCAAATATACTATGAAGAAGTACCGACGAAGAAAAGTGTTGCATGTTCCTAATGTTCATTCTAAATATGTATTTATACCATTAAACAGAAAAAAAAAACATTTGTATTTCTTGATTGCCGCAGGGGTTGGAACTCTGACCAACCAGGTTTGTAGTCAACGTGTTTACCACTTTGACTACAGCAGACTCAGATTCAGACTCCTTTTATAGCGGACTTAAAGGTATTAAAACCTTAAGTGTCTGCCTACTGCAGTTTAAAAACAAAGCCACGTATATTTAAATCACTTTAATCTTTGGAGTGTTTCTGTTTTATAGCGACTACAATAATACATCTTAAGAAATAGAGTGTTATGATAGATGGACGGGTGGACAAGTGGATTGAGAGATTATGTCGCGAAAACAAAAGGGTTTCCTTTGTACCTTTCAGATATGGGCTCTTTAAAATTGATCGCTTGTGATAAATTATCTTGCTTTGTGTTCCATATAAGTCGACAGTTAAATCAATGGATAATAAGCCACTAGATTTGAAGACAACTAGTTTTGTGAATCTTCATTTAAAATTTTGAGGAAACCAAATTATTTTGATGATGACGAAAAATACTAGAAAATTGTTGAAATGGAACAAAGAACTCAAAATGAAATATTGACATGTCTTCTTTTTATGGTTCTTAAACCAACTTTTTTGACTTTTTAAAACACCTCATTATAACATTTCGAAGTCATATCTGTTATAATAAAGGAAAGAGGAAGCATATCTCTTACTTTTTCAAGTCCTTAAAAAAATGATCATAAAAAAGTCTAAGCAAAAATGCATGCTTTTTTTTTATCTCAAGCGACACGTAAGTATTGCCAATGTCCTCAAAATGTTATTTCAATACGAGTTTATAAGTTTTTTACTGCGTTTATCATTAACAGCGAACTTTATTAATCTTTTAACTCCACATGTTAGAACGCCAATTGCGATTGATTTTGAAAAAAATATGGGGATTAAAAAAGATCCCAATTTTGGGATACCGAAATCTTGCAAAAATCTAGGAGTTTAAAATTTTTTGAATCTTCCAAGTCCTTGTATTTTTATTTGACAAAACTAATGACTTGAAACATAACCTCAATATCTAATTGTTGAAAATCAATCCATTTAAAATAATAAAAAAATTTTAAAACTATTCAATTCAATGCGTATCATACCAAAACATTATTTATTCTGGAAGTCGCCTTAAAGTTACCTTTATCAGTATCTCGTTTTAATAGTTTAGATGAGAAATTTCTCACATGAAAATAGGTGCTTAGCTTGTTTCTCACAGAGTAAGCTAGAAATCTTCATGAACTTTTTTATTTCTTCATGTTAAAAAATTAAGTTATAAACTGTAATTCTCTCGATATAAAATAATACATGTATAACTTTTTTTGTAAGAGGTTTTTCACTTAAATAAAGAAAAAAAGTACAATTTTTTTTATTAATATCGACTTATATTTTTTTTTTTAATTTTTGACACTAATGAACTGATCACTTTAAATTTGTTATGGAACTTGGCACCTTGAACGATTATATAATGATTTCTTATCGCTATTTTATTAAAGAAAATAAGTACGAAAGTTTAATTTTTCTAGAGAAGTTTTACATGATTGCGCACTTTATCTTTTGAAAATAAATAAATTTTTGTAAAAATTTTTTATGCAAATAAATGGTTCCAAATAAAAATGCAAAAAATTTGCAAAATTTGCAACAAATTTTCGTGCTGTTATCCTCAAAAGAAATTTTGCACTGTATTTCAAGGATCACCTTTTTAAGATAACAAAAATCTTATTATTTTGTTATTGATGTTTTTCGAATATTAATTAAATACAATGAAATTTATGAAATGGCAAAAAAAATTTTAAGTCTCCCCAAGAAACAGAGATTTATTTGATTAAATCCTGAAATTTGAAAAAAGGGAAGAATAAAATAGATATGCGAACCAAAACAAAAAACGCAGATAATGTTTGATAAATTCGAGTAGTTGTTCAATTACTTGCTTGATGATTCATTCTTTGACTTAAGCTGTTAAGATGTAGAATATGGAAATTTAAGTTACACACCTGACAACATGCGACATCCGAACTAATAAGCAACAAAAAAAAAATCAATTAAAACAACATAACCGCCATGAACGTCCAAAACTATCTAGACCGATCACTAATTAACTTTGAGGTTAAACAAAATCGAAGTAAAATTTAAATGTAAATTTCGATCAATATCAAATGCCGCAATTACTCCCAGTTTTAATAAAGACAGCCTTTGGAAGAATGTGAATGTGTTTTGAAGACATCTTCAAATAAACAAATAAGTGCAACTAGAAATTAGTTTCAATTTGCAAATATTAAAAAATAAACAAATTTCGCCAATAAAATGGAAAATAAAAATTATTTTACTGCATCAAAAAACACTTATTTTGTATTTTGTTTTCTGTAGTTAAGTGATTTTTTTGTTTTTGGTGTCAGTTTAAACATTTTCATTGTAAAGATATTTTGTTTAATTTCTTTTTAATTATTAAGAGTTTTTTTTAACGAGCAAAAATATTCTGAAAGTAAGTTTTGTTATTTGCAAATTAATTTGTTTTGTTTGTACCCCAATTAAATCATTTTCATTTGAAACATTCAAAAATAGCCCATAAATCGTTGCTATTCTTGAGGTTTTAAAAATATTAATGTATGCAATTGCAAAAAACTTAATAAAATGCTATTGACGTAGGTTGACAACAAATGAAATATTTTTATACAAAAAAATTGCTTTGTTAGTTGGACAATTCGAGAAAAAAAATATGTGCTGCTGACATCTCAAAAATATCCCAAATTAAATCGATAAATTGCGCAGAAATTTAATATAGATCCATTACACTCATGCTTAATCGTACATTTTTTTTGCTTTCGAAAAACCGACAATTTAAACTATTCGTTTAAAATTCTTTACTTTTGCGTCGTATCTTACACTTGTTGCTTTCAAGCAATTCTTTGCAGCTGCATCAAATTACAAAATCTATTTCTATTTTTCTATTACAATTTTGTTGTTTTTTTTAACAAAATTTTTATTTTGTTATTTTTTGTTTTTGTTGTTTTTTGTCAGTAACTTTTTTTTAAGCTGGGAAGTCTTGGTTTTGTTTTTTTCTTCTGTATATTCCCGCTAGTTCGTTTGATGACAGCAAATAATTTTGTATAAATTCCTAAAAACGAACTTAATTAAAATTTTGTGACTACCATTTTTATAGAAATCGTGCTTATCTCTTTTAAACAATTTTTTCTAAATATAAGTCAATAATGAGTCTTTAGCAAAAGGGCAAAACAAATATGGCCATTTCTATTCTGTTCTATAATAAAACTAATCGAATGAGAATTGCAAGAATTGTGATAAATCTTTAAAAATACAGAGACATACTTTAAGATCAAATTTTGCTTAAGTCATCAATGCTGTAATTTAGAAACCAATCTGTCTTTACGTCGTTTTAATAAAATTGGGGCTTACCAGGTCCTTAACACTGATATAGAAAAATTTTTTTTTATGTCTTCTTTTAAGAAAGGAGGCTATATAAGGCACAGACCTTGAACACTTTATGGCCTAAATATAATTATAATTAACATCATGCGAACTACAGGGCTTTTTGTTTTGGTTTGTTTTTCAGTTGCAATTTTAGTTTCATATGTGGACCTTCCTTCTTATCAAATAAATTTAAAACAATTTTGAGTTTTTATGACGACAGCAATAAAGATTGAAATATTGCATTGTCAACTACACTTGTACCTTTATTGACCGTTAAAGTTATTTTAACAAGTTTTTTGTTTCCTTGTGGTTATTCAGTCCACTCCAAAAAGAATTTTGTAAAAAATATGAAATTTGATGTTGAGTTAGCAGCAGATTTTATAATTGTAGTCAAATTATTAAATATTATTAACAATATTGTTGTCTAGTGTTAAAAATATAAAGTTAAAAAACGTAATATGATGACAATCAGGCCAACCATGTTAATGCTAACAAAAAACTTGTTTACCGTGACTAAATTATCTTTAAAATAACAACAATTTAGTTATAGCAACTATATTGTTTAACAGAGAACAGTATATGATTCCTATAAGCATACGACTGAATGTTCAAAGATGAATGGAAGAAAAACAATCTTTGAACAGATATTGATTTTAAAAAAATGTTAATAATAATAATTAAGTAAATGGAAAATTAAGAAAAAAGAAAACAAATGAAAATGATTTATAATATTTTAATATGATAAAAAAAAAAATAATGTTTAATTTTTAATATAAAATGAACTGTAACATTTGCTTTCAAAAGTTACAGTACCCTGATTTTAAATGAACCCAAACTAATTTAAAGCTGGATTCACCCATTTTTGCCCGAACAAAATTTTTGTTGAGGCCAACATTTTTTACTCAAAGTTTTCTGTAGCACGATTCAGCCATTTCGAAAAATTTGCCCGGACAAACAAAGCTGCCATATGAATACATAAGTTAAGAAGTCAAATTAATTTTACCACGTGGCAGCAAAGCAGCAAATCATTAAAAATAAATGGCAGCGATTGGCATTCGCTTCATAAACAAGAATGGAAGCCATTAATAATATTTAGTTACTTTTAATTCCAATGGCATTAGCTATTGTCGTCCAAATGCTTTGCTTTGTAGGATTATTTTTATATGATTATTTTTCCTGGCTTTTTCTTTTCCACTATAAGCTTGAGGGCAACCGCTTCATTGAACTCCATTTTTTTTAAATATTTTATGAAAAATTATTCTCTATTGATACTCAACACAAACAAAACAAATGCCACAATTTGACACTATGCAAACACCATATGATGTGGCAACTCAATTTAGCTTTTTTTGATAAAGTTTTTTTGTGGCAACACAGTTCAATTTTGTCCAGACAAAAATTAAAATTAAACCAAATCAAGCAGGGAGTTGTGTAAACAAAATCACTTCTAAAAACTACATGTAAAAAAAATTTTGTCCAAACAAAAATTTTTTCCCAACAAAATGGGTGAATCCAGCATAAGAGTAATAAAACTTCACTGAATTAAAAAAGCGTCTGAAACTTAGTAGAAAATGCTGGTAAGCTAGAAGAAATAATAATTAGTTTTTAAATCAGGCTAAGGATAATGTTTTTACAGATTGATTATTTTCTTTAACCTTAAACTTACACACAATTTCTAGTGAAAAAGAAACTGGACTACGTCCTGCTCTATCATGTAAAGCGTCATTATTTTATGCAGAAATTTTAGTGTTATTGTTTTAATTCGTAATAAATCTTAATAATTATTTTAATATCAAAAAAATTAATTTCAGATTTTAAGACCCCTTAAAATCGTTAATTGTGCTTCGGGTGTAATAGTTATACGTAGAAGCTTTTTTGAGCTGCATTTAAAATTTTTTTTTGTTTTCCTACTTTTTTTCGGTACAATAAAGTGTGTTGTTTTTCTGTTTTTTTTTTTTATTACTCTCTTGTGAGTGTATAGAAATCAGGGCAAATTCATCATCGCATAAAGATAAGGTTTTGTTTCATGTTGTTGTTTTTCGCTTTTGTTGTTGTTGTTGCCCAGTTGTTTCCTAACCTCCTCCATCGCTACTCTTTCTCGTGTTACGTCTTTGGGCATAAATTTAGCGTTTTGCTGATGATGTTGTTGCTGTTGTTTTTAAGTGTTGTTTGCACTATATTGTTAATCATTTGGGTTTATTTTTATTATATTTTTGTACAATAGTATTTTGTTCATAATATTTTATTTTCGCTTTATTATAAATACTTTTTTTGTTTGTAATTTTTTGATAATGCAAAGGTGACCTCAATTTGATGAAATTATTTTTGCACATATTTTTTTTATTATTTTAAATTTTTGATAAGAATGTTGAATTTTTTATATTCTTTGTAATTTTACAATAAATTTTGTTTCATTGCTTTTTTTATTAAAATTTTGTTTATTTTTGTGGTTTGTGGGTTTTTTTTTTTTGGAAGTATTTTAAGAAAAAATTTTGATATCTTGTTGATTTAATATTGCTGCCATTTATGCAATGATGTGTTTGTAATCCTAAAAAACAACATTGCCCAAGAAAACAATACTTTAAATATTATGAAAGCTTAGGTACTAATTTTTGAGAAATAACTTTCCATGCTATGACGCACATTTTTACCTTGAAGGTTTTATTGAATTTTCATTTAGAATTCAGCAAAGAATGCCACACAACAGAAGTTTTAAAATTTACATCTATGACATTATAGCTTTTAATAAGAGTGCAACATACATATAATATATCTGAAAAAGTAAATTTTGTTGTTGTTGTTTATACTAAAATCAAACTTTATGCAAAATCCCTGAAATGGCAGTTTAAGTTGCATTTAGATGATATTGACTTTTGTTGCGATTGTTATAGGACAATTGACTTCGTGTTTTCAAGTCATCGAAAAGAATTTGGCGAAAAAATCTGTGGAATGATAATGATATATCGAAGAGTGAAAGAGCGTAAAATAATTCAGTCCCTATTTTTTTGAGTAGACCGACTAAATTTTATTTTCAATTAATATTTGTGTACGAAAAACTATAAATTTTGTGGGAGAAGCAGTTGCACATTATCGCGACCGTACCAGCTCTTTTGATAAACTCAAGGCTTGATCTTTAAGAATTTTTATAATAAAAAGGGTAGTTAAGTCTTTCGGCCAATAATGATATTTTGATTCTTGCAACATGTTTGACAGTTTTAACCTTAAAAAATGTAAGAAGAAAAGCCGGTGATCTTAAATTAAACGGCCGCATAACTCTTTTACCGTTTGTAGACGCCATTAAATCAATTCCTTACGTGGACTTTAAACTGTTTTAGATTCCGCATTCCAAACCAAAAACAGTCACTGTTGGACGAACATTAATAAAAATACTGGAAAAAAATTATTTTCAAAAAATAAATATTTAGAAAAATAAGAGAACTTTAAATAGTCTCAATATAACAAGCTGAAAGGAAAGTAGTTACAGAAGAAAACAATTTTTGGTCGTAGAAATATCTTTTTTTAAGAATTTTCGAAGTGACTAAATTTTTTTATTCACCCTCCTTTTTTTTTTTTTTTTGTCAAGCCTTATAATTGCAGTCTTAGAAACTTGTTCGTAATATATATTTTAATTTTAGCTTGTATTTTTTAAATAATTATTTAATGTATTAAAATTATTTATTAATAACGCAAAATTAACTCAAAATAATCAGAGAATTTGTTGTCAATGACCTTCATAAATCATTACTGTTTACGCGTATCCACTGTTATTTGTAAACACAAGATCCCTTCAGCCGCACATAAGAGGATATTTAGAGTCATTTATTTAAGGTGTTATTAAGACAAAAAAAAAAAAAAAAATAAATAAATAAAACAAAGAAAAAAATATGGTAGGAAAAATGTGCTGTTAAATAAAAAGCAAAAGCGAAAATATTTCATATCAACAAATCTCAGCCACGATATACGAAAGCATCAAAATATGTGCAATGTTCCAAGTAGCAATAACAGCAGCAACAGTTATTATGTTTACAATGTTGTATTTACAAGAAAAAAAAAAACAAAAAAACTATTCATCCACATACAATATTTTAAATGACTACAAAAGCCTAAGGAAGTAGAGAAAAGGCAAACTTGGTACAAATGTAACCCATACTCTGGTTACAAACATTTACAACTGTTCAGTTTAAAAAAAAAGTTGTAGGGTGAGACATGGAGTAGATATTCTACTGGTAGATTTTCGTTGCAGTTCCGTTCTTAAAATAAAACCTTTAGTTTTTGTTCTTTTCTTATTTCGAAGCTAAGTTTAAAGTTTTTTTCACTATTGTTGTTCTGTAAAAATGTAGAGAAAAGATACTGAGAAATGAAAACTTGAACGGAAGGAAGGATTATTATCATTTTTATAAGATGCTGTTTTTTTTTATTACAGCAATATTAGTAAGTATTGTTGTTGCTGCTGTTGTTTTGCTGTTAAAGTTTGCTGCTACCGTTCTTCGATTTTCTAGTTTTCTAGTTAAAAATAAAACACTCATTCTGCCCCATTAAGAAAATTTCAAAACAGCATGGAATCTTTAAAATTTAACATTTGTTTAAAAAAAATTCTAGTAGGTTTTTTCTTTTTTATTATTTTATTTTTTTTAATACTCCATTTGTATAAGTCTGGATAAGAGCCAAAAAAAAAAAATATTTTACGCAAACAAAACTTATATTAAATATTTTGTTTAAGATTTGTAAAGATATACAATCAATTGCTTAAAAAATATATTTTAAAAAATATCTTATTAAACCAAAACATTAATTAATTGTTAAAGAAAGTGTTTCATTATAATCAATTATTTCTTTCACATTGAAAACAAAACCATTTTTAATAAAATACTTAAGTCAGTCTTTTTCAGAATTGAGCAGCTAAAACTCTCGACAAGTACAATTTGCTGACATGCAACAACTTGCAACCATGTGCGTTTGTATCAAAATCTCTGCTCGTGTATATTTAACTATTGTAACTACGATGTTGTAATGCTATTGCTGTTGTTGTTGTATAGTTTTTTAAAGCACCTGTTGCAAATTTTCATTCATTCAATGTTGCCCGAATGCATAATAGACACAACAACAGCATCTCTATCCACAATAATAACAATAATAATATAAACAACAACAATAACCTTAACAACAGCAATAAGCAACAAGAAAAATAATAAAAAATGAAAACTATTTTGCAAATGAAGAACACTTGCTACTTCGCCATTAAAAAGGAAATTGAAAATTATTTATTATTTGGAGACCATAAAATTATGCAATTTGTTGTTAAATATTTCATTAGATTTTTGTCATTATTTTTGTTTTTGATACTTAAGTTATTTATTATTCATTTAGTTATTTATAAAAGTTGTGCGATTTTGTTTTGTTAAATAGTCTAATACCAAATTAAAATATTATACTAATCAAGTTGAATCGACCCCTTCTATATAAGAAGCGATGTTTTCGAACCTTGATTTAGGACGTAGAAAAAGTTATAGCACTATCGAGCAAACGCAGGTATAAAAATATTGTTGTTTTATGGTATCAAGTGCTATTACTCAAATTAAAGCACAACCTTTCAAAAAACATGTTTAAACTACTAGAAAACAACTTAAGTGGTCGTCTATTTATACTTTAAGCAGGAGACTTCCTGCATTTGCTACAGCTGATTAAGCCCGTGTTCCTGGGAACACTGCTAACTTTCTTTTATAAATCTCATTCTTGTCCACATGTCTACTTTGGCTTAAGATACAGCATTTCTTAGTATTCACGAGAGCACCAATGAAGCATTTACTGGTTACAAAGCAACATCACTCTCTATTCGAATAATTGTTTGAAAACTACTCCAACTCTCTGAACTAAAATTGCTCGGTATTTTTCTGCAGAGACAATTGCTTTAGAAAAGCCATACGGAAGCGAAGCTGATGCAAATCGAGTTGAGGGCAATACAAGCCAACTGACTCATTGGCCAAAATTCTACAGTAAATCCATTTTAAACTTCAACAAGCATTCAAAGGCCAAAATAAAATAAATTTTACGTTTGATCTACGCAGCCCCCTATTATAAAACAAAGTTTGACTCTCTAAAACGACCTTAATATTTCTTTGGTTTAGGCCGAATCGTAAAACAAGCAAAAACTCATATGAGAAAATTTTAATTACACCAAATGTTTATGTTTTTTTACCTTTTTTTATAGTTAATTTTATTTTCTTATTTGACAAGCACACATTGTTTATTATTTTTTGTTGCAATATTTCGCCACACCGTTGGGTGGCATCCTCAGAAAACAGAAAACAAAATGATTAAAAATTATTATTATTTTTTTTAAATAATATTAAATTATTCCGTACGTTTGGCTGAGAAGAAGAGACTTTATTTTGTTGCTACAATTAAATATTTTTTATATAGAACTAGAAAGACTTCGTAAGGTATAATTTTAAGATTTAAGTTTTGAAGACTCAATATTTTTAAAGATGCAAGAAATAATTTTTAAAGAAAAAAACCATAAGGACAGAATGTATATACTTTTTAGGATTGGAAATGGATATTGTGTAAATTACAAACAGAATGAGAAACTATAAGTTTTTTTTTGTGATGAATGATATAAAAATAACAATTCATTAGTTGTTAGCATAAACGGCGCATATCTTGATGAAAGCGTCAGTCTTTGAGAGAGTTTTTTGAGTATTTTGAGGAGACTGAAAAGATTGTTGTACTTATATTTTTATATAAAACTAACGTGTTTCATTAATTATATGTCACACTTTCACCAAAAAAAAAAATTAACCCGATTTATTATTTAAATAATTTTATAAAAATATTCATAAATATTTTATTCAATTTTTGTATATTCACTTGCATTCAGTGATAAACAAAAACATGTATTGTTCTGTCTACAACTACAATTGCAAACAAGATTACATACGAATTTCAACTTTTATACAACTTACATTTGAAGGAGGAGGAAAACCTTGGCCAGAGGAAAAGGAACAGCAGAGAAAGGGGATGCTATTAAAAAAGATTCTAAAATTTATATTAAAAAAGACCGAGTGAAAGTAGAGCTTCGTTTCTGTGGACATAAATATGTTCATTTGTTTCCTATGCGACACTGTGCAGGCATTCAGCAGGCAGGCAGTCAGACAGGCAGGCATTCAGCCAGTCATACACTTAGTGAATTTGACTCTGTATTAATTATAAATTTTTTTTATAATTTTTTTTATTTTTTATTATTAATTTCTTATTAAAATTTTAATGAAAAATTTTCAAGCTTAAAATTATATTTAATGATTCTTTTTTGTTATTACGAGATTTGTGGCATTTTGCAGCAATAATGTAAAAAAAATAAAAGATGTGTGATAATAAAAATTGTATAAAATTATCAATATCGCAAAGAAATTTTCTACTGTTATATTCGCCTGACGGAGAGTAAGAAATATGGGCAAATAAATAAAAGCAACGAAATGAGAAAAAAATAATTTGCTACTAAATATATAGAAAAATTCTATACTTTATACACGACGCATGTGGCAGGAATACCAGGGGGAAAGAAGCTTTAAAACAGACATAGAATACATAAAAATATAAAGGAAACTATAAAAAAATTTAGCAAAAATATAAATAGAAAAAAGTTTTAAAGCGAAAAAAATGCTGAAATGTAAAATGGTAGGAACAAGTTTAGGTCCTTCTTGGTACGTTAGAAGATGGGGAAATTTAAGTTACTCAACCCTACCACCGAAAGGTAGTTGCAGTCGTATGTATGAGTTTTAAGATGTTGGCACGTACACAACTATATGTAGCAACAGTAACTAGAGAAATGCATTTGAAAAGAGTTGGGTGTTTAACGTTTCTGTTCTTATATTCCATTCTCTGTTTATTTTAAGTTTATGTTCCCCAGAGTATTGCACAAGGACAGCTGGAAAAAATTTAAAAGAACGAAAGACAGCAAAAAAAAACGAAAGAAGGAAAATACTTAAATGAAAACAGTTAAAAAAACTCACACTTGCGCATTTTTGGAAAAAAATTCGTCTACAAAAAAAAAAAAAAACTATTTCGCTTTTATGTGCAACAGGCGGTTGTATAACACTTGCACATATTTACTTTATTTAACGTTATATACACCCACATTTTTTTTATTATATAAAAACTACTTGCACAACTAAACATATTTATTAAAATCCTTTGAATTTTCTTTTTAGTTCCTTTTTTTAAGAACAAAATAATTAAAAAAAAATACTTGGGAACATAAATTTGATGTATGAAATTCAACAGGTTTTCGGTAGATATTTTTTTCAATACTTTTTTAAGAGAATAACTGTTTTAATCAAGCATATTATACTGCATAATTTTTAGGATAAAATTATTATTAAAAAAAATCTTGTCAAGTTGAAAAAATCTTGCTTTAAAAAACAAACAGACGGGCCGACGTTCTTGGAACCCTAAAATAAAAATTAAATCAAGGATCATAAGTTCTCAAAGAAAATTATAGTGGACATAAAAATATACACTTTATATAATTTTTCAAAGACTGCTCCAAAAAAGACGTCATGGATAACAAAAATTTTTCTTTCATGGAATACCATTTCGAGCTTAAGTAACTTTATATTTGAAAAAAAAAAAAAATACGTCTTCTAATCATCATTCACGTAGTATTACACAACCGGTTTTTATTTTGATAGCCTCTATAAAAATAAATACAAACAAGTAAGAGTGATGTTTTCTTATCTATGTAAGCTAGAAGTGAATTAACTCCAATCAAAAAAAGAAATTTTAAGCACCAATGGGTTAAGAATTTTAATCAATTTTAGTATTTCCTTAAAGATCTGTTCAAAAGCTTTAAAATGATACCCATATTGATGTTTAATAAAATTTGAACATTTCAAAAGGCTCGTGATACGGAAAGTATGGGCGAGCGCCAATTTTTTCACTTCATGTATTTTTTCTTTTTTTCTATTCTCTATCGCCCCATATATTTGTTTTTTGATTGGAGTTACTTCATTGTTTTAAATGATATAGAATAATTAGAGGCTGGTATGGTGTTTCGCCCACCTCGTCGAAAGGCAAGGACCGATCTTGCTGATTTCCAATAACAACTGGTCGATTGGCGTGTTTAAATTTTTTCCAGCTGGTCTAGTGCTCTATCGACTTCGCTATGCATAAGAAGTCAGAATATATTTATTTTATGGGGTCGGAAATGGATATTGTAGAAATTACAAATGGAATGACAAAATTAATTATACCCTTTTTCCAGTTTTTGTGGTGAATGGTATACAAAATATTAAATAAAAATTAAAGGGTGTCTCCAAAGAGATATTGTTTTGATAAGTATATGGACTTATCTTTCAAAGCGTTTGTATTAGATACAAAAAATTTACACAAAGTTTGTAGCACTGTGTATGTGGTTTGAAAAATAAAATTTTAAATTAAAGGGTGTCTCCATAGAGAAGTAATGTTCACATAAATAGCATTCATTTTAAACCATTCTAAATAGATACTTGAAATTTATACAACTCACCTTGTAATATGACCATTATAACGAAAAGAGTGTTGCCATCTTTTGAAATATACACTGATTATGTGGCTTCTATGGTAACAAGTAAAACATTAAATATGACTGGGTGCGCCTAGACACAATTGTGATGATATTATTTTATCTTATCAACCGTAAAAGGCAACCGTTTATAGTTTTCGACAAAAAATAATAAAAGCATTAATAATGAATGGGTGGCTCATACATCTTTCACCTTTACGTGTAAATTCATCTTTCAAAAACCTTCACGTGTAAATTGAACTAATACTTGGCCATTTTTTTTAATATAATTATCATATTAGCGATTAAACTTTTATAACTTTAAACGATCTTTCTTTAAAGGCCTCCATATACAGCAATATCCCGTCTTATGTGGAAAATCTATATGAATTCTATACAACTATTACTTGTTCCTATTGCTGGCCATGTTGCACACAATATTTATAGGCACAAGCTTTAATTATTATTTACATTTTTCTAACATTTTGCTAATAATATCTATAGCAATGTACCTTCTATTCAAATTTTCAGTTTCTGCCAATCACGCTTCCAAATATGCGTAAGGGGACACCCTCTACCCTCAATTGTTTTTAATTTTTTTACAGTGGTAATGAAAAAATTTAATTACCCGTCCACAAACCGCGCAGTTCTCATTTTACAAATTTTAGAAATAAATATTGACACACGAATTGTTAGTTTTCTCCTTTTTTAAGCGCATTAAAAAATCAAGCTTTGACAAATTTGTATTGTAAGCAAACTTTTAATATGATTGTAAACAAAATACTGAAACGTGAATTAGTTAAAAGAAACCAGTATTGACACAGTTAATTTTGTTTTAAAAAAGAATACATTGGTAACAATTGTAGTCGAAATTCGATTAACAAACCAAGAAACCACTCTACGACGTTACGTCCTAGGCAATAATTGAATTATTTAACGAACTGCTGCACCTTTTGACAAAATCCACATGTCTTCGCCAAAGTCATACCCAAAAAAGATTCTGTTAACAGTTTTGCTTGACGAGCCCCACTTTTGAGGAAGAGTGATCTCCTATTATTTCAAGTCCTGGATCTGCACTAAGCCGTTACACGTTATGGCTGGACTATTTTTTTTTTTTTTGCAAAAACACATAAGTATTTTTACTTTAGACAAAATCATTCATTGCAAAATGAAAAAGTAGTAATAATGCCGGCTGTAAGAAAACGTCATGTGGCAAGTAGGTATCTTTAATTCATGAAGTAAAAAGAGCAGCAACATGACAACTAGACCGCATTAGCAAAACAGACATAACTTCGTACAACAATAAGAAAAGATAGAATACAAGAACTAGCGAAATATAAATGTAAAAAAAAACTGCAAGTAACATAAAGTCAGTTTAGTCCGTCAAATATCGGAAAAAAAAACAGGTTAACGACCTTGACATCATTAAATTTTTCTGCTTTCCATTAAATTTAAATTTTATTTTAAATTTTTTGCTCTAAAGTAAGATAATAATTTTTTTCCATTTATATTTATGCTTGTACTGAGAGAATCTATCTTTCCAACTGCAGCATGAAAGTTATTTAAGACATTTCAAATGTTTGTCTTAAGCCGTTGTCCAAGGTAAACACTTGTCGCTGGTTCTTAAAAATATGCAATTTGAGTTAAGGGTTATTGGGAGCTTGATAAGAAGATCGGAGAAGATTTTATTGCAAAAAATTGAAGTTATAAAAATATAAAAATAAAAACATCATCATCATTTTTTATAAAAACCTCGTTCATCAAACAGGCAACAGCAATAAATATTTAAAGCTTTAATTCTTTAAAATTAAAATCAAATTACAAAAATAAATTATACTCCCCTTAACAGCTTCATACATGGTATGCAAATACGTTTTATATAAGAAATGATATAGCCGAATACCTTTTAATATTAATATAATCAGGAGCTTGCAACACACTGTGTGATGGGAGTTTTCGAATGCATGTATAATGAATCAGCTTAAAAAATTCTTTTTGGGGGCAGACGTAGGTTTTACCTAAGAATTTTGTCACTGTTTCTGTGCTGAAAAATAGGAATAAATTCATTATGCTGCACTCAGCACATAAAGCCATATTCCAAACTCAAAACATACTGTGGACCAATGCGAAGGAAATTTTGAAAATATTTAGATTGATATTATCGCTTTGCAACTATGAACATGACACTACATAAAACTAAATATATTTAAAATTGAGATAAAATAGAAAAAAAGGGCATTTATTGTAAAACAAGGATATCGCTGTCTAAATCGTAACGTAGATTTTTCTAGTGCGGAAAAGTAACATCAGGGCAATCCTTTCTCAGTTGGATAAAAAACGTGCGTTTCATTTGATTGCGTAAATTTGCTTTAAAATAAAAATATATTTGGAGCAACAAGCCAAGAGAAATAAAAATTGAAATGCGGGTTTTGGCAAACAAAACAAACCCATACGTTTGAAAAGAAAAAAATTATTTTCTGTTGATGTTTAAATATTCCATACCTCTGACCCAGAATGTTCAATCCTTATTTGGATATGGCGTAAACTTCTTTTGTTAGGGATATCACGAAATAATAGGTAGACCCGATCGAAATCCAAAGGATAAGATTTACTCAGATAAATTGAAGTTAACGTGTTTATAAAAAATCTTTAAGGAAATAAGTAAAAATATTATTATTTTAATTTATTAAATTAAATTATTAGACATTTTGCATTTCTTCTTTGGTTGCCGGCAAATTTATGTGACATTTCAAAATCATGGCAAGAAAAAAATTATTGCACAAAGCAAATTTTTTCAACATGTGTATAATATCACTTAGCGAGTGCAGTTCTAAAATTACTTCATGTTAAATATTAAATGCAATTACTATAATTTTAAAAAAGGAAATGAGTTATTTTGTGGTGTCCAAGTGCAAAATCATACTAAATCAAAAATCGTTAAACAAAAGTTGGTGTGAAACCTTTCTTTTAGTCATATGCGACGTTTTATATTTTTGTTATAAAAATTTTTTACAAAAAAATATGTTTTTTTTAAGATTTATTAAGTGAAAAGAAGAAATAAAAGAAAAGGAAAAATAAAATTGGTTCTAATTCGGTAAATAGTTTTAGGCCATTAATAAAAAAAATGATTTTGGTCTAGTGGTCGCCGAGAGTAATGCATAAATGTCGTAGCCGTAAAACAAAATTTTCATGAAAAGTTTACATAAATATTATTTTCAACAATTTTTAAACCCAATTAACCGTCAAGCAACTGTAAGCTGTTAAATTGGTTGTTATACAAAACATTGTTATCAATTCTTAAAAGTGATAGCTTGAACATTTTTTTAAGTATAGCAAAGCTTTATAAAATCTAAACTATAAATATCTAAACGTGTGGTAGGTTTTCATTAATGCCACTCTCTTCTTTTTATTAAATATTCGTTCTCTTTAATTGTTTAATAACCGCCCTCGGAGCCTTTTGATTTTTTTTTATTATTTTTTTTTATTTTAAATATTTAAACACTTTATTGGAATTTCCTAGAATCTCTAATCAACAGGGTCTTTCATTTAGTGATGGCTATTTTTTAAAACAGAGGTATCAAACAGATTGTCCACTAACAGAAAACAGGATTCCCAACTCCTGACAGTGAAATAAAAAACCCTGTGGACTACAATAATAACAAAAAAGAATATTTTTAATAAGAATTATTTGATTAGTTGTACCGTTTGTTAAAAAACCCGGAATTTATTTATTCAATCTCTTTTGTTTCATATAATTTTATTGCTACAAAAAACAAATATTAAAAAAATTAAAACGAGCAAAAATAAATAAAAGTAACACAGCATCATACAATTATTACATTTTGTTTCTTAATAGTCCATTGCTTGACATCGTCATCACTTTCTGTATTCAGGTTGTTTCAGCTGCCGCTGACAAGGACATGTCGCTAAATTCTGTGTTTAAAAAATATTTTAGTTTTCTAGTTTTCCTGCATTTTTTTTACGTTATAATTTCTTTAAAATGTCAGTTTGATATGCGGATAAATCTATTGTGACAGTACAAAGAAAATCTGGAAACTTGTGTTGCTTCTTTTCACGCTTTTTTATTGTTATAATCCATTTGGATTTATTTGTGAATCATGTTATTATTAAATAAAAATGAAAAACAATAATTTAATTTTAATTGAAATGTTAATTAGAAAAAAATTACAAAAAAAAAAAAAAAATGAATAAGTAAAAATAAAAAAACTTGTGAAATGAGGAAGATTTTTTTCAATGACAGACGCAGTCATTTAGATTTATAGAGGAAGAGCTTAAAATGATCTTAATAGTACACAAAATTTTTAATTTTGTAAACAATATAAAAGCTACAGAAAAAAAGCAGTTTCTTAATTTTTTTACGCAAAGAATACTATTTCTATTAAATAAATGCGTAAGCTGCATCAAGCACAGAAGCAAACACTGGGATAAGTTGACAGTAGTTAAAAATCAAGCAACTTGTTTCTGGCCGTCAAGTCACATTTTAAAAGGTTTTGCGAATTTGTTAAAAATGTTCATAGAAAAATAATAATTGTTAGCAATTGAAATATAGTTGGGGTAGGTGATTTTAGAAATTAGGGAAATGGCTGCCGTAGCAAGTGGGTTTAGGATCATTAAACTATTGTTAAGAATACGCTGTTGTAAAACGTTTGAGTTCATCAATATACTTTGAAAATAAAAACAAAATTTTAATATAAAAAAAAAAAAAACACATGAAAAAATATTTCAAATATGTCGTAAAAACTACCAACAAGATTTATATGTGGAATTCGATGACTTATGAGTTGAATAATTGTGGTTTGAAATCAAAACATTTCATTTGTTAAACTGAATTTTATGACTATATTTTTATAAATTTGAAAAACGTGATAACGTAAAATAATTAAATGATTCAAAAGTTTGAAATATTTTTTTAATTTATCTGAAAAGCATAATATTAATAATTACTTTTTAACAATAAAGTATAAAATAAATGAATGAATAGTTTTACAAAAAGAACAAATTTTAAACAGATAGAAAGTTAAAACAAAATTTATTTTATTGCTGTTAAGTCATACGTTGATTACTTTAGAATAAAATTCAATGTAATACATTTATTAAATTTTTCTACATTCTTTTGATGAAGTGTTAAATTATTAAAGAAAATTTATTTATCGTGACTTTAATCATTTTTTTTAATAAACTTGCATCTATATATTTTTGAGAAAAAAAACTAATTTTGCTGTTGATGATGTTACATTGTCTATTCCCTTTAGTATTGGAAATGAGATTTGACCAATCTGTATTCAACTCAAAATAATTTTTTATTATCTTAGGATGCTTATTTTTACCCAAATAAAAACTTCGGAAATTTTTAAAATAAACGGCTCAAATAATTATATATTAATATTTTTTGCAGTTTTTTATGTGATGAATTGTAAAGAGAGCAGAAAATTTCATTATGAGCAGAATGTTATTTATTTCTGGGATAGCGATATCTTTAAAAAAGCTTGAAATGACTCTAGAGTTCCTAAATGAGTGAACCGATTTTAATAACATTTTAAATGGCTACAGAAGAAGTGTATCGAAGCATAAACTTTCAATACAAAACCGCTTACAGACTCTTATTTTAAATAATTTTTTTAATATGTTTTTAATGGTCCTAATAAAAATTTAAAAAAAAATCTTGCTAGGAAAATGAGTTATATCTCAAGTCTAAGGTGAATTAATATTCTTAAATTTTGATGCTGCCAATAAGAATTAAAATGCAATAATTTTTACGCGACGAATAAACTGTGAACATGTTTATGTTAATTTTTTAATTTTTTTTCCAGAGACCCACACTATCATTATTTAATTTTGTATCTTTTCCTTTGCCCATTTGCTTTTAAAGGAATCAATAAACTAATTTTGAATCAGAATTGTTTGTTATAGCATGGCTTATGTAAAGATTTAATCTGATGAATTGGTTAAGCAAATAAAAACTAGAATTCTATCCTTTTTTGGATAATAATTTTTGCAGATTTTAGACATGGCACAGTGGAGCAGAAGTAGTCTTCTTTTTACGATCGCAGCTTTGGGATTTTAGAAAATATAGGGTAAAGTTAAAATTTCGTTGTAAAATAGTTTAAATTAAAGGACCTACATTTTCTACATAGATGATAAATTTTATACTAAATTTATTGCAGTCGTACACACATATTGTTAGCTTAAACAAAAATATAAACTAAAATTTATCCATAACAAGAAATATATGCTAATTAAAGTGAAATTTAATCCTTAGATCCATATTTTAGTAACATGTAGGAAACGTTATTGAAACTATTTTATATAAAGAAAAAAACTACAAAAACAAAAATAGAACTTGTACATAGAAAAAACAAAACTTATTGTCTTCTTGTAACTGTAGAAAATTAATAAAAAATATTCCTTCTTAGTATTTTGTGCGATGACCTTTTACTTCTTTAACAGCTTGGAGTCTTCTTGGCATTTAATTAACTAGGCTTCTTATAACTTCTACAAGTATAAATTCCCAGGTGGCCCTTACAGCATTTTTAAATATCTCTTTATTGGTTATATGGTATTAATTTATTTTTCTTTTCATATAAGCCTACAAAAGCTCTATTGGATTCAAGTGTGGGCTTTGAGGAGGGTGAGGTAAAACCTTTTTTATATTATAAAGCAGGCATTCTCTGACTACAACGACAGAATGCTTTGGGTCGTTGTCTTGAACAGGCAAAATGCTATCCGCCAAGCCCATTTTTTTTAGCAGGTTGAATTTAATTATTTTTTTGAATATTTAAATAATCAATCTGGTTCATAGTCCCCTCCATAAAAACAACGTTACCTACGCCGATTGTGTCCATGGCATCTCAGACTTCCACCTCTATGCTTAACAGTATGTGCAATATTCCGTGATTTTAGGGCTTCGCCATGTTTCCTCCACACTGAGTTCTGACCGTCACTGACAAATATGTTAAATTTCGACACGTCTGTGAAAATTACAGTGCTCGAGAAAGCATTGTCTTTGTGTACTCATTCGCATAAGCTAAGCGTTTTTTTAACGTTTGATTTTGAAAGAAAAGGTTTCATACGAACAGATTATCATTATAAATCTTGAAAGTGGAGAATGTTTTTAAAAGTCTGTGGTGTTAAATTAACTATATATAATAAAATTGATGAATCTTATAATATTTAATATTTTTGGATTTTTTAAGTTAAAGATTGTATAAGTATTAAGTCAAAAAAGATATAAATTTCCAATTTTTTTTAAACATTTGAAGCTTTGTTAGCTTACTACTGTAATAAATTTAAAAAATAGTTTGCTTAAAATTGTAACATATTAAAAAAAAGCTAGACCAGGGTAACGAAAATTCAAAAATTTTAATTTTAAAATGCTTTTGACTCGATAATTTTAAAATATAAACATGTAGAGCAAGGTATCGTAAAGCTATCCCTGGAAGGAGAATGGTACCCAGCTTTAAAACTTACGCTCAAAATTGTCCCAGCCGTTTACACTCATAAAGGCCATTGCAATAAATGTTAAAATTTAACTTTTAACCATTTTAATTTGAAACAATCATTTACGTTTTAAAAATATTTTAAAGAAACATAAATAAAAGATAAAAATATTTCATTGTATTTTTTTACTATAATTTTCTCTAATGTAACAAAATGTAATAAAACGTAATAACAGAGTAATTTTGTATTACAAATGACTAAAAATGTAACGTCCAGACAATTTTATGAGGAACTATTAAATTCGTTTTAAAACTAATAAAAATGTCATTGCACGAGTAGCAAAAAAACTAATACAAAATACATTTAATTTTAAATTTATTAAATGAAAAATAAAACATTTTTTTGAAAAAAAAATTAGTTATGAGAAATTATAGACATTAAGAGAAACTATAAACCTGCCACCTTTTCCCTTTTGAAAATAAAGTTTTTCATAAATCATATGTTCTTTCTAAACGACATGTACTTACTCACACTTTATTGTTTTTTTTTTTTTTGTTTTCGGTGAGATGGGCATCCATAAACTCTCAACGTACACAAATGACCAATTTTTATACTAAATAATCTTTAACAAGTAGTATTTTTCTTTATTTTTAATTAAATATAAATTTAAGCAAACTTGGTTTGAGACAATTATTACTTTGTTTTCAAGAAACCAACAAGTTGTTAAATTTTTTAAAGAACCATTTTTTTCTTTTCTAAGCAAATGTTCTTTATAATATAATTTTTTTCGTGGCTAGAATTTTTTGAATAACAATCGTGTACAACTTTAGAAAGTAATTGCTCTTATATATTAAGAATGTTTATATAAAAATATAAAAACAACAAATAAATATATAAACTATGAGTAAATAAAAACTAGAACAACAACGTTTATGAAATTGCAAACGAAAAACAAACGGCGAGAAGAACTAACGACTACAATTGCAATTACTCGCGTTCAATAAATAACTGCATCTAAAGGAAATTTGAAAAAAAAAATAAGAGAAAAAAAGCTACCAGATATTAATGGGGCTTTACTCACAGACACATACATATGCAGATAGTATGATGTTGTAGTCGTGAAAAAAAATAATATTACTGTGATACACATTGTGTATGGCCAAGTTTATTGTCGCTCTCATTCATCAACTTTTGCGACGACAACAGAATTTTTACTTATAAACTTACCCATACAAACAGACATACACAAATACAAATGTAAACACAATCCGTAACAGTGGTAAGGGAGTTCTTCCTCTTGCATCTTTAGCGTAAAATTGTTATTAAGGACTATTTTAAAGGAACGTTTTAATCAGCAGGTTCACATTTAAACTTTTTGAAAATCTTTCCTACGATGTGCCTTCGTCTAGGTACAAACATTTACTCCTTTATCTTGTGTCTAAAACAGTTTTACAGTACTACAATCTCCAATCAAGAATAGATAAGCGGTTAAGTCGAAAATATGCTCAGGATTTCGAAAATTAACTTAACTTTAAATACATTCAGAGAAGGATGCTTGTTTTACTCATCCCTTTTAAAGGGCGGCTGTGCCATTGCAATTGCAGAAAATAATGTTTAAGATTATTTCCAGAAATAAGTGATATTTTTATATTTTCGAAT
The DNA here is from genome assembly GCA_937654795.1 of Cistogaster globosa. Lineage (NCBI taxonomy): Eukaryota > Metazoa > Arthropoda > Insecta > Diptera > Tachinidae > Cistogaster > Cistogaster globosa. The sequence continues at coordinate 35,612,368 of OW569403.1, forward strand.
AATTTCGTATTACTTCTTAGGATTGCTAATTTGAAAAATAGATAAAATACAATTACATTAATTGGACGTGAAATAACACCCTCAGAATTTATATTTATTCATAACTGTTTTCTTCATATGTCCAAAGGAAGATATTTGGTATGATGTTTCTCATTATGCTACGATTAAATGTCCAAGCAAAATATGAAACTAATTTTTCCGCCTTCGTTAAAAGGACGAAATCAAGAAAGCTGTAATAGCTATGAAATACAACAAAAGCCCTTTAGTCGAAAATATACCAATGGAGGTATTAAATCTGCTCTTCGAGAATATATGGGATACAAAAGAATGACCTAAAAAAAAGTTACAGAAAATTCTAGTCACAGTCTTAAAAAAAAAGATGAAATTTTTAGTCAACGTTGAAATCACAGAGTAATTTTGTTGTTGACAATTCCGACTAAAATTGTTCAAAAGGACTTTTCATATTCGCGTAAACCAAATACTGAACTCAATCATACGAAGACAAACTAGCTTTCACTCAAGTCATCAAACACGTTAGGAGTTATCATCGAACAGTCAGTCGAATAGAAAGCAGTCCTGCGGCTTTTATTCATCAAGTATATCACTGCACACTTCACAGAACAAACAGAGAGTGCATGTGAAAAATGCAAAATAAAATATTTCTGTTGCCTTCAAGAGACAGTGGCAAGCAAAAAATATATTGCTGACATCATTACTGAATCAAATCAAACCAAGAAAACAAAAAACTAAAGATAAATTCAGCCAATCCAAGTATTATTTTTAAATGGAGGCAATGATTGAATTGAAAATGTCAACTATTTTAGCTACCTCGGAACTGTTATTTCAACAGACTGCGGTACTGCTAAAGACATTCTAAGTAGGTGTCTTTTGTTAGCTCGATACCACCATTCTTTGTATTAACTCGTAAGAAACTATGTTAATTTTACTTCAACGGCTGTGAGACTTGAATAATGAAAAACTTGAAAGAACGCTTTAAACGTTTGTCAACAGACGTCTGAAAAAAAAATCCTGAAGATTTGATAATCAAACACAATTTCATAAAAAGAACTATTGAATGGATATAAGCAAATATCGACCCACCTAGAAGTCTTAAGAAGGGAGTGGAAATGAATAGCGTACATCCTATGAAAACAGGTAATTGAAATCTGAAGGTCTTCTAGTGGAAAACGCAAGGCACCAGAGCATGAGGAAGTCCAAAATATACGTAGAAGTATACGACAAATACAAAGACTAGGAAACCCCTTTAGCAAAGTGGAAAACATGCCCAGGGATCGAAATAAGTTTCGAATCTTTGTTAAGGTCCTATGCTCCACCGGGATCCAGTAAAAATTATAAAAATGAACTCGAAATAAACGACGATGAAATTTTAAAAATGTGGTAAATTAAGTTCATTAAAGTTAAGAATGATTTTTTAAAAGATGTTACATTATATCTTTCTTATTTTCTTATACAACGGAATTTTGTTATGGAATCATTTAAGTTTTGCTTACGCTAATTATGATTGATTTCTAAAAAATAAATATTTTTTTACCTTTTAAGTTTAAGTTTTTGAAAATATTATATTAAAAACCCATATAAAAAATTGCAAGTTAACAACTTTTAGTCGCTTAATCCAGATGATTAGAAAACATTCAAATTTTTAAAAAAGTCAAAAATTCTTTTCCTTAACTAAAGAAGCTTTAGCCACAGAACGTGTGTTTTTGAAACACTTCAAAGGTATTTTAAGTTTAAAAACCATTCAATTTGTTTCCTTTTGATTTTTAAATTTTCTTTTATTTAATTAATACTTTTAAAGTCCTGACTTGAAACGTGTACAAGATTTATATGAGTAGAAAATTTAAAATATGAAAACGGTGCGGTTAAGGTCGTTCATATTTGTCTTATTTATTTCTTTTCTTTTCGGAAAGAGGAGAGCGTAAATAAATAATTGAAATAAAAATATTGTTTTTAATAAAAACCACAAAACTGTTTTATATATTTTTTTAATGAAAGTCTTAATTCAAAATTTTGCTCTACGCAGCTTCTCGTTCCAAATTGTTTCTGCTGTTAAAAAGAAATTCAACAATTGTTAAATTAAAATTTTTTTAGCAACAACAAGAGCACAAGCTGAAAACCATTTTTAATGTATTTAAGTTGCAAAGTTAAATTTCAATTACTTTAATATAATTAAACTGATATTACATTAACAACTGATAAGGAAATTAAATAATTAAAAGAAAACAAAAAAATATTAAAATTTCTTGTTATCATGGTGTAAATTATAAGAATGTTCTTGATAAAGAACTGTGGGAATGAAAATGGAAAAACACACATTTTAGATGAAATACAAAATTGCATAGACACTGGCAAAAGTATCTCCTATGGGAAACTTGTGCAGCACGACAAAATAAATTTAAAATTTAGAAATACTTAAATACCAGAAAATTTTGCATTAAAATTATTCTTCAAACTAAAAAATTAATATTATTTCATTAAATCAAGTGATTTTTTTTTATTAGAAAATACAAACCTAACTAACGTTAACAGGCCCATATATGTTATTTAGAGTAATGGTAACTTAGATCTTTTTTTATCAAATATAACAAGTAAGTAAGTCTAGTTAGTAAAGTCACTCCAATAAAAACAGAAAAGCAAATATTTGGGTGTCGAGCCCTCAACAATAAGAAAAATAGAAAAAATAAGTACCATATATAATTCTACATACAAATGTCACTGGCTGTGAATGGGTTAAGCATTTACAAAAAAAAAAAAAAAAAAAAAAAAAATTAGAATCTGCTGAAAGATCTCTTTAAAAGCTTTTAATTGATAGCCATTATAACCATATCGACAATCGAACTTTTTTATGAAAATTTCACTTAATCCTTTTTTTTATTTTTTAATTCTCTATCACCCCATACATTTGTTTTTATAATTGGAGTTCATTAATTGTTTCAAATGTAATGAAAAACTTAGAGGTGGGCGTGGTGTTTAGTCCACTGTCTCTAGGGACAACATTTCAAAAGCAACTCTTTCGAAACTATGTCTGATCGATTGGCGTATTTAAATTTCTCTAGGTCATTTTTCGCCTTGACAAAGTTGATTTTAACATTAACACGGACGAACAGGCGGACAAAAATGACATCGCTAATTCAACTTCGCTATGCATAAGGACTCAGAATATATTTTTCCTTTACGGAATGGCAAACTTAGATATGCCCTTTTTTCACTTTTTTAAGGTGAAGGATATAAAAAGCAGCTTCCGATTAATTCTTTTTGCATGATTTTATCTTAAAAAAAGTTTGGGAAGGTGTCTTTATCCTTTCTCTTTTCTCTCGATTTAATGTTATTTTCCTGTTCCCCCGGTTAACGCACGAACTTCTAAAAATCCGTTGCCGAACGCTACAACGGAAAACCGGAGGTTGCACTTTAAGATTCTGCAATGTCTTAAAAGTCCTTATAAACTCCTTTATTTAAATATTTTATTTTTATTTTATCTTCATAGAAATATGGGTTTAGAAGAAATTTTTTTTGGAAATAAATATCTTTTTGCGATTTACCGCTAAGCTTTGAATGGGTAAAAAATTTGCTATGAATTAAAATATAGCATGTTTTAATCAAGAAAAGATGCTATCGCCAGTTATTTATTAAGTGGATAAAGAATTAAAAACAGGAGTTAATAGATAAAAATGTACTCACTTAAAGCTTACATTACGCAAAAATCAGGTCCTTGTTTTTCAAAAAATAGCTAAATAACATCACAAGTGTCAAAAGCTAAATGTCTCCATATAAATAGCAAAACTTGAAAGGCCTGTATGGTATCAATACAAATAAATTGACTCAATGGATAAAATTGAATTTGTTCCTAAACTTCAACCTTTAACTTTATAGATGGATTTATTAAGCAACATGATGTTTCTCAGTTCAATTATTGGACATTGCAATTACAAAGAAATAATAATAAATAACAGCGTAATAAAATTCTACAATTGCTCCAGCAGCCCACATTTATGTTAAAAATTCAAACACTCACATTCATTCATCTTGCTAAGTTTTCTTATTGTTGGTTCAATTATATTTCAGATTTAAAAATTATGTTATTCGGAATATGTAAAAAAGCTCTATTTTAACAAGTCACGTAAGAAATACAATTTAATTTTACAAAACTAAGACTTCAAGGGATCTCTTCAAAACACGCATTTAAAGAAAAGAAAAATGTCATGTGAAAAGTTTTTATGTGTCACTCTACGATAAAAATAGGACACCAGAATTTTGAGGCTATGAACTGATGAGCTAAAAATAAAATTTCGGAAGTTGTATTTCTGGCCCAGAATAGTATTCCCTGTATAATGTTCTTCTAAGAATTATTTTAATTACTGGAACTTAATGATATTGGGGTGACATAGAATTCAAAAATAAGAAACAAAAATTATTAATTTATATAATTTCACATAAAAATGTCATCAGTCCTTAATTGATTAAATACTTTTTAATAATTTTACGATTTCCGAAAAGATCTCTTTAAAAGCTTTTAATTGATACCCATATTTATATCATGAAAAATATGGTGCACAATCGAAAAATTCAGAGACGCATAACTCAGCGAGCGCCAATTTCTTTCACTTGATGTCATTTTCTTAATTTTTAATTCTCTATCGCTCCATATTTTTGTTTATTTTTGACCGGAGTTTCTTCATTGCTCCAAGTGATATGGAAAAATTAGAGGCAGGTGTGGTGTTTTGCAAGCTGCCTCGAAGGACATGGACAGATCTTACTGATTTTCAATAGCGAAATTTTCGCAACTATGTCTGATCGATTAGCGTATTTAAATATTTTATAGCTCATCTTGTGCCTTAGCAAAGTTTATTTCAACACAAACATGGACGGATAGAAAGAAAGACGGAACTCTCTCGATCCAAATCGCTTTTTACAAGAACTAAGAATATATTTACTTTATGGAAATAGATATTGTAGAAATTACAAACGAAATGACAAATTTAAATATAACCTTTTTTCACCTGAGGTGAAGGGTAGAAGAACAAAAAAAAAAAAAACGGTATTACTTGTCGTGTTAAATATTACTAGACCTTTTTGTATTGACAAAATTTTGAGAATCAATTTTATTTTTAAATAAAACTTCACTATAGAAATGGAAACAGATCTGCCTTATTTATTATTGTTAAAGCTTTAACATTTTTATGTAGGGTTTCAAAACTAATTCTTATTCGAACGCAGAAGATATTGTTCATTTTAAATTAATTATCGGATACGTTTCTACTTGGCTTCCTTTTTGTAGAATTCAAAACTCTTCTTTCGACATTAAAATTGATTTCTGCCTTTTATTTTTGAATTCTGCATTTTTGTAAACCCCTTTTTTTCTTTATATTTGTTTAATCATAACTGCGTCAATTTTGAATAATTTTTTTTCTTTTTAAGGTTAAGTCCAATTTAAAAATAAAGAATATCGCCATGTTACATATGTGAATTAAGCTTTTTTTGTGAGCAGCAAAGTACAGAAATCTCAAGATTTGAGGGTGTCTCAAAAGGACATTTCTGAACTTTGTTAGACAGCCTTTTAAAATTTGTACAGAATACGTGTTGCTTTATCCGCTAAGTAAAAAATTTTAAATTAAGAGGTGCCCCCATTGAAATAGCATTTTTGTCGTACATGGCCTTAACTTTTAAACTTTAATTTTTAACACATTTTTAGTAAATTTTAATAGTTATGCTCACAGGATTTATTTAATTTTAATATTATTTGGTATCTATTAACTTTCTACCCATTTGTCTGTTTTAAAGTCTGTCTTTTTGCGGGAATTTATTAATATACTTTAACTAAAACATCTAAGACACTATCGTTTTCTAACCATTTTTAGTGATAGCAAGCTTTAACAGCGATAATAGTAAAGAAGTCCTTTTGTGAGTAAAATCTAAATTATACAACATTCACTTTTCTGGAAGTCATCTAAAGAAATATAAGTCCTTTTTAAAAGTTCACTTATTAATCGCCAAATTGAAGGCCACAAGTTATTCCTATCAAATTAGTTTATATAATTAATTTCTACGGCATTATGAAATATATGATTGATGTTCATTTTTCGCATTTTTGGCCCTTCAACTCTGCTATCTGATCCATATGGAGATTTGGTACTGCGTTATCACGTAGTTTCGATATTTACATTACGTATTTTTCTAATTTTTGTATAATTAAGCTATACGGCTTATTCTTAAGCACCCACACCATTCACCTCTAAGGCCTCTATGTAATTCTACGATGTACCGTACGTAAAACTACTTGGACCTTCTTATAAAACTCATTAGGCAAATCAATGTCGCATCCCTAAGACAGTGCAGGTCGCTAAAGAATCTTTAACCCAAATATTGGAGCCTGCATTATTGCAAAGCTCTATAGTTGCAGCAACCATACAAAGTTTACAGTAAATTTTAATTTTCAAAATAATCTATACGGTGGAATTTTTTTGTTGTGTAAAGTTTGTGTTGTGCCTAAGAAACAGATCATACAAATACTGTGCCTTCTTATTTAAATTTCGATACAAACCCTGAAAAAAAATCATCTTCCAACCATAAACATTTCCAGTTTAAGGCCCCTTGGTTTGGACTAAACGGTTGATAAGCTTTTTACTAGAAAACATATGGTAGTTATTATTTATTTTCTTCATTGTGTAAGTAAAACACATAGAAATAAATGAGATAATAATAAAAAAATGTGTAAAAAGTGTAAAAACTCACCAATACAATGCTAAAAAAAACTGTTCTCAATTTTTTAGTCTGTGTTCTAAGATTTTGTTTTTGTTTTCTCATTAAAAAAATTGTCGTGTTTATTTGCTTTTTTTCACTCAATCTGATGTAGTTGCGGCTGTGGTTTTTATTTTTACATTTTAATATAAATATGTATTTTCAACACTCAACAATTATATTCTTCACTGTAGTAGTTTGTTGTAATATTTTTTTGCTCACTTACAAGAAATATTTGAAACTCATTTTTTTTTCTCATTCCTGATTTACACATCAATCACCCGTTTACCGTAACGTTTTAATGGAAGGGAGAAGGAGATGGAAGAGCATAACACGATAATAACATCAAACCTTCGCACAATAAAAAAAACCGTTTTTGAATCCAAAACTTTTGCATAAACACAAACACAAACTCACACAATTGCACGTGTAAAAATGCACTCTCTTACATTAATGTTGCGTTGTTTTTGAATGTTTTGCTGTTACAGAACATCGAGATGCGAGAGAGTAAGAGAAATATTTAATAGAAAAATATAAAAGTAAACGGTTGTATTTTTAACTTAAACCGCACGTTTTTTATTTTATTTTTTTAAACCTATTTGTGGCGTTATTCCGTTTCTAAAGTAAATACGTTCTTTTTGTAATATTTCCACAAGACGCAGACGTTCATCATCATCTGTAAAGGATGGTGTTATTTTTTTTAATAATGCTACTGCTACGACCACTACTACTTTTTCTACACTGCTACTAGTATGACGGAGTTACTACCGGCCGGGCTCTGAATGTTTGTTTATTTGGTTGGATGGCTGGTTGGTTGGTTGGCTCGATGCACTTTAGTTTGGAGAACCACAAGACACATATGACTGACAAGCGAGCAAATTCGTACACTCAATTTAACGCATACAATACAAAAAGCTTAAGCGAATTTTAATGTAAATGTGTGCGACAGTACTTTATAAAGTCATACGTATCGTAGAACTTGGTCGTATTCGTAATTTTTGTAAAAGAAACAAATCTTCAAGTTTATTTACGAAACGAAACAAAAGAAAATTTTTTAAAAAAAAATAATGTACGACTGTCAACACAACATGAAAAAGTGATTACAACAAAAAACCATACGAAATAAATATAACAACAATAATAATAAAAACTTTTAATACCAGAACGTAGCTCAACGTGCACGAATGCAACTAAATAGCAAACTGAGCTCGTTTACTCGTTGCACATGCACTTTTCGTTTAAGTTTTTTCTTTATTGTTGTTGTTTTTGCTGTTGCTTTTTACGCTTTATGTTCTTGATATTGTTGTAATTTTGTTCCTCTACTCCTCAAATTCAATTGGGCGAATTGTTGTATATTTTTTTTACAAAAACAAGAAACAAAACAAAAATTACGTTTAAAACAGAACCGAGTCTCTTTTTTATGAATATTTTGCCCCTTAAAAAACACAATAAATTTTTGTAAATTACCAACAAATTAGTCAACGTATTACTGAATGTATGTTTGTATGTGTGTGTATACAAAGAAACATAAACGTTTAGTGGTGTATGTATCTTTTGCAAAAAAAAAATCTTTTTTTAATTTCGGAGCTCTGATATGCGGGTGCATTTTATTTGTTTTAGATTTTTAATTTTTTTGTAAAAGGGGTGCCATAAATGTTGGTGGGGTAGGGGAAACGTGATATTCAGTAGATGGAGAGAAGCATTATGAAATAAAATACAATTTTTCAAGGTGCGGTATTGTTTGTTTTTATTCAATAAAGTGCACATTTTTGAATTCTAGTTATTGAAACAATTACAAATTATTTTGGTTAATAATTTTCTTACAGTGGGCTACACCGTATATATAGTAATACTATTCTAATATTTTTTTTCCAACAATAAACTAACTTATACATTAGTCATATATTTAGACAGGAAATTTTTTTTTATTAAATAATTGTATTTCGTAATGCCACAACTTCCACTTTCTTTAGCAAAATCTGATTAATTTATTTCGATATTTTAGTTGGTTCATACGTAAGTGACTAAAAGCTAAAAGAGCATCATTTGGAAGTTCAATAAAAAAGCCAAATAAAATGCAAGTCAGGAGAATTCAGTAAAAAAAATAAATAAATTTAATTTTAATATCTTGTAATTACAAAAAATAAAAATCATTTAAACTCAATACGAGTACTAAATATAAACTCAGTTTACAGAAAGCGGCATTATTGTATAATGCATGTTGAGTATAAAGCAGAAGGACATTCGAGCGATAACTTTAAAATGATTCGAAAATGTTTTCATTTTAAAATAGACTAAATTTGTCGCCAAAAAAAAAAAAACGAGTGAAAGAATGTAAGCACTAAAAAAATAAAAAGTAAATAAAAATGAACATACGATACAGAAAATAAATTATTTCTTTTTTATAACACTTGTTACAACGTTTTTTTAATGAAATTAAATAAGTCAGTATAATTCAAGTGAGACTCACTCTCAAAGATCACTCTATAGTTTCAAATTCAGTTTTTTATTATTTTTTGTCGATTATTAAAAATGTCTGCTTTAACGGTTTAAAAGATAAGACAGTAAGAAAACCTCATAAATAGACTTTCCTTTCATTATTAAAATGTTTAAACTCCACAACAAGAAATTAATGATTGAAACGCATTTGCAAGAATTTTAAATTGAACGGCGTTGCTGTACATAAAAATAGTGCAAATTTCTTAGCCAAATAAATTCAGAAATTGAATTTTGTCTGTAGATTTTTTGTGTAAAAATTCTTAAAACACAACTCATAAAATGTTTTGTAATTAAATTTGTTCCAAGACACTGGCCAAATTTGTGTTAAATTTTTTCAGAGTTCAGTTTTAAGGAATTTTTAAAGCTTTAAAAAACCAGTAATAGTGCTGTTTGCTACAAAAGTATCGGTAATATTTCCAGTTTCCTTTAAGAATGTGATAGAAATTTTTATCAACTAAATGACCAGAACGTCAGTAAACAGTGACGGTTCTGGTCATTTAGTGACGGTTCTGGTCATTTAGTTGATTTAATGATGAACCCTGTACTGATATAGCTTTTATAAAAATAGACACACGTTCTGTGTAAATTCCTACTGTCGGCTAGTTAAATTTTAAAAGCTTATGTTACATACTTAAAATGTAATTCTCTATGGTGACACCCTTTATTTAAATAAAGTATTTACATTTGTAGCAGTCTTCAAAACACTACAACTACTGTGAAAAATTCAAGTTCAAGATTAAGATTAAGACAAGCATACAATGAGTTGAAATGTTTCACAAAAATATCTGTCATAAAATTCGACTATAAATTATAAATCTTAACGCTTAACCTTCAAACTTTTTTAAACTTTATTTTAAGTTAATTTGTAAATTAAAGAGTTATTATTTATGGCATTTAGACAAATCCATATCGCTTTTAAACATTGACCAGTATGCTTTACTATCACATCGTTTCTCAGTAAATGCACATGTTTATTGACAGCTGAAGCTTAAGAAAATCTTAAAGATAATTAGAAAAACATTGTTTTGTTTGATGTATGGACACCTAATTTTTCAAAAGGAACTTCACTGTTGTCAATATATGTTCGGGAAGAAACAACTAATGGCGTAAACTTTCAAAATGCCGACACACCGAAATTTCCTTGCATGTCTTCTCTACCAGATATGGCAGAAAATTATTATTATTATTTCTTATTTTATTTACTCAAGACGTCTATTCAAACTGGCAGTGATTTTACTAAACTAGATTTGTTCCATACTAAATCTATTTGAACACTCAAATGGATGGACAGACGTTCAAACGGACATCGCTCAATCGTCTTTGCTATGCATAAGAAATCAGAATATATATACTTAATGGGGTCGGAAATATAATTCACCTGTGCTGAAGGCTATAAAAAGGATTGAGTTATGTTTATTTAAATTGATTTGAACATTCATTTCGATCTAAAATAAATCGTTTATAATAAACTTCTTTACATTTTTTTTCTATTCTCTCATATAAAACCAATTTTAAATCTGCATCTTGGACGGATGTAACCACTCATATTTTATATATATCGAGATACCGGCATCCGGTTTATTTCAGCCTGTAAGACTATGATTTTATACTAACAATTTAAAAGGAAATAGTTCTGCATTTGTACTAAAAACTTAAAAAAAAATTTTTTTTCCTCTAAATAGTTGTACAAATAGAGAATTTTACAATTGTTTGAATCCTTGCAGATAAATTCAAATATTCTTCGAGATTGTAGAAAACCAAAAAGTCTATTTCATTGTGTTTATACCTAATTTTTACTACTCTCTTTACATACAATAATATTTAATAACGTACGTTAGCATAATTTAATTAATGTTTACCAAAATTTCGTGCTATTTTTTTATCCTGTTTAAATTATCTAATCAGGGATATTGATTATTAAGGGTGAAGGCATGTCATGATGGCCATTTGCCACAAATATTTAAAATAAACTATTTAATTCAATATTCGCGTTGTTCATTTTAATTTAATAATTTGCGAGTGCTCGCGCATAAAAAAACATAAATTATCGAATAAAAGAACTGAAAATAAGTCAGCAATATATAGTGAATAAAGAAAAATAAAATCATTGTTAATCATATTTTTTTTTTTTTTTTGCTTCAACTTTAATTTTTGTCTTTACTTTATTGTTTGGACAAAAATCTTTAGTTTATCAAAAATGTAAGTTAGAAGTTTCCTTGAGAGCTAAGTAAGAAGTAGCGAAATCGCCATGGAGACGTGCTTTTTCCCCCAATAATCAACAACGTTGATTTGATCATTTAATCTGGATAAAAAATAGCACTATATTTTTGTAAAAATTAATTAATTTAATTTAATATTCCCGTGGTTTTTTTTAATGACTAAATTAAATTCATTAAAAAAGTATAAATTTTTTTTTTTTAATTTATTCCTCAATATTCCTAACTTACTAATACATATGAAAAGCTGATCTATTTTTTTAAACAAATCTTTCCTCAGTAACGGAAATAAATCATACGAAGGCTTATTTATGGTTTATTTCAGCGATAGTAGGGTAATTTTTCAATACATTATGTTATTGTATAATAATAAAAATTTATAGGTTAAAAAAGCAAATAATAAAACTAAATACCTATATCAAGCTTTGATTTCTTATGTAGATTTTTTCTTTCAAATTATTCTACCTACAAAAAATTATAAAACCTTTTTTTTTTGTCAAGGACATTATTGCATTATTTAAATAAGATAAAAATCAAAGCAGTAGCGCATACTAAACCACAGAAATTGCAGTAAAGTACAAAAACAACGACTGCAGCAGAAATAATTCCTTTTATTATAACAAAGAAAAAAAAAAAAAAAAACTAAAAATGCACAAAAATAAAACTGGTAACCATCAACCCTGTGAAGTGCAGTAGCGAAAAAGAATATTTATAAAAGTGATGTTATTTGGGAGCTTAACTTTTATATAATTTTTCTTTTAATGTAAAATCTTTTTATTTTTATTTTTAAGAGAAAATTACAAAATAAAATTAAATTGGTGTCTTAATAATATTTTAAACAATTGTCGTTTAAAACCTTTATTATTTTATAAATTCTATTGAAATTTTGATCGATATCGAGTGCCGTAATTTGCCCCCTGTTTTGATTTCGAGACGTATTTTTATTCCAAAATTATTTAAACTAAAAACAAGAATTTTTATAAAATCCATGTAGTTAACAAGTCGATTTAAAGACAATTTATAATTGAAATTACAAAAATATCCTGCATGATTTAAATTAATAATTTTTAAAGAACAAATTTAATAAAAGACAGATAAAGAAGCTCATTGTATGCAAAAAAAAAGTCAATTTGCAATTTCAAAAATTAAAATTAATTTCATTGTTATTAAATTAAAAGCCATAAAATATTGTTATAAATAAATTTAAAATGTTTTTATTCCTAAACTCACAATAAAAGTCGCATCTAGTGCCTTTTTTTTAAATTTAATGAGTGTGGCCAATCAATTGTTTAAATGGAAATTTGTTTCATACCTTCTTCATATTTTATATTTAATTTTTAATTTTTAACAGTTCCATCGTTATTTAAAAATAGATGCATTTGTTAAGTATTCGAGAAGGTGATAAAAAAAATAAAATGTCTTTCTAAGCAGTCGCGTTTTTCCTGGAAGGTTAACAGTCAGTGTAGAATTGAGTAACTGCTTAGTTTTAAATACTGTAGCATGAAACCAGCTAAATTAATTTTAATAAAATAAATCTCAAAATAATCCTCTTTCCAAAAACACCCTGTAGCTTTGTTCAGACTTTTTAAAACACAACTACAAAAGCTGCACAAAAATTGCATCTAAATGCATTGAAATGCACTTCCGATGATATAAAATGCTTAAACATGCACTTATACTGCACCAAAAAAATGTCATCTACACAAAACTGAATTAAATGAAAAGAAAAAAACCTTCTTCTCAACAAACATGTCAACAAAACTTTTCGGTACCTTTTGCTTTTTTATGTACCATCATGTGCGTATTTTAAAATTTAAATGCATTTTTGGGTAAAAAACAAACCCAAAATTCCTAAAAAAGCAAACAAACAAGAAACAAAAAAACTTTAAAAAGATGCAACAAAAGAAGTGCAGGCAACTAAAAAAAAATCCAGACTGCCAAAAACAACAACTAGTGAACACTTAACAAAATGCTCAAAAATTGCAGTCAAGAAAAAAAATAAAACACAAGAAAAACCGAAAAGATTATTAAAGCAAAACTGAAAAATGCATTTTGCATCATAAAATTGCATTCAGAGTTTTTTTGTAATTGAAAATAAACCAGAACAAAGAAAACCTTTGACGAGCCTCTGTTTAAAACGACAAGAATTGCAGCAAGATGCAGTTTATAATGGCTGCAGCCAACTGCAGTTTTAATTTGAATGCAGGCTGGTAGATTTAATTTTTAATCAAAGTTTTTTTATGAATTAAGGTGTTTGTGTGTGATTATGGTGAGTTTTATTTCCTTGAGTTTTATTTCGGAGGTGAATTTGTTTTTTGTTTACTATTTCAATTAAAAATTTAAGTTTGTATGTAAAAATGTATTTGTTGTTATTGTTGCTTTAACAGGCACTTTACACTTGACTTTAAACTATAAATAAATGAGCTTTTTAGTTAAAAAAAATCAAACTGAGATGCAAATTAAATCATCAAACAGATTTTCATTTCTATTAATGCAACTGAGTGTGCTCAATTAACTCAAGTGGGTAATAAAAATGAGAGAGAGGGAGCTCCTATTGAGTAGAGAGAGAGGTTTTAAACAAATCCCTTAATAAAAGAGAAGTTTAATAATCTTATGCATGCACTCTTATGTGTGTGTGTGCGTGTTTGGGTGTTTGCTTGTCACTGTGAAGTGTGAGTTTGCTTAATGAGTGTTAATGCAGTTTAACTCTTAACTAGAATTTAAATTGCATTTATAATGAGTATTTTTTTAATGTGCCTGTATATGTGTGAATGTATTCTTATGACTATAAAGCTGTTTAATGTTTATGCTCATTTATCTTTAATTTTTTTTTTTTGTCTAAAATATTTTGCTTTTTAAAAACTTATTATGACAGTCATTATAAACAGTATGTAAAAGTATAAGATCCTTATTTCACATCTCTCCTGCAATGTTTTATTGAAATTCGCATTAAAGAAAAATCATGTTGAAATATAATTAAAAATCTGTTTTCAATGTTTTTCAGAGAGTAATCTTAACTTTAAGTGAAAACTTATTTGATTATTCTCAACTATTTTTTATTTTTATTTATTTTTTTTTTAATTTGACATTTTTCAAATGCTATAATTTACATCAATAATAGAAATGAAATGCTTGAGTTTTCTTACATGTCCAATTTTTAAATATTAGCAGTTAAAAAAATACAAAAGAAACAATTCCTTTACTTCACTGTGTTCTTAAAATTTAAACATTTTCCAAAGCTAAGGCCGAGGTTTGGGTTTCTTTTTTTATTTATTTTTATATTTATATTTACACTTACGTATTTTTAGTTATTTATCTTTATTTTTGTATTTTATATATTATTTTTGCAGGTTTTGGTGTTCAACTTACCGGTTTCAAAGCTGAACTTTGTGTTTGTTTTTTTTCTAATTTTTTGTTTTTCCTTTGCAAATTTATTGAAAAATATTTTTGGATTGATTTTATTTATTTTTCTTTTCAGTTGTTTTGATTGTTATTTTTTTAGGTTTTCTTATTAAAGTTTATTCAAGCGCAAATTGGGAGCAAGGTTTAGTTTAAGTTGCAAAAAAATTATATAAAAAAATTTATAATTTTTTTGTAATTTTCATTCAATTTTCAATGTTGCACATGAATTCAAATGATTGTGGGCTGCAGCAACAATAATTTGATATTTGTGGCTTTTTTTTTTTTGTTATTGCAGTTTTGACTTTGTTTGAGTACAATAGATATTTATTTTTTTTTTTTTTTATTATATTTTTGTATTTTTTTTATTTTTCAATGTTTGTAAATTATTTTTAACTTTTATTTTTTTTTTTTTATTTTTAAGATTTTTGGATTTCAGTCTGTATATTAGTAGAGTTTGTGTAAAATACTCGAATACATACATCATTTATTTGATGTTTATAATAGAAAAATTATAAACTTAAAGATTAAAGTTGTAACAAAATTTTTTAAATAAAATTGTTAACTTTTGAAATAAAATAGAAAGGCTTTGTTACATCTATAGATCCTGAACATGGTATTTTTTTAACCAAATCAATTTTTTAATAATTTTATTTATTTCATTTAGTAAAATTAATTTATAATATTATTTTTATCTCCAATAATTTTAAATTTGGGAAAATTAATA
Organism: Cistogaster globosa; assembly: GCA_937654795.1. Lineage (NCBI taxonomy): Eukaryota > Metazoa > Arthropoda > Insecta > Diptera > Tachinidae > Cistogaster > Cistogaster globosa. Next base: position 35,627,962 of record OW569403.1, read on the forward strand.
TGTTCGTTTACAACGCTTTCACGCGCTAACTCCTTAAGCGAATGATGTAACATTTTTGATAAATGTTGCCAGCGATATAAAAGATAAAATGTAGTACATTTTATTTAAAACAAGTAAGAGTGTTATATTTTACTATCCCAAATCTTATACATCCTTTACCATGTGAGTAAATTTAGTTAAGTGAAGTAAGTCTAATCAAACAACCAAATGTTGATTTGACAGAGAATAAAAAAATTTGAAAACAAAAATTACACAAAAATCTCATCAACTCCTAATGAGTAATGCTTTTTTAAAAATTTCTAGTATGTTCTTAAAGACCTCCTTAAAAGCTTCTAAATGATACCCATATTGATGTTTTAAAAATTATGGCGCAAAATCATACTTTTATATGAAAAGTTCAGAAGACCATAACTCGGGAAATTTGAGCGAGCGCCAACTTTTTCACTTGATGTTTTTTTTTCTAACTTTTAATTCTCTATAGCTCGATAAATTTTTTTTCTCTTTTTCCTTTGTTTTTTTTTTTTTTTTTTTTGTTTTTGATGAGTTACTTCATTGTTCCAAATGATATTGAAAAATTAGAGGCTATCGGGGTGTTTAGCCCACTGCCTCACATCAAACGACGCTATAATTCAATGTTTTGAAATTTTTTTAAAATTTGGAGTAACTTAAAACGGAGTTTGAAGATTTAGGGCGCATCCAAAAGAGTGGCAGCATGGCATTAGGAGAGCTATGTAGACATTTATCGCATTGTAAAAAAATTCACGGATAGAAACTGAACGAGAGTAGAACTCCACGTAAAGAACGTATTATCAAATTGATGAGGATTTGGCGAAGACAGCTAATTTCCAATAGGACCTGTTTTAACAGTATTCATTTTAATATCAGTGATTTCGTACATGACGCAATATATATTTCATTAATTTCTTTAATTTTTTTATATTTGTTGAAAGCCGTCGATCGAAGTTGAATGCACGTAGTGGCTTCACTAATGCACAGTGGGGGATTTGTTAGAAAAATGAAAAAAATTTTAATAGGTATCTTCTGGTATCTTTTTAAAAGGAGATATTTTATGAGGAGAAATTTTTTTTTGCAAAAACGGAAAAAAATATTTTTAATTAAAGTTTTATAGGAATTTATTTTATTTTCATTATTATTTCTAATCTTATTAAGCTAAAGGGCGGTTTTAAAAAATAAGAATATTTTTTTTGTACAAATTTTTTCAATTTATTTTTTTGTATGAAAGAAACTAATTATTAGTATGTTTTGTTTTGTGTTTCCTGAAGATGCTACCCAAAATTAAAAAAATAAAAAAACAATATTCTTATTTTATAAAAATAAATTAGAAAATGAAATATAAATGAAAGGAAAAAAATAATAAGTTTGTCTAAAGAAAATTTTTCACTTTTTTTTGCTGCATTTACCATAAAACGAGCAATTTTTATTAGGTCTTAGTTGTTTAATTCCGTTTAATCTATGAATAAAATTGGTTACATTTAGAAAGGCTATGGATCGAGAAATAATAAGAATAACGAATTGACTTTTTATGTGATTTTTTTACAGCATTTAAAGCTGAAAAAACACTTTATATTTTCAGATAACTAACAAAGAATTTTTAAAACTGCTTGGCTAATAAGTTACAAAAGATTGAGTGTTTTTAATGTTTAAATTTATTTCCGCTAAACTTTTGACCTAAAAAGAAAACAGGAGTTGAATTTTTTTTCAAATGTATACGGATGTTTTTTAAAGAAAATAAATAAAATAAGACATCAGCAGAAGGATAGTGAAGGATATAGCGATCCAGAAAATACAACATTACATTCTGCTGGTGTCTAATTATTTTAGTTTTATTTGGAAGCGCCAGAAAACAATTTTAATTCATTAAAAAAAAACAAATTGTTAAAATTATTTTTTTCCTTTTTAATGAACGCGAGTAACATAAGAAGCTCTAGCATTTAAAAGATACATTATTTTGTCCTTTTGTTATTAAATACCCCACTGTTAAATGATAATTTAATTTTAATTAGATTTATTTTCATGATCTCTTGTTTGCTAAACGTGAGCTTTTAATCTAAAATTCTTTATCATTTTGATTTAAGGACACCTTTTGGCAGAAACTCCTATTAAAATAAGTATTATTGAGTGTTTGTAGTAACACTGATCAAGTTTTAGTACTTTAAAGCTAGAAAATAACAAAGATGTTCGAATTATATTTTACTTAAAAAATTTATATTCTCTGATTTCCTACTATTAATATCCTAATTTCTAAGCAGTGAATTAAAATAAATGAAAAAACAAAAAATTAACGCCTCTACAATGATTTCCATACCACAACGTTGACTCAGTTAGATTTCTAAACTACGCAAACAAACTGTAATAAAGTATAATTTTAATAGCATGAAACTCAAGGCACTTAAAGATTTCCTGTTGTTTAAATACAAGGTTTCCTAAAATCAACAAAACCTGTAAAATGCTACCGGAAAACCTCTTAATATTGAGCACAACAAAATTTTTGCCTACAATTTTTCTCTGCTTGAAACAAACATAAATTTTTATTATTATATGTATGTATGTATGTATGTGGCATAATCATATTAGACATTGCATTTACGGACATTCATGTCTACATATTAAGAACATTTCCTAAATTATAAATTTACTATGCAGTGCATGTACATGGAGTTTCAGTCTTTAAGTTTTTTTTTTTTTTATCACATAAATAAAAAAATAGATTTGAGTAGCGAACAAGGAAAGAAAGAAGTTTTTTTTTCAACATATAGTTGGTAAAACCGGAAGTTCTACTTAAAACCGTGAGATTGTTTAACAACTTTCTTAAGTTTGCAGATTTCTAAAAGAACTAGTGCTGGTTACTAAGTCAAGTTCTGGCTGGAAGTCAGGAAGCGGAATTATAAAAAGATTTCTTCAACCAAACTTGAGACAAACTTCAAAACTAATCTTTACAGCAAACGAGGAAGCTTCTAATGCGTGAGGTGTGTTACGCGAAGTATTTCAATTTTAAGGTAAAATTTAATTTTAGACTTTTCATTTTGTTTTTAAGCTATAAATTAAAATTGAAAGCTTTAAGCAATTCAAATCATTTAATTATTCTTTCAATTAAGAGTTATTAATTTATTCCTCTACTGCCGGTTCTCCGTAGTTGGCTAAAATGGCTTGATGGTCATCTTAAATATACGAAAGCAAAAGCAAAATTACTTTAACAATCAATTTTGTAACGCAAGTTTATAAGAGATTTAATATCTAAAGTATGCAAATGAGTTTCGCTTTGAAATATTACAATGGTTTTTTTTTTCTTTTACCAAATTTACATTTTAATTTCATTTAGTTTACTTTTTAATGGTTTTACTTTAAGGTTTGACACATCAATTAAAATCAAAAAAATTAAGTCGTGAAATTTTCTTGGTTGTGTCATGGTAACCAAATCAAAACTCAATATATTTTCTGCATTGGTCGTGGTAAATCCAAACTTGTTGTATATGATCATTGAGAGAGTACCAGGCATAAAAATTTAAACATTAAAAATAATACAAAAATAAAATCAAAAAAAAATATTAAAACTATTAAAAAAAGTGTGATTTTTTTATCCATGAATATCTTTACAGTTCATATGATAACTATAGTCATGTGTAAGGAAAGCAACCAAATCATCTTTTATAAAGTTATAAAATTTTTTTAGCTCGAGCATAAATCGGGTGCAAAAAAACTAGTTCTTTTTTGTCGAATATTTCGCCACCTGATTGAGTAGAATCATCGGGACAGAATGTAAAATGCGCACCATTTTGTTAGATATAACAAAATAAATAAAATAAAATAAAATAATAATGACTTTAAATTAAAAAGTTATATCGGTTAAATGACCATCTTCCAATTTGATTCGGCTATAACAAGGTTTCCTTGCATTTCGAATTCTAACTCACAAGCAAAAGATTTGGCTCCTAATTTGCGTTTTTTTTTATTAGATTTTAAGCCTTTATTTGGCTATAATGTTTAAATACTTCGAATAATATTTATTAAAAAATTAAAAACATTTATTTAAAAGCACGTAAAAGAGCTCTATTCTAATATATCCTTCACCTAATATGTAAATTTAGTTGAGTGAAGTATCTCCATTAAAAAAAAAAACAAATATTGAGATTAGAGAGAATTAAAATTTACGAAAAATTAATTAACTACTTCATATAGTTTTACACAAAAATGTTACCGGCTCTTAGTGGGTTAAGCATTTAAAAAAGTTTAATGTTTCCATATCGACCACATTGAAAATCGAACTTTTTTATGAAAATTTTTGAGGTCCCACAGTTCGGTGAATATAAGCGAGCGCCCATTTTTTCACTTAACGTTTTTTTCTTTTTTCTTACTTTTTAATTCTCTGTCGTCCCATATTTTTGTTTCTTTGATTGGAGTTACTTCATTCCAAGTGATATGAAAAAATTTAAGGCAGGCGTGGTGTCTTGCCCGCTGCCTCGAAACACATGATCTGATTTTGCTGATTTTCATCAACAAAATTTTTGAAACTATGTCTAATCGATTGGCATATTTATATTTTCTATAGCTCATCTAGTGCCTTGATTTCCTCGCTAACACAGACGGACAGACGGATATCGCTCAATGAAATTCGGTTTGCTTATGGACTCAGACTTAATGGGGTCGGAAATGGATATTGTGGAAATTGCAAAAGGAATGACAAACTAAGATATTCGCTTTTACTAATTTTTGTGGTGAAGGTTATAAAAAATTTTTGCTAGATCCTCTATCGGGGCTCACAGATTGTGGCAATTGGAAACTCTCAGCATTGTTTTTAATGTTAATGCCACAACCGCCTGCATCCCGCTAAACCAATAGACCTCAAGGAATCATAAATATTGGTAGTATTTGAGTTGGCCAAACAGGTTTAGTTCAAATTAACTCAATATAAGTACCCGTTCTAACTTTCATAAAGATTAACGTCAGCCCACGCGAGAATCTTACCGCTAGTAAAAGGGATTCTAACAACAACTAAATTATTAAAAACCAAATTAACAAAAATTTATGAAAATTTAAAGGAAGCAGATGGAAAATGAATAAAGAACATAAATACATTTTAAAAGCACTCGAACATGATTCATTCACTTGTCACTTGACTGAAAAAAGGGACGGAAAATCAAGAAACGCCTGCTGCTACACGTAGGGGAGGCGTGCAGCCTTTGAACTGTATAAAAAAGTCTGTTCTAAAACAGAGCTTGCTTCGTCAAAAATATATCTTTAAAATGGAAAGAAACGAAAAGGATGCTCTTAAGAGGTGCAAAAGTGTTACTAGGAAAATGAACAGGTGTCTTGGTCGGTACAACATACCAGACGCAGTCACATACGGTAACTATCGTATGTGAAGTACGTTTTAAAAAATTATTAATATTTATTATTTTTATTAAGTTGTTTTTTTTTTTTTTTTTATTATAATTACAAAATAAGTAAGATTAATTCGACTAAAAATTATATTTATTTCAATTTCTAAATTAATTTAGAAGAAAAATATTATGAAAAATTTTTGTTGTAAATTTTAAACAAAATGGGGAAGACTAAACTTTAGCAGAATGTAATGCAGTATTTTCTGCATCACTTTATCCGTTTTCAGCTTTTATCTACTATAGGTTTTGTATGCTTAAAATATTCTTTGTTTAAGCAACAAATTTAAAAAATATGAATACGAGAACTAATCAGGACATTAATTTGGTTAGACAAGGTCCACACACAACTATATAGTTGTCCCTGCTTTCTGCTTACCGTCGATTTAGCAACAATACAATTTTTTGACTTCTTGTCAGAGCAGGTGCTGTTTCAGTATCAAATTGATTTTTGTGAAGGCTCTGCTTGCAAGTAATTTCAAAATTTCAAATTTTTTCCGAATTAATTTTAAAATTATTATTTTCAGTTTAACTAATAATTAATTTAAAAAAAAAAATTCTAAAATATTTAAATTACTCGTAAGACCGCTTTCGCTTTCGCTTTAGTTTGTTTTTGTTTTATTTTCAGCTTCTTGCTACATTGTTGCTTGTAAGGAAAAAAATTCCTTAAAGTCTGGTTTTTCGATTTAATTTGAAAATTATGTTTTTTTTTTTTTTAACTGCACACAACGAGAGAAATTTTGTTACTTTGTAAGTTTTCCGCAGGAAGTTTAAGTAATAAACAATATAATATTTTGATCAGTTGAAAAATAACTGGTACAAAATGTTCATTTTATATGAAAAAAAAAATAAACAACGGATGTAAATTGCTTAGAGGCATCGTATCAAAATACTTCCGTTCTAATCACATACCACTCCTCTGAAAACAAGAAGACAATTTTGTATTTTAATAGCCTGTGTGTGTGTTTGCGGTAGAATAAATCATTTGCTATCAATTATTATGGCCGGTTTCGCTCGCTATGTGTTTAAATTTAATTACAAAAAACAGTTGCATGCCACTTGCTACGATCAAATTTGGTAGACAAAAAGGAAAAAATATCTCAGATGTAGAAATTATAATAATTTCAGGAAATTTCCTTCCGCTTACAACGAAAATAAGATGTAATTTTATAGATTTTATTTTATAAAAAATATTCATAATAAATGCATACGAAAAAAAATATTCTGCAGTTTTTCTAAACTCTTAGATACGAACAATCTAGATAACGTATATAGTGATGCAGAAAATGCTGCATTAAATTCTAAATTAACACAAACATTTTCAGAAATACTTTTGTTTCTTAACAAATTTTGAAAACTAAAATATACGTGAACTTAAGCCGGATAAAAAATTATTCACTTGTGCTAAATTTATTCGACTAATAATTAATTGAAAAAATTTTAAATATTAAAAAAGGAAAATATACCTCGATGATAAGTTTTATTTTTTAAAGGAGAGTATTCACTTTGTTAGATTTTGTTGCAATATCCCAATTACATATATTCCCGTTAGAAATAAGTATAAAGTGTTTGACATAAGCTTCCAGTAAAATTTTTCAAAGAAGGCTTGCATATAAAAAATTATTTTAAGATTTCAGTTGTGCATCAGAATAAACTATTTTATAAGTGATTGTGGTCCCTTTTGCAGTCAATCGTGTTACGGACATCTGACAGCTGATACAACCTCTTGTTTTTATTGCTAATAACAGTTCGATGCCGAAAATCATATCTGTTTTATTCGGTAGTTTGGACAGCGTACTGAGCGACATGTTTAAAAATTTTCTTCCAAATTAATTGCAGAGCTCCATGTTTTCAAAGTGATAATATATTGTATATACCAAAGATCACGTTACTTGGTTTATTAAACAGATGCCCCAGCCGACATTATGTCCACTGTTAACAAAAACCAGTTTTGTCGGGATTTTAACGAAAATTTTAAATTCTATGCGTATGATTAACGTGATATATAATTTAATGTAATTTATACATCAGTATATATCGAACTCCCCAAACAATAGGAATGGAACAACAAATCTGAAAAAAGAGAAAATAAAAATCTTTATATTAAAATAACAAATAATATTTCCATATCATTTAGAATTAAAAAGTAACTCCAATTAAAAAATCAGATATATGGGGCGATAGAGATTAAAAAAAAAAAAAACATAAAACATCAAGTAAAGAAATTAACGCTCGCCTATATTTTTCGAGTTATGCGCCCTTGACAATTTAATAATACGATTATGCGCCACACATTTTCAAGATATGAATATGGATATCATTTAAAAGCTTCTGAAGAGATCTTTTAGGAAATGCTAATTTTTATTTTAAATGCTTAACCCATTAAGAGCTGGTGACTTTTTATGTAAAATTATATAAAGTAATTAATTTTTTTTTAATTTTTTATTTTTTAATCCCTGTCATCCCAATATTTGTTTTTTTGAGTGGAGGTGGTTAAACAGAAGATGTTTACAACGTACACAACTAAAGCAGATATATACGAAGAATGCTAATGACCGATGTAGCGATCTAAGAAATGCTTCAGTACATTAAGCTGGTGTCTTATTATTTTCTGTTTTCTTTAAAAATGTCCGCATACGTTTTTAAATTAAAATTTGCATAAAGTAAGAATTTTTATAAATTAAAATAAAAAAAGTTTAAGCCCAAAATAATTCAGTTTATTTGTTATACCATCAAATAGTTCAACTAGTAATCTCAGAAAAATTAAATTAAACTTTAATTATGGAATTGATAAAAATATATTTCGCTTTATTGAAGTATCAAACAATTTTAAGTTTTTTTAGATATAAAATATTGCGATTACAATGAAAATTTAGTTCAAATATAAAATATAAATAATTAAACATATCCTGCTACTCTAATTACCTTTGTAAAATGAGAAATGATTTCAGAAATAATCCTAAATCAATTAACTTAAAAAATCATTTTTGTGCTATTTTATATTATCAAGACGTGCTTTCACCCTCAATAACCAATGTCGGTGATTTAATTATAAAATCAGGATAATATAAAATAGCACAAAAATGATTTTTTGAAGTTAATTAAAATATTATTAAAAAAAACTCCCGTTGTTTAATATAAATTAATAATCCTAAATTGTTCTACAATTTTGTAAAGTCCAAAAGAAGGCCAACAGTATTTCCTACACTAATGAAGTTCCAGGACAGTGAATCTTGTTAGGATCTTAACATAAGTGACATATTTATGGATTTCTTTTCTACAACCTATTCTGATGTAGATTATAATGATTTTATTATTCCTTCATGTTCTCAATCAGCTAATCAAATTATACCAATTCATTTTTTTGATATTTCCACAGTTTTATATATATGAAACTTAAACTTTCATACAGAAAAGGATCTGACAATATTCCCAGCTGTATATTGCTAAACTGTGCTGAAGTTCTCACAGTATCATTTACTCGCATGTTTAACCTATCAATAAAATGTTGATATTTTACTAATATCTAGAAAAAAGTCATTTAGAGGGATTGCTTAACTAAGTATTATTGCAAAACTTTTTGAGTTAATGATAATTGAATACATTTCTCATCATGCTTTGTCTCTATTGTCACCTGCTCAACATGGCTTTCGAAAAGTACGCTCTACTTAAACAAATCTTTTACAAATAACAACCATTATTAACCGGAGTTTTGTGCAAAGTAAGCAAACTGCCAAGATAAATCAGAAACTTCTCTTGGTGAAACTTAACTCAATGTGGTTTCCATATAACTTTCTTAAACAGATTGAGTCTTATTTAGTACTTCGAAAACAATGTATCCCTTTTAAAAACGTCACATCTAAATCCATAGATATTTTATCTGGAGTCCCACAAGGCAGTTATCTAGGACCATTGCTGTTTATTCTTTTTATCATTGATCTCCCCAATGTGATGTTAAAATTTTCCTAAGTTTTAAGCAATATGCTGATCATAGTCAATTTCAACAAAACTTGCACTCATTTCAGACATGATGTAATTCAAATATGATGGAGTTGAACTTGCAAAAATGTAAACGAATTTCTTTCGATGGGGAAAACTTTATACATGTAAAACATTATTTAGGAAACTTTCAGCTGGAAAATATTACTACAAGGTTAGATCTTCGAGTTTTGTTGGACACAAAGTTGAACTTTATTAAACATATTTCTATAACTTTTATTTACAGTTACGATGTATTCTGGGTTTTATCAAACGGTGGTCAAAAAGATAAAAAGACCCATACGTTACAACGCAGCTTTATATGTCCCTCGTGAGACCTGTCATTGAATATGCATCTGTAGTTTGGGATCCTTTATATATGATTCACAACAATTTCATTGAATCTATACAAAAAAATTTGTATTAATCTGCCTTTATGGTCCACAGTGGAACCCATTAGAACTGCCACCTTACGCTAGTCGCCAAGATCTTATAAAACTTCCAAGTCTTCAAAGCCTTCAAAGAATTATATTGAATGTCTAGTTTATATTAAACATAATTAATGGCGATATTTCTTCTGATTTTCTGCTTGATAATATTTTTTCATTTTTTTATTAATGTTTCTTATCGCCCATCTCGACACTTTTAATTAATTACTTTCACCTAAATACTTCAGATCAAACTACGCAAATACTGATCCATTTAGAAGGATGTGTAGTCAATTTAATAAATTTTATTTTATAATAGATTTCTCAATAGATGCAAATATCATTAAACGTGATTTATTTGTGTTTATTATATATTATTGTATTGTGTAATTGTCTGTAAGGATTTATAATCCATAGACATAATTGTAAATAAATAAATAAATAAAATAATAAAAACATAATATTTAAAACTCGATTTGATATAAGTAAAAAATTTAGAAAAATGAAAGATTTATTGATAAGCAACGGTACACATATACTTCAGAATATTATTACCAAAATAGATTTGGATACATTTTAAGTTTCATAAAAATCCCGGTCATTTAACTGTTATATGACCGTCACTGATAACTGAATTACCAGGCATTGCGTTAAACAAAGATTTATCACATTCAAAAAGGTAAAGTAAAAAATTATTGAAAATATTACATAATGTGATGTCTTTAGTAAAGAGTGTTGCCACTGACTTATTTTTATAAAATATTTAATAAACCTATAGCCACCCTTTTAGAGAATATTAAGTAAAATAATATATTATAGCCTGCATTTTCAATTTTTTTAATGGAGTATCCATAAAAACGAGCCATAAATTAGATTTGTTTTGTTAAAACAATTTTAATTCCAATTTTATATTAAAAACTCTACAACGGCAACTCCGTTTAACATAAGATTAGTGCAATTGAGTTAGTGTCTCCTTGCTGGAGAAAAATAGTTAAAATTATTATTGTTAGTGTGTGAAAAAGAAGTTTTTTTCACCACTAACATGTGTGGTGCTAGTGAATAAAACAAACTAAAAATAATTAACACATGTTAAGCAGCTGCGCTGACTTATAGCCATTGTCTAGGTTAGATGTTTACAGCCCTAAATAAGAATTCTCTTTAGGGTAAATAGCACGAGTGGCAAAATTGGATATTTTTTAAAAACCATTTTAGCACTTCATTGCAATCTGAATGTCAGCCATAAACGAATATTCTTTGAAAGTAAAAGTTTGGAAGCCTTAAATAAATTCTGACACCTATCTCATTAATCTATATCAACCTATAATTTAATTTACAACCAGTTGTGAAAATATCACAATGTCTCACCCACCACATTTCTTCCTTCCGAAAAAGAATAAAAAAATGTTGCCTTCAAAATGTGGGATGTATTTCAGTTGGCTCAGTTTTTCACGCAGAACAGACAGCACATTTCTCATCTATGAAAACAACTTCATTTTTCGTTTGGGAAAGAAAAGCGACCTGCTATTGTTTGAAAAGAATTAAGTAAATTTTATATTAATATGAATGTTGATTATGGCAACCTTTCAACAGACGTTCGTTTGTTTCTCTTGACTCTGCTTTCTTTGTTGTTAGCATATGCGTAAGTAATATGCATAAAAAATATTTAGATAAATTAATATTTTTAATTTTTGTCATGCCTTAATCATAAAATCGACCTCTGGCATTTAATTTTTGAGTAGAAGAAACGCACCATAAAAACATTTGAAAAAAAAAATTAAAAGTGACTAAAGACCTATTTTAGCTATAGTAACGGCAACGGCTGTCAGTAACCCCGTCTTTTCCTTAAACAAACGAAAAAGAAAACTTTTAAATACAAACCCACACTTCACTATTTGCCTTGAAAGGGGCAAAAATGTTTAAAAAAATATATATTTTTATTTATGATAAAAAAAGGAACTGTGACATATCACGCATTTGAAAGTGCGTTAAATGACAGACTGGTTCCGTATAAAATACATTTATATATAAACTAACACAAATAAGATAAATGATTGTTGGTATGTGCGTTATAAATCTAATTTTGCCAATGGCAAAATATTATATATTTACACATACACAAACACACACACACACACTTAATCACACTTACATTTTTTAGCCTTCTATCATTTATTGTACTTTACAATACGTATGTGTTGCACACTGGGTTGCATCAGCTTTCAAGAAAGCAAAATCAATAAATCTGTTAACACTTGAATTATAAATTTATTTTATTAAAATAAATTTATAAAATACAAAATAATTATTTGCAAACATGATCATTATTAAGCCATGGAATGTTGTATTTTAAAATATTGGCTTTCTTTTTTTTAAAGTTGTTAGCTTTGTATTAATTATTTCCTATAACATCACTGTACATATCATGCTGTTGTTGTTGGCTTTATTTTCAATTTGTCAGATTTTTGCCAACGCACCAGATTAATTTTTTTTTTTTAATTTTTATATTATGTTCTTTTGTTTTAAATATTTTTTTTTTGTAATAAAACCGCGTTTTAGATGATTTCAGAGAAAAAAAAAGTATGAGTAGTCTTTTGTATTTTGCTGGCGTTTGTTGTTAAGGTTTTTATTTTCTGTACAGATATCTATTTTTTTTTAATTTCCATACATTTGTTGTTATAATTAAAGCTTTTGTTAAGCGTGTAAAATATTAGTAATAAGCGTTTTTATTTTATTTTAATTTCTTTTTTATTTTTTTATTTCATATAACATTGTATGCGTAATCTGTGTGAGCTGTGTAAATAGTGTGCGATATGTGTTTAAGGCAAAATACTCTTTGTAAAATAAATTGCAAGATGTGCAATAAATTATTAAGTCACATATACTTTCAATTTTTTCCCGGTGCATAGTATCAAGAGTGTCTTACTTCTGAAGAGGATTATGTAACCTCAGCTTTTTCCTTTCTTTATACTTATGTGAAATAAACGGGTAATAATATCGTTGTGTCTTCCTTTATTTTTGTATGGGATTGAGTTTTTTGTTCAGGATTGTCAAAACAAAATATTTCAACATTTGGTATTTGCTTCAGTAGGGACTACATTTCAGCTTATGTAATTCGTACATTTAGGTCAGACTTTCACACTTTTATAGATCTACGAATAACTAAACAGTTTTTTAAAATAATGAACAATGTTAAGCCAAATAAATTTTTGAGAGTTTTAGTTTTGGTCACTTTTCTAGAACCAAAATTTTTATATGTCCTATTCACTCTACTTTTAACATGAGCCGATTACTCGTGGCAAAAGTTGTAAGAACTTATTTATTTATATTAAACTTCCGCATGAAGTTCGAGGGTTTAATAAAAATGTTGTTCAATTTATTAAATTAATTTCGTATATCTATCCCCTGAATGTTGAAAATATGACATCACAGAAATAGATCCATGTCCCCGCCATATTCATAAATAAAACCTTTGCAACTTTAGTTTTACTTGATTTCAATTTTAAAAAACTGATAAAATTATTCTCTCCAAATAACGGAAAGGTTCGTAAGAAGTGAAGAGAAAAAATTACCTCGATATTATAGAATTACTTAAAGTTGGATAACTGTGTTACTGGCAGGGCCTTCAAGAATTATCTGGCCAAGGAAATACATATTAAATTTTTATTAACTAAATTTATGCACTTTAAAAAAAATATAAAAAAGTACTTTAAAAATAATAGTTAATCGATTTTCTAAACACTTTTACAAACTTCACCCCTAAACATATGTTCCTCACTATAAACATGCAAAATATGGTTTTAGGCTGAAATATTGTTTACAATGCTTTTGTGAAAATAATTCTTTTTATGTAATTTTTAATATCGCTGCATTTATTTTCAAAGAATTTAAAATATTGCGTGAATTTACAACAAATCAGATTCTTATTTAACAAAAATAAGTCAAATAAATTCTCCTTCATGGAAAATGGATTATGTTTGAGTTTTTTTTATTATTGCAGTTTAGACGAAAAAAGCTGATTTTGTGGTTTTTCTTTACAATTGTAACTTAATTTTATATAATTTTTTTATTTTTTATTTTTATTTAACAATAATTATTAATGCTTGAAGTTATATTAAAAAAAATTATTTTTTGACTTAAAACCACAGCCTTATATTTTAATATTTAAAATAAAATAAATTGTGATTATTTGTTTTTATATTTCAATTTTAATTACAGAACTGAATTAGCTACTGTATTCTTAGATAATAAAAAAAGAAATATAAAAGCTCTTAATTGGAGATTTAAAATAAAATCTAACTAACATTAAAAATTTTAAAGTTTTCATGTTTAAAAGTTTGGATTTTTGCTGCTCAATCACGCTCTGAACTGGATGAGGGCCAGAATCGATTTTAAATAATTGAGGTATACTTTCAGGCGTTCAAAATGAGATTGCAATTATTATTCATGTCGGAATGATTTTAAATTCGTATTACCAATTCCGATCAATTTTGTTTTACCTTTTTCAGATTCCGATCGATTTTGTTTATTCCTGAAAAGTATTGAATCTCCACTATTTATCTTAAATGTGGCAATATTTTGCACGCCAAAGTAAACAACAAAGCTAATCTAAGTAGGACACATCATAATAATAAATTTAGGAAACGCAAATAACAAAATTTCAAAGAAACGAAATTCCACTTTGGAATTTGAAAGTGGTTTCATTCCGAAGAAGTTTTTCGTTTTTAGTTTTCTGAAGAAGCAGTTTACGAAATTAAAACCACTTTCGATCGGAATTGAGTTCTGTGACATGCCTGTATATATAGAACTCTACATCAGACGATCTTTATATTTAATTTGTAGAACTTTTTCAACATTCTAATTTTAAAGAAAAATAATCAAAATAAATTGAAAAATAAAAAATGTAATTTATTTAAAAATTTTGTTTTTCAAACAATTAATTGAAGGACGTAACTTTTCGAATGAAACTTACCAGGTAATTGTTCAAAAACTTCTATCTCACATCACATTGGAGTGAATGCGAAAAAACTGCAATGCAAACGCGGAAGCTCAATAGAAGTGTCAGAGTTTATTCTAGAAAAGGTTAAAGAAAATCCTCAGAGATGGAAACTAGGTGTGAAAAAGGTCAGGCGGGGCTGATGGGGGCTCATTGGGATGATAAGGGAGATACCAGGAGGCAAGCGGGAAAGCTAATAGAAGCGGTAGAGTACATCACATGCAGCGTAATAGACACTAGACTTAATAAAGGACAGGCGGGCAGGCGGGCACAGACAGGGACACATTGAGACGTTTAGGAAAGCACTAGGGGGCAAACGGAAAAGCTCAATGCAAACGGAAAAATCCATCCCACTTATTGTAATAAGAAAATCTTCAGAGATGGAAGCCAAGTGGAATAACAGACAGGCGGCGATTGAGGGGATTACATTAAAATAAAAGGGGAAATACTGCGAAGCGCACGAGAAAGCTATTTGGAAACAGAAGAATCCATCCCAAGCATAGTAATAGGAAACCAAGTGAGATAAAAGACATGCGGGGACGGGCAAAGACACATTAGAATGAATGGAAAAACACTGCAAGGCGAATGGAGAAGCTAAACAGAAGTGGCAGAGTCCATCCCAGGCATGGTATTAGAATAATCTTTAGAGGTGAAAACCAAGTGTGATAAAGAACATGTTAAAAAAGAATGGGGAAACAGTGCAAGATGAACAGGAAAGCAAAATAGTAGCCGCATGCTACTCATGATTGTTCATAAGCTATTTTTTTTTAAGTACAAGTGCATACGTTCACCTAATTGTAAATCAAATTAATGCTTATTCATCAATTTTTGTGAACTATAGTTTACTTTATTCCTACATTATCTACCTTTAAAAATAATTAACAAAAAAAATGAAATTTTGATTTTTATTAAATATTTAAAAAATATAAAATTTATAAAAAAGCAAAATTCGAGACAAAAAATAATTGTTATTTATTTATAAACATTTTCGAAACAGCTCAGCAGACAATAAAAGTGCACTTAAATGGCTTTAAGGAAATTTATTTCTAAATCTTCTTATGTTCTGTTAATTCAAATTGTATAAACAATTTGTTAAGGAACTAATATTTGCCACGCCTTCCAAAAAAGAGAAACATATTTTGCAAAAAATGTTATTTGGCTCTCTTGTTTATTAAATTTTTATTATTTTTTTTATATGTCAAAATAAATACTTAATTAATATATTAATATTTATTTTAAATATTCGAATAAATTAAAATATTTTCAATAACATATTTTATTTTCACATCCCCATTTTTACCATGAAACCTTAAGTTTTTAATGCAAATAAAAAAACCATGACGTCAAAGTTTGCAACGCAAAAATATTTCATTCGTATTTAAGCAGTTTAATAAACTTCTTAACTGTACATTTTATACGTATTATATTGAATTTTAAATGCTTTATAAAGAAAATTAATCGTTGGCCTCTTTGTGCTCCAATTGACAACCCAGTGAAATTGTTCATCTTAATTTGAATTACTCAAGATTATTCAGTACATATTTTTGGGGTACTCGGTACTTTAATGCTTTTAATGGATTTTTAGAGTTCAAAAAAATTGTAAAGGAAAGGAGTTTAAAAAAATTTCAGGCTTATAAGTCTTAGAACGCGCGCCTACTTAAGTTTGAAAAGATCTCATTTTCTGTCTTGTATCTCCCAACTTAATTAATATTATTTTTAAAAAAAATTAAGACAAGAGTGTTACAAACTTTAAATAGAAAAATTTTATGGATGAGCTGATAGCGGATGTTACTCTCTAATTTTGCCTGTTTTCTTTTAAAATTTAACACAACAATTTTGAAATAATTTTTCTTTTAAATAATAAAATTTACTTGAACTTAAGCCGAATAACGATTACTTGTTACAATTTGAATTAATTTAATTAATATTTTTATTAAAAATATTTTATTATATGGTTCAAGTACTAATACTCGTAAACATATAAATACATTTACGTACATAATTAATTATAAATTTACTCCTTTAGAATAATTAATTAAAACATTTCGCTGGGCTTCTTTTAAAATAAATGTTAATGGTTGATTGTTGAAGTCAAGGCTTTTTAAAAATATTTATTATTAAAAAAATATACAAAAAAGAAAATTAAATTCAATGATTATTTTGTTTGTACAAGTATTTTGTGTTTATTTCTGTTGTTTATGCGAAGAAATGCTAAAATAAATAAAAATTAAGCTGCTAAAAGATGTGAAACAGCAAAGAACAAAAAAAAAAAAAAAAATACAAAATTGAATTTCATAATTTAATAAATATTGGTGTAGTCTCAGAAAGATGGGGTAATTGACTGCTGTTGGGTTGGCTGACTGATAATAAATGGAAACATAAACAACATGATCACAATAGGAAATTTAAATATTTAATTATATATTGAATTTTATTTGTGTAAATAACAATGTTTTATTTTATAATTTGAAGTATTTCAAAGATTATATTTTTCAACTTTTGATTTTTAAATAAACATTGAAGACAAAGTTAAGGATATTTGTTTTTATTATATTTGAAATATAAAATTTATATTAGTAATTAAACTATCTCTTTTGTGCACCAAATATCTGTAAAATTTGCATGATATATAATTAATCCGCCCAGATTGAGTTTGACACAAACACCCAAAAAAAAAAAAAATTAAGATATTTAAAATTGTTGTGTTCACTCAGGACAAAATAGACAGTAGCTGAATGTAATACTAGAAATATATATATCCATCATCGGCATTTTTAGCAGCGATGGGCCTTAAGTTTAACATTGCAATTGTTATTTATTTATCCCACTAATTTAACGAAATAAAATATCAGAAAAGCTCGTTTGAAGAAATTATTGAAACAAAATATATCTGAAATAGTTCTGAACACGAAATAGTATCTTCAAAATAATATTTTACTCACTTGCATATAAATTATAGTACAAGAAAAAAGTTTTTGTTTGTGTAATGTAAATTTCTTAATTTTTAGACCTACAGACAACATAGGAATACAAGTCTGCATAAACTTTGATTTTCTGTCAAAAAAAAAAGAACCTCTTTCTACAGTCTCTTGCCTGCTTTTGAAAGATAATTTTAGAAGTATTTCTTATTAAAAAAATAATAATAATTTTCTTGTTTTCTATGGAAAACGTCCGCATTCATTTGAACAATAATTTTTCTTTAAAAAAGTTAAATTAAAAAATAAACCAAAGCCGAAGAAGTAAATTTTAATTGATTTATAAAATCACTGGTTCAACCTCTGGCTGGGAAAAAATAAA
Organism: Cistogaster globosa; assembly: GCA_937654795.1. Classification (NCBI taxonomy): domain Eukaryota; kingdom Metazoa; phylum Arthropoda; class Insecta; order Diptera; family Tachinidae; genus Cistogaster; species Cistogaster globosa. The sequence continues at coordinate 35,646,054 of OW569403.1, forward strand.
AAGAAAATACTAATTAAAAAAAATGAGTAAAATAATTAATAAGAAATTTTTTTTAATGAACAATAATAAAAATAAAGTTTCTTTCTTTTATTAAATAGTTACGTACAGACAGACACACTACAATAGACCCTCGTGTAACATTTTTTGTCTGACTTGTTCTGTCCCATGTTTATTTATTTGGTGTTTTTTTTTTTTCATATTTTTCTTCTTGATAACAAAAATTGCGTTACTTAAAACCACAAATACCATAAAAATACTATAAATTATTTTTTGTTTTTTTTTTTAGTTTTTATCATTTGATTTTATTTAGCGAATGAAAGAACAAATTCGCTTTTAATTTTATAGATAAATACCCAACCAACAACAATAATAATCACTTTATTTTGTGTTTTGTATTTGTTTAAGTGTTTTTTTTCCTTGTTTTTCAGATCATTAAATATTTTAGCTTTTTATTTTTTTTTTACTTTAGTACATGTTGTTATCGAAATTATAAACTGAAAATAAAATGCCCCTAAAGTGCAAATATTTAGTTTAAATGATGCTAAATAAAAAATAAAAACAACTAAATAAATAAAGTTTGAAATGTTAGAGTGTGCTCTATACAAAGCGAAGAATCTCTTCGGAACACTTGTTGTTACATATACCTCTGGCAATGCTGTTTGTTAACGTTAGCTATTTTTTTCCAAAATAAATTCATATAACCAAGGATGATTCAATTTAAATACTTTTAAGCGAAAATAATTATTTGCTTTCTTTTTTTGTAAAACAATTTTTTTTTTTGCTGTTGCGTTACACGGATGCCGTCAACGGTGCAGTGTGAGTTAAGATAATCTTGAACTAATTCACAAGGATTTATGCCGAGGAAGCTGATAGTTGTAATGTTTTTAGGGTACCGTGGAATTCAGCAATAATGGCAAATATCCATGATAATTTTTTAAACATCTAACTTTTACGTTATACCATTAAGACAGTAACTTAACTTATTCAACTCTGTTTATCCAAGTCACAGTATAGATTTTCGTCTTAACATAAAGTTGTGTAGAGTAAATAACATTACCATATTAATTTAAATCAATCATGCTACTAACGTACTGGTGTTGCTTTATGAAGCAGCCTGGCTACGCTGATGTCGTTGCTATAGGTGACACATGATAGGTATTCTGTTCAGCACATCTTTCGAAATGGTACCAAAAACTCATTTAAAAAGAGTAAGAAATAAATAAAACAATGTTGCTGAAGCTGCACTATGTTCATTTTATAAAATAGGTCTGTCTGCGTACACATATTTTGCATCATTTTTTGCAAAATGTTGCAAAATATTGCAAAATGTTGTCTGCGTACTCCAAATCTCTTGCAGCGAGAGAGCCAAAAATAGAATTTTTTGACAGTTGGCAGTTAGAGAACTTGCAAAATGTTGCTGGAGAAATTTTTGCTTGCAAGATTTTGCAACTAGTTTAAACAGCTGTTTTTATTTACTTTTTTAATGAAATAATTTTTGTTGAAAAAATAAAAATTGAAATTTAACAATGGCAGAGGTAAGTAGTGAGAGTTGTGAGGATTTTTAATGTTTATAATAAATAATAATAAAACATTTTATTTTATGCTAGAAACGTCCAAATATACAGTGCGACTGTGATGTTAGTGAATTGGAGATGGCAGAACCGTGTAATAAACAAGTGTAATAAACAGTAATCAACAGTGTAATAAACAAGTTTTTTGATTTGCAACACTTTTTAGGCGCACTTTTATTAATAATTTTTTAAATTACCGCGAAAATTCGTTTTTGCGCATTTCTTTTGTTTTGTTATTTTAATTGTTTACACACCGATCAGCTGTTTTCTTGCAAGATTTTACTGGATACTGTCTGCGTACTTTTTGATATATTTTCAGCCAACAGAGTAAAATTGGTCTTACTCTCCCAAAAAAAATTACTGAGTATTAGCTACTGGAAAAGTACCCAGACAGACCTAATGTCAGGAAATGTGTCTGGCTTCATGTTTATCAACAACAAAACGTTTTTGGCAAATAATAAGAGCTGCAGCATGTTGCAATCTTTTTCGCAAAACCAACGACAATTCCAAACTTAAGCCTAAAACTCAGTTCGAATTTGTGAAGATTTTTGCCCATCATTTGATTAAGTTAACAAATATTTTTTTTATTTTAATTTTTTAGTTTTGTGTGTCTAATTTTTCTTGTTTTTTTTCGAAAATCAATATTGATTATTTAAATGTAAGTGAAAAGTTTCCTGAAAAGCTTAGTGAGCGGTAGCGAAATGGCCATCGAAACGTACTTTCACCTTCAATAGTCAATATCGGTGATTTTAATAATTCGTTCGGGTTAATCAGCCCGATTTTTTAAAGTTTAAAGTTAAATTTAAATTCATTTCTTTATTTTCTTTTTTTTTTTTCTTTTTGTTCTGATCTTCAAAATTTATTAACAGCTTCCGATTTGTTTTAACACTAAAAATCCACAATGAATATATGAAAAATTCTGAACGAAATAATATCCTACTTGTATTTTTTCAAATCTTTAAAAAATGTTGCAGGACACATTTCATATGTTTTTCATAATAGAAACAGAATATTATTTCTACAAAATTATTTTCATGAATATTTTATACACATTTTTTATATACTTAGTTTGCAGCAGTGCTTTTGAAAAACTGAAAAGTGTACCAGGCTTTAATAGTGCTTTAGATTTCACTAGCTAAATGTAAAATTTGAAAGTGAAATAAATTAATAAAAAAAATTTTCAAATTTTAGCAGAAAACATGGCCTTACACCGCCCTGCAAAATGCATTAGGACTTGTGTTAATTTTCTGAAAAAGCTAGAAAAACAACAAATAAAAGATCATAAACATTTAAGCAAACGACGAATCTTATGGATTTCCTTTACTCTTAATATAGAGTATCATGTGTTAAATGCAAACAAAAATATTTTTATTTTTTTAAATAATTTCTACGTTAACCACTTGGTGTTAAATTTAATTGTCATAAAAGTAATGGAATTGCTTTGCTATAAGTGCATTGTATCAACAAACAAAAAAGCTTATTATCAGTTAAACATATTTATTTATTTGATATGTTCGTCACATTCCACTGGAAAATTTTGGTATCTGTCTTACTTTCGATGTAAGGCAAAAGACTGTATTCAAGTCACTTTATTGTTATAATTTTTTAATTTCTTAAGTATCGTCTTAATCAACTCTAATTAATTGGGACACTTCAGTAATTGAACACTTAAACATACAATAAATAAATCATCCATCCAACTAAGTAAAAAAAAAGAGTTAAAATTATGATTTAATAAAAGCGACCACAAAAGGTGAAGCTCCTAATATCTAATAGAACAAAAATATTAGTCACTCATATAAATATCTAAAAGACAGCCAAAAATAAAAACAAAAACTAACAAAAAACTAAACTTAAAAAAGAGACATAAAATAATTCCAGAAGACAGACGTAAGTACGTGTATTGAAATACAACACGAAACAGAAGATTTTATTGTTTGATATTTTACATTTAAAATAAAACAGAAAAAGTACAAAATTCTTAATGCTTAAAAATTATTTTGCGTTTTAGCATTTTCACCATGGCTCACATGTTAATAACAGCATGTGTCAAAGACTGTTTTTTTAATAATCATCATTAACATCATCATCATAACCATTACGACAATTATGTTTTCTTCTTTTTTTTTTTGAAGGCAGGACCAACATGATTTTGACGTGTTGCTTGAGTATAAAATTTAACTGCCATTAGCATGAAAAATTTAAAAATGTGACGCGTCAATATAATAAACTTTGGTCTAGGTCAGGTACAAACACGGCAATAGCAAAAACAACAACAACAACAAAAACTTTAATTCTTATTATTTTTTACTCTCTTCTAAAAATACATTTTTGTGAGAGAAATGCAAACAAACATAAAGAAAAAAGAAGCATAAAAGACGACATGTGTTTTGAACACAAACATATGTCACGTACGTATATATTTATGTAAGCTATACTAGTGTGAGTATTCCTAAGGTTTTGTAACATGTTTGTACACTCCATGTATCCGTCCCATGCCATCCATTCAACACTAATATTTTATTTATTTAATATTTTTTAACAAGGAACTAAAATGAAAAAAAATGCTTTAGTACTGAAAACCAAATATAAAACAAAATTAAAAGTAAATTTTGTTATATAAAAAAATTATGTTTTTTTTATAGTTAACAGTGGAACTGGCGATAGAAGGAAATTGTTTTTGTTTTTATAAAATTTAAGTTTTCAATATTAAAGGCACGTTAGCAATCACCCTAAAAAGCTTACTTGATGTTTTAGGTTTCCAGGTTACAGCTCCATTCTCTTTCTATACTGGTCACCAAGGAATTCACTAAGACAAATTTCAAAATAAAATAATTAAGTTTTAACAGCTTAAAATAGTTAATTCAATGTTATCTGGTTCATGATTAAATGCTGCTTAAAAACGACACCAAACACTAATCAAGATTGGCCACATTCGAAACCTGTTTGGAGTTCCTGTAAAGAGAAATATAAAGAGAATGTAAAGAGGCAATATAATAAAAATAGTACTCGAGATTTTTCTTGCTGCTTTAGACCTTGATCTTTTGGTCAAAGTTAATATAAATAAACAAACATTTCTATATTAAACAGTCCTATCAGCTGCAATATCTTCAAGTACAAACTTTGCTGACACAAATGGTGTTTGATGCAACTTCACTAGATCATTTTCGATCGAAACGTTTTTGGCTGTGTAACAAGTTAAAGTCTCTTCTTAAAAAGTGTAACAGTCTATCCCGAATTTGGCTCCCAGGTAAGCTGATCAAATTACAAGTAGGAGTGATATATTCGGCTATGCCAAATCCTATATACCCTTCACTATATATGTTAATCTAATGTTACTTTTATTTCCTCAAATATCTCTTCAAAAGCGTTTAAATGATGCCCATATTGATATCTTAAAATATATGACATACAATCGTACTTTTCTATGAAAATTTAAAAGCCCATAACTCGGAAATATAGGCAAGCGGCAATTTTTTCACTTGACGTTTTTCTTTATTTTTTAAATCTCTATCGCTCCATGTTTTTACTATATTTTTTTTCTATTGCAGTAACTTCATTGTTCCAAATGATAGGGAAAAATTAGAGGCAGGCGTCGTGTTAAACCCATTGCCTCGAGCAGTTTTTTCAATAGCACCTCTTTCAACGCTATCTCTGATCAATTAGCGTGTTAAAATTTAGCAATGTTGATTTCAACACTAACACGGACGGACAGACGGGCATAGCTCAATCGACTTTGCTATGTGTAAGAAGTCACAAAATATATCGCTCATTTACTAGAACAACGTCATAACTCAAAATATACAATTTTTGAGAAAACCATGTAAAATTATTCGCTATACAGTAATTCATATGGTGAAAAAATTTAGATAAATATCTCTATAATCTCCACATATGAAAGAAAATACTGCCATGTCGTGCATAGGAGCTGAATTAAAAACTTTGAACTCATTTTTCTCGAAAACAATCTTTTTGAGTTATGACGTTATTCTAGTAAATAAGCGATATAAACTTTTTGGTTTCGGAAGTGGATATTGTAGAAATTACAAGCTTTTTATGGTGAAGGCTATTAAATATACTCCACTTTTATAGATAAAATTTAAGCCTTCGAAGCTGATCCACCAATCTTGATAATCTGCCTTCCTAATAAAAAATATATTTTCTAATTTTTGTAATTATTAGTTAAAACATTTTAGTATTATAAAATAAATATTAATTTGGCTTACGTTTATGTTTACTTTGAATCCTATATATCTGAAGAAAAAATTTATTCACAATTTATTTTGGATAATTTTTGTCAATGTAATGCAGCATTCTCTGAATCACTGCTCTCATCATTATAATAAAATTATTTATAAGTCTAATTACATTATGAAAAAAAATTCTTAATAACGATTAATTGAAAATATAAAATCGAGCAATCGATGAAAGACTGGAGATTTATTTCTTGCAGGCAGTTATTATTATCAACCAAACAGCTTGTTTCTAAACGAGACATTACAGACATTTCATTTCTTAGCTTTCATAATTTCTAATAAAGCCAAGCGATCTTAAAAATTTGATTTTCTTGAATCTTTTCCTTAGCAAAGTTGATACCATTAGTTAAAGTGATAATTCCTTATTCCTAAATTTATTTTTAATGTTACTTTCGCTATAGACTTAATTTAATTTTTTTGTTACCACAGTGCGCTGGAAAAATATTTTTGTATGTGCTTAAGCTGTAGGGAAAAGGTGTCAAATTTATGATGTGATGTAGTAAAGTTGAGTAGCATAATTAGATAAAAAAAAAATAAACAAAAAACAAAAAACTAGTTATTTCTGCTAAAGTGTGTACTAAACACAGAAAACATTGACTAAATACGCAGGTCTATACGTGAATCATTGAAACCGAATGGCTGCCTTTATAATAGTCTGACTATATCACGTTTAAATGACATGTCTTCTACTATTGTTCCCCCTTTTGAAGATGTTGATTTTATCTCCCTTCTCGTTTTTCTCTTACTCGTAATATTTTCGACTTTAGGGATTTTAATGATTCCCAATTTTGAATTTTTGGCATGAGTTCCACAGACAATGAATAAGTGTAATGAGCTAAAGACTTTATAAATGCAGCTAAAAATTTTTAGAAAAGAAATTTATAAATATAAAAAAGTTTTCAGTTAGGACGGGTTATTATTGACAGTCTGCATTTATCATGTAGTTTTGATGGATTTTTTTCGAATCCGATGGGTATTGTTCACCCACAAACGTCTGGATAAAATTTTTTACGAAATGAGAATAAACTAAAAAGTAAATAGTGCAAACGTAAAATCATTATCTTGTAGCAAAATAATTGCATAGAGGATAACGTCAACTTACACGGGTTACCTTATATGTGAACATTTTCTTTTATATAAAAATCATGCCAAAAATTCGTAAATGTCAGCTACAGTGCCGAATATACCAAAATAATAACGCATTTGAAAACATTTCATTTAATGTACTTTACTAATGTAACTAATGTAATGTATGTAAGTGTGTTTAAATGTATGCGTGCATAATAAAAAACTGGTAACGTTTAGATTTTGCCTAAAATCATAATAAATGTAACGATTTATAAAAGCCGGTTAAGATTTGAAAGTAATGGCTTTTTGCTTTGTTTAATGCTTTTCAAAATTAGAGAAGCGAATTGTTAGGGCTACTGCTAACATCCCAGCAGATTACACTCGTACTATAAAAATTTTAAATTAGCAGTTTAAAAATGATTTTATTTTATTAATTTTTTTCTATTGTTTTTTTGATTTGTTATGGATGTAGATTCGCCGTGCAAAAATCTCTTCCTTAAGCACGGACTGCTAATGATGGAATGAATATAAAATTATTTGCTTTTAACGATTTAATTTTAATGAAAAATAATTTTCGATTATTCGAATATAACTCGAATATTTACAAAATAAAAAAAAAATGTAAATAAATTTATTAACGGTTTTTAGTAATTACTTTACCCACAAAAGCTGTGAAATGTTGACATTAGTTATTATTCAAGAAAAGGGGAAAATTACTAAACGTTTTCGTGAGTTGAATACCGACCATTAGCCAAGTTTTGTTAAAATATTCTAATATATCGTCCAATCAATAACAAAAAAATAACGAAGAACCGGAAATCGTTTTACTTGTTCACTCTGAGAACAACAAGAAAAAATAAAGAATAAAACTTTAATGGCCAATAAAATAAACATGAACACTTTCAACCAGTTAAGCTTCTGCTTTAGAAATGTAAAACATGCATTCTTAGTGACAACATTAACTTTAAAAGATCTAAAATTTAAGCAAAGAAATTTTTAATATCATTTTTTTTAGTTATAAAAAATATTAGACTAAGAATGACTTAATTTGTACATTGAAGCAAGAGAACTGGGAGCGGTTTTACCCTCTTAAAACTTTTGTATTTTTAAAATTATAAATTTTGAAATCCGAAATTTAACAATGATTCTTTATTAAGTCCAGTCGGTGGTAAGCTGTAAACGTAAGAAATCATCTGTCTGTTTTCGGCCAAGGTAATGATGTCTTTTCTTCTTACTCGTATAATTCCTTTCGTTAAATATTTTGTGGTTTGGGAGGTTGGTGTGTTTTAAGTTTTCTTATACATTTTTGGTGTGTTTTAAGTTTTCTTATACATTTTTTGTATTTTTTACAATTTTTGCTTTAACCAAAGAATGTTTAGGTCCTTACGGTGGATCGAATTTTTTTGTATTTTAAGTGGCTGCAGTGATCATTTGTTTAATTGTATTTTTGAGCCTTTGATTTTTTTTAAATTTAAAAATGAGACTGACTCACTTAAGTATCCCATAGCACCATGTCTAGTCTAAATAAAGAGTTTCTACCATTGAGCCAGTTCATTTTTACCGCATCTAACTTCATGTACGTCTATCTAGACGAAAATCAAATTAATTAATTTTCGAGAGTTTGGATATCATTCAGTTTATTGTTAGTATTTACCATGGACACTAAAAAAAAGATGACCCTACAAATTCTCAGTTAAAGCTAAATTATTTTCTTAAGGTTCTTATTCTGAATTTAAAATGAAATGTGGTTGACACTACGAATATTATCAAACCGATGCGTCATAAATTTTTACCACATGATCAAAAGAATTTTTTTAAATTGTTATATCTGCGTTACTCAAACGCTTATCTCTAAAGCGATTACAATTACTATGGAAAATGAATAGATTACAAAGGAAAGTAACAAAGGAACTCAAAAGGATGTTGAATTCTACTCTGAAAATAAATTTAATATCCTAATTCGTTTTCAACACTGTTAATAATTTAAATAAATTTCTCGATTAAATCAATTTGCTTATTTAATTAGTCATATGCTTTATTAAGTGATAAATTATTTTCCCCTTAAAGTAAAATATATTATGCCTTCAAATCATTTTTTTTTAGATTTTTAAGTATAGTTTATATTACAGACATAAACAGAAAAACTCATTTTTTTCGACAGGTCCAAGACATGCTCACACCATGACAATTAATATTTTACTAAAATCGTATTTTCCTATGATTACAAAAGCTTTAATAAAAACTTTCATTTGCTGCCTTTAAAATTAATTTAAACTGTAAAAATTTCTTCTTAGCACCACCGTAATGTTCATTCATATATTTACTACAACAAATTTGCATATGCAATGCAAGCGTCAAGTGGCTTTGACGACGTTGCTTTTGTTGCAACTTGTCGTCAACATCATTCACATTTATATTTTATGGCTTCATTGCCCAATACTTTAAAACTCTCGGTAAGTTCTTTTAAGAAAAAACAAATGACTCAATTAAATATCCTAGAAAATACATTTTAACTTTATTTGTTAATGTTTGCTGCTAATTAGCTGTGCGATTTGTCTATGATTTTTTGTTCACGGTGTTTGATAATCTCCAATGATGGTAATAACCTGTGTAAAAGGAAATTTAAGATCCACAAAAATTTTGTTGTAAAAATACTTGAAGAATTAAATTTATATTAACGAATGAGTATTTTACTTATGATTATTTTGTCCCCTCATTGTTGCAGTCTCTTAATTTTTTTGTTTTAAAGCTTTCTTCTATAGGAAGATTAATAATTATCTATCCGAGCAGCCTTGTGGTATTAACCTTAATCAAACTGATAATTCGCAATAATTTGATTTGACAACATTTGCTGTGACGATTTAATTCGTACCTTATACATTTATAGCTCATTTCCGAGATTTATATGGCCTGTCATGGCTTCCTAAAAAAATTAGCCCATTTAATTGTCACCTCTTACTCTACCATAAAATACAAACCAACAGACAAACTAGCACAGATTCATTTAGTATTAAAATGTATGAATAACGACAATAAAGTAACTAATCGCTTGACGAAATTCTTAAAAATATTAAGATCATATGATGCCTCATGGTATTAAGTCATTGAGTACAGACAATACGCTGACAGTGTCATTAATTATTCATTTGAATTAATTTATGGTGACAAGATTAATTCGAGTTGCTTGTAGAAACATTCTTACCTTCCGTTTTATCAATATAATATATATAATATAATATATAATACTTGTAAGAGTACCATTGTTAGGAGTGTCAAAGGGGAATTTCCGAAATCTGAATTTTTGTAAAAGATTTTTTTTGATAAGTAAGTTTTTAAAATTTTTCTTATATATTTAATTAAATCAATTACTTGTGTAATTAATGAAATTTAATTAATTAAAAAATTTAGACGAATTATTAATTAAACAAATAATTTAATCCATTAACAGTTTTATTACTTTTCGTTTTGAATCTAAATAATACAACGTTCACCAAAAAAATGTCTTATTAATCTAAAATATGTAAATTCGTTAAACACTTTCTATTTTCTATTTTTCTATTATCTTTCCAAAATTCAAGAAAAAAGCATTTAATTTAACAAAAGTAATCAAAATAATATAAACGAAAATTCGTTTTAACAAGCAATTTCGGCAATAAAAAATTATTTAAAAAATCACCTTTCAAAAAAAAAAAAATATTGAGGTGACAGAGACTTCAATAATAAGAGAAAAATCTTAAGTACTACATATAATTTTACATAAAAATGTCATCGCCTCTTAATCATTATCCAGATTGATCATATTAAAATTTAAATTTTTTATTAAAAGCTCAGAGGGCCATAACTTAGAAAATATGGTCAAGTGCTAATTTTTTCAATTAATGTTTTTTTTATATTTTTTAATTTTTAATCACCCATGTATTTTTGTCTTTGATTGGAGTTACTTAATTGTTCCAAATGATATGGAAATATTAGAGGCACGCGTGGTGTTTTGCATGCTGCCTTGAAGGACATAGACCGATCTTGCTGATTTTCAAAGGCAAATCTGATCGATTGTCGCTATGCATAAGGACTCGGAATATATATTCTTGTTTGGGGTCTATTTTAAAAATTACAAACGGAATGACAAACTTAGATAAACCCATTTCTACCTGTGGTGAAGGGTATAAAAAAAGAAATAATAAATTATTCGTAAGTAATTGTAATAACGATTTTGTTTTGAAGTTGAAAAATTTTATAAAAATAATTTTCCAATAAATGGGCGTTTTCTGTCGTGGTAAAGAATAAAAAATATTTTTTTTTAGATTTGCAATTTGCGTAACAAAAAAGTAATGGACGATAATATTTATTTCCTACTTTATAGCAGCTATAGTATTACAACAGGAATGAAACTGTAAACTGGATCAAATTTAAGGGCCGGTAGAAGCCACTAGAACTGCAGGGCAGTAAAAAAAACAAAAAAAATTTTTATAAATTTCTAACTGCGAAATTTCTGCTCTAAAATTCCCAACTTCCATATTTAATACTCTTTCAACACTTTTCCAACATACTTTGTAGAAAATGATTTTTTTGTACTCTCTTTGTCACTACGAGTAAAGCATGCGTTTTTCGTCATTTTTGTCATTTTTATAGAATTTTTGTTTTTGTTTGCATTTGTTCAACAAAATGTTTTGGAGGACATTAACCTCGATTGAAGACTCACTCACACATGAAGTTTGTAATTTTTGTGAAAAAGAAAAATGTTGTAACGAAAGTGTGCATAAATAACTTTTGTCGTTTTGCTGTTTGTAAATTTATACATAATTTTGCAATTCTTTTTTGATAAATTGTATTTTTTTGTATTTTTGGTTGGTGTTTCTTAGTCTACATGTCCGTCCGTCTATCCGTCCGTCAGCCATTTGTCCGTTTGTATCTGTTTTGAATAGTACAACTTGACTTGTCGACTGCTACTGTTTCTGTTGCTATTGCCGTTGTATGCTCGTATGTGGTACTTAAGGGTATTCATTTAAACGATGATGGCAAATTTGGTGTGGGTGTGCCTGCTTAAGTTTGTCTTGGCTCTTTACTTTTTATTTTATTTGTATATTTTTTTATTTTTTAATGTTCCATACGAGGTTTGCTTTTTTGTGTATTTAGTTAATTTTTCATGGTTTTTTTTCATTTTCAGTTTATTTTTTTGGTTTATTATAGAAATTTTTGTTTGTTGTTTCTTTTCTTTTCACTTCACTTGAGTGGCTTATGGTTTACGAACAGACATTCAAACAACCATTTAAGTAGTAATGGTTTGTCTGAGTATGTGCTAAATTCTACTAAAATTGTTTTCTTTCTTTTTTTTTTTGCATTAAAAAATATGTTTAAGAGTCACTATTTGGTGTCAGTTTTTTTTTTCCTTTGCATTTCGAGTACTTTTTGAGTGCGGTTCTTAAATGCTGCATACACGAATTTCATCTTTTGAACATGTTCACATAATTCACATTATGAACATCTTTAATAATAAAAACCCGGACGAGAAAAAAAAGCGAAAATAAAATGTTGGGTTAAAGAACTCATTCAATTTACTCACATTACTTATGGCTATTAGATGAATCGATAGTGAATGTGGCTTTAATTAAACAACAATTAAATACATAAAAAGAAAAGTTATTTTCAAAAAACGTTGCAAAGTAACGCTAAAAGACACCATTTTACAAGAAGTGTGTTTCAAGTTCTTAATTGGCTCCCAATCTTTAGTAAGGTTTTCGAATTATATGACTCGATCAGCATTATTATTATTAACATTCTTTTTTTATAAACCTCTTCATGTAAATAAACATTAAACGGAGGAAGAAAAATTCGGTTCTATTTACGTAAACCCTTTTTAAATTTTTCCAAAATCATGCTTAAAAATGAAAGTGCGCTTTACCTTGAAATGCTTTAAAGACAAGCAGCAACAAAAGTTTCCAAAAACCTTTAAGATCTTCATAAAAGAAGACTTAATTAAAATTAAAATTTAATACTCTGAACTGGATGAATTTTTTCTTAAATTCTTAGTTTTCAGGTTGATTTTAGAAGATCCTAGTTTACCGCACTTTTAATACAGCTCCATAAATGCTTGGTTATACACGCTTTCGATTCTTCCTGAGTGCTCACTATAAAATTTCCTTTGATCAGAGTTATACCTATAACATTTTTGGGATATTGACCCGTGCACCTTGTTCAATCTATTATTTTTCACGCTAGTAAAGAAAGCAAACCTTTTATAGGCATAGAAAAAAACATAGATTTGGAATAATCACAAGAACCATATTATGTTCTCTGCAATAATAAATGATTATGATAAACAAACTGTGGTGGATTTAAATAATACTTAAGTTACATAGAATAATATATTTTGTTAACATTGGATCAGATAAAAAATTATTAGGCAACATGATCTGTTTAAGTTAAATAATTTTTGTTAAAATTGTAAATATAACCAACATAAACATAAAAAATTTTTATTTTGTTGATTAAGAACAAATCTTGTTTAAAAGCTTATCGGATCATTTGAAAACATTTTGTGTAAAAATATTTATTTCTTACAAAAGGTATTAAATAGATAAATAAAATAAGGAAACAAGAAAATAAAAGTTATAAATAGGAAAATACATAATTAAACGAATTGTATACCCTTCACCACAGGTGGATAAAGGATATTCTAAGCCTGTCACTCCGTTCGTAATTTCCGATCACATAAATTCCGAGTTCTTATGCATAGCGAAGTCGATTGAGCAATGTCCGTCTGTCCGTCTGTGTAAGTGTTTGAAATCAATTTGGCAAGGCACTAGATGAGCTAGAAAAAATTTAAACACATATTTTCCAAAAGTTTTGCTATTGAAAATCAGCAAGATCGGTCTATTGAGCAGCCTCTATTTTTTCCATATCATTTGGAAAAAAATATATGTAGTTTAGTGAAGTTTCGTGAATTAAAAAAACAAATATATGGGACAATAGAAAATTATTAAATATGAAAAAAATTTTAGTGAAAAAATTGCCGCTTGCCCACATTTTCCGAGTTATGGGCTTCTTAACTTTTTGGAGGGCTTAATTCCTACTGTAACAGCTGATTTGTGTTAATCACATTAGCTGTTAGATACTGATTCTTTTATTGTGGCTTAAGTGAATTGTGTAATATTTTTTTTACTTCTTAGCAAAAAAAAATCATTGACAATGATCAATGTAAAAGTGCTGTTTTTATCCCCAGGTTTTTAATAAACTCTATTTATATTTATTTTCGATATATTTTTTCTTATTAAAAATTTGTTTTTCCACTTACCTATCGATTTTTAAAAAATTTTAGAATTTTACGTTTTTGATTTTCGAACTCCATATTAATTTTCGAGAAAATAATCTTTTGAAGTTAAAGCAAAACAATGCAAAATATGAAAACTCGCCCCTTAGCAAAGAGCAAATAGCATTAAGCGCAAATATTTTTAAGGAAAAAATAAAAATAAAATGCCCACTGCATTTTTCAACCAAATATTCAAGATGAAAAAAAATCTCTGTACCGCACACATACACAAACATGTTGGAACGTTTTATATGCAAGAAGATTTTGGCAACATGAATAGTGCACATCATGTCATCATCATTTAAGTGCAGCAATTTTAAAGCATTGCAACAAAAACAACAACAACAAGTTTTTAAAAGTGCATGAATTACGTTGCATTATGCGCGAATAATGAATGAACGGTTAAATGAAAACTCTGATTCTACAACGGTATATGTGTGTGTGTGGCATTGAAATTTAGTTACTGCAAATATATTTTTGTTAATGTTTTTTTTTTTTTACTGAATGTTGCAGGAGTACAAACTCAAATATTAAATTAATTTCCATTTCATCTTAAGTTTAGCCTTTAACAACCACGCAGAAGAAACACTTTTGCTTTCTTTAAGGCAACTTTTATTTTAAAGCTAAATCAGTTACTAACTCTACGTTTTACAAATAAATAGATATTAAAATTACAGTAAGTTTTTAGTTGATAGTAAAATTTATGATGGCCAATATTTATTGCAAGTGAAATGAAATTAATGTTTTTATTTTCTTTTTACAAATTTTAATTTGAAAATCTTTTATTTAACTCTCGTTGAGTTAAAGAAATTTTTAAATTATTTAACTAAAATAACGTCCAAAATTGCTAAATATTCAAAGAACTAATTTTTAAAATTAATATTGCATTAAATTAAACAAATGGAAAATACTTCAAAAGAGGTTAAAATTGTTTAATCATATCACACTTTCAAAAATAACTGTAGATAAAAATTATATTTTTTTAAAAACTAGCAGTACTCACGACTTCGTCAATCCTAACTTTATTTTAGGCACTGCCTAAATTTTTGCTTCTTCGTGCTTAATTTGCTCATTATTTTAGTTTTAAATACTCTTTAGAAAGATAGGGTAAATAGAGTCTCAAATGTAGGATGTTCTAAAGCAAACAATTAAATAAAAATGAAAGCATTTTTCTACAAACTTTATGCCTGTTGATCATCAGTAAAAATTTTGGCATCATGCCAAAGCATCACAACAACAAAAATTTATTTTATGCAGCCCACTAATGACCTTCAAATCGGTTATTTGCACTTTTCATACCGTAATATCAACATTGAAGCACTCGAAACACAGAGTGCGTACAAAAAATGCGGCAGCAGTAGCAAATGCATTGCTATAGTAACACAATTTGTGGTTGAGTGCACTGTGGGACGAAGTTTTTTAAGTTCAAACATAAATTTTGTTTTCTTAAAGATAAAGAATTTGACTTAATTTATGCAGCATTTTAAAAACACAGGACTTATTTTATAAGGGCCTTTTATATAAAAAGTGGAAAAAGGGTACATCTAAATTGTCATTCCGTTTGAATTTTTATGTAAAATTATATGTCGATATTCACAAATATTTTATTCAATTTGCAATTTTTAAAATAGAGTTTACAGCTTTTACAGGCTGGTAAATTAATTTAGCGTTAAGTGATTGATCGTGTTTAAATTAAAAAATATTTAGAGTTGGATAATCTTTGCTGTATATGTAGGTGGGTCTTTCTCTCATCCCCCTATATTTCGTAATGATTTATATTATCCATTTGTAAATTACGACTATCTTGCATTGATTGATTCTGCTAGTGTCTAAATTTTCCTGTTATCTTTAAAAATTTACACAAAAATTTTTAATTATTTTTTTTTTCTCAATAAATTTTAGAAACTAAACTCAAATTATTATTCATTTGTTATAACACTAAAACACTTCGTCTGATAGTTTTAATAACTAATATAAAATACAATAATATTGTTATAAATATTAAGTTGCTTTAAAACAGTTATAAAAATGTGGTTGTTAGCAATTTAACAACCATTTGACAATTTTTGTGCAATGTTAACAAACAGTTGATCATAAAAATTAAAATATTGTTTAAGGTGACTATAATTTGTTCACCTTAACCATATATAGTTGCCAAGAAAATAATATGGCTCTAGTGATATTACGAACTGGTGTTTTCTCTGTAGGATTTTAAGAAAGTCCACACAAAAACTGCGAGTTTTACTCGATTAATTAAACAGCTTCTTAGCAGAGACAAAAATTAAATAGGAAATTGTTTCCACCGCTACTTTTCTACACGAGAAGAGATACAAAATAGCTGTTTTTAGAATTTGACTTTTTTTAATATACTAAAATAATAAAAAAGTTTAAAGAAAGTCTTTTAGTGACATCTTTGGGCAGGTGTTATTTACAAACCCAATAATTTTAAAACGAAAAAATTTAATAAAAAAAAAACATATAAAATTTTTTTCAATTAAACCCATTGTGTCTATTTTTGTGGTTGCAGTTTTACTAAAAAAATTAAGTTATTTTGGGCATGATTTCGAGTTGTTGTTTCTATGTTTGTGTGCGTGAATGTTCGGGTATTAGATGTTTTGTATATATTTATACTTCAATTGAACTAGAAACCACTCATGGTCTATGGCACATCATGGCCATGGCGCAGCAAACTAAAGTGTTAACAAAATGTGTGTTTTTTTCAAATTCATACAACTCATTTGATGCTGTTGCAGCAACACGCGTATTTTTTCAACACACTATCAAACGTAAATTCGTTGCATACATGCGTGTGTGTGTGTTAATGTTTTTCTTTTTGTAAATCCCACAATGACATTGGCATTGAATATTTTGCGGTGTAGATAACGAAAATTGTGGCAATTATTTCTAGTTGTTGTTGTTGTTGCTCAAGTTATTAGACTATTTTTAGAGGATTTGTATTGTTGTTGGTTTTTAGATTTCCGTACACAAAAATTTGGTTTGAATCATTCGTACACGTATGGACAAAACGCACAAACGCATAGAAAAATTTTCGTACAACTGTATGGCATGTGTATGGGATGTTTATATGGGCAACATTAGGAAAGTGCAAGTGAGTATGTTTGTATAAATGCTTTGAGTTTTTGTTGTTGTTGTTGTTTTTTTTCATGTTTTCTAGTTTACACCATTAAATAAATGAACACGATGCCAATGTAAAGTGTGCTTTGGTGCCAACTTATTTCTTGGTGTCTGGATGTATTTTTGGGTTCGTTGTGGTACCAATTGAAACGTGAAGTACGAATACGTTTATAGGTCTATATGTCTTAAGTTTTCATCCTACTATTTACAAAATACATTTTTCTTTGATTACTATATAAACAAATGTATGTTGCATCTACATACAAGCGGAAACTGATTGAATCAGTTGCACGGACGACTATTGGTATTAAAGTAGATTTTCTTGTTTATTTGTATCTAATAAAATTCAATTTCAAGGTGTATATTTTATTAGCAAAACACAATCTCATCTACATAGATTAATAGATCCAACCAACGTAACAAGCAACCAGGCCAACATTCATCCATTCATACCTTTAGTTTCTATAGTTATTCTTGTTGAATGGTTTGAATTGCAGTGGCTGTTGTTGGCAATTGTAGAGTTGCATGTATAACAATAATGTGGCAAAGTCAGTGGGTCAATTGGATGTGTGTCACCAATGACAATTAAAGTTAAATAAATACAAAACACAGCAAAGAATGTGGAAATAGATGTCGGAAGAAATTGAAATGTATAAAGATGTTGTTATTGTATCGCTTGGCAAACAGAGAAGATATGAGATTAAAGTTACAAAAAGAATAAATAAAAATCTTTGTTAGGAGATTAAAAACATAACACTTTTATATGCCCTCATACGATTTTACATGTAGTCGAGAAGAAAAGGCGAAGGAAGTCTTGTTGGATTTAGTTAAGTCGCCTTCAGTAAAAATAAACAGCTACGTATTTTTTAGTAAGATCTTGATTAACGATTAAAAAAATAGTTATAACATTAATTATATTTCAGCGAGTTCTTTTGATTGAAAATTCAATTTTTATTAATTTCTTTTGTAGCCCTGAACTTAATTTCCATCAATTTTTTTTCTCTGTCGCTTGAGTTCTTCTCAGGATCTCTCCTATTCTATAATTTTGGAGAGACTTGTACTACCTAATGTAATCTTTATCAAAAGTAAGCTTGAGCAAACGGAGCCATTCAAATCACATTACTTCTGCGAAACTCGAACTCATGATGCTTGTAGTTTGCCAATCAAGCGCTTCTTTTAACATCTCCGTTACGAGACTTCCATGTTATGTTTTTGCTTTCCTTTTCTTGTTTTTTACATGGTGTGTTCATCATTTCACTGTTTGATTTTATAGACCACTTTAAAACTCTTCTGCCTTGGCTACTTAACGATTTTTTTCTTAACGAGACGCATAGAAGTACTGCAATTTTTATTTATTTGAATTTAAAACAATTTAGCCTGAGCTGCTACTGTATGTCTGTGTTCGCATCACGTAAAAACTGCTGGATGAATCTGAATAAAATTTCGTGTGGAGGTTCCTTGGTACCTTGGTTCAAATATAAAATACTTTTTGTTTCGTAAAAATAAGTTATTTTGTAAAAATACAAGAGATACAAATGTAAAAGCACCAAATTTAACCGGTTTAATTGTACTGAATCAGTTGTCAGTACATTTGATTTTTGTGGATAGAAAATTTATAACACTGTTTATAGAACTCAGCAACAAATGTTTAAAATCACATTTTTCTAGTGCTAGTGAAGAAATACTTATGCATTATAGTCAACAAACTGTCTTCCGACATCTTTAACTACTTCTTTTTTTTTAAGATAATTAAAATTAGTATTTTATGCATTTCCCATACAACTGATATTTTAGCCAGTTGTTTCATAGAATTTTAAAATAAAAAAATTGAAATCACCGAAACTGTACGAACACTTAACTGGATTTATTTCTTTATATACTGTTTAAAACTGAGATTTACTTTCTATGTGAGAAAATGTTGTTATTATTCAAATGTTAGACAATTTCATGGCAGTCGTGCAATAGAACTTTTCAAAACTCTTCTGTTGCAGGGAGTTTCTTTATTCACATTTAATATTCAATTCAATTAATTCAATTAATTATTTGCAAATTCATATAAAATTTTTAATGACATTTTCATGTAATTGTGTGATTTCAACTGTCAATTTATCTCATAAAAGTGAGAGAGAGAGAGATAGAGAGAGAGATTTGTTATGAAAACAGTTTCATTACAAGAACCGTGATACTGCAGTAAGACCAATTGAGATAAACATCTTATTACAAGTGTAAGGTATTTTAATCTTCAATTTTGTGCGTCTGTCCGACTGTTCGCCCAACACATCCCTCTTCATCTTAAGTCGCGAAGGTGTATTACTATATACGATTTAACAAAATTTACGAAAAACTAAAGCGTGTTTTAAAAATAACCTGATATCTATACATATAATAAAGCAGTAATGGGGTCATTTCTAAAAAATTTATTGAAAATTTTTATGTTGTTGGAGATATTAAACGATATGGAATACAAGACACCTATTTTCGGAATTTTTATATGTCTGTCTGTCTGTGTTCACATTTCGCAAAAATTATTGAATGGATACAAACAAAATTTTATGGTTCAAATGTAGAATACCTTTTATTCGTAAAAATTAGTCATTTTGTAGAGAAAATAGAAATATGACAATATCCAATTTTACCGGTACAATCATACTAAAAGAGTTGTCACACTTTTTTTGGTAAATGAAAAATTTGTATACTGTTTACAGAACCTTAAATATATATTTGAAAACATGTTTTTTTCTAAATTTAAATTTTAAGAAAAATAGATATAGAAGGCTGACGAGGTCGTGGGCACTGCTACTTTATAGGAATGTTGTTATTTTTTCAACTGTGATAGAAAGACAAGTCAAATTTTCAAAGTGCATGTAAAATTAAACGCAAAAAAAAACTTTAAATTCAAGAGTGTGTCAGTAGAAGTGTACGTGGTGTTGTTTGTGAAGTGCAAAAGACAGACACCTTAAATAAAGTGTTTCTATGTCTGCTTTAAGATTAAGAACAAAATATTAAAAGTCAAACTGAAAAGTTCCTCAACTAACATGATTTTTACGTAATTATCTGGCTTTAGTTTTTCAAACTCAGTAGGCCATTTAAAATTTATACAGAGTGTGTACAAAAATGTCCACTATAAAAAAGTATATAAAGAATAAATTTGAAATTGAAAGGGCGTTTTCAGAGAGGCCGTGATTTTGAAGCCGTTAAATTCTAAAGTTAATAAAGAACAAACTTTCAAACTCGCTTTAGAAATGACTGAGTTATGCAGGCACAAACATAAAAAACAACATTCAGTCAAATTGATAACCTCCTTCCTTTTTGAAGTCGGTTAAAAAGTGGATCAAACATTGTACAAAGCTCTTTCTGTGTAAGTTAAAATTACACTTTGCGGATTTATTTGAATATTATTTTTACACTTAAAAAATTTCTAAAAAAAAAATATCGTGATATTTTTTATCCTGATTAAATTATTGAATCACCAATATTGATTAATGAATGTGAAAGCAGGTCTCGCTGGCCATTTCACTAGCGCTTACTTAGCTCGTCAAGAAACGTCTCTTAAATATTTGTTATAAACTAAAGATTTATTAAAAATATTAAAGAAATAACTCTATTTTAAGTTATTACTTAACGTTCGTCTTAAAAATCAGTCAGGTTGTGCCACTGAAATATTATTTCATTAATGCTTTAACTTACTGTCTGCTTAGACGGGTTAAAAAAAATTATTTGTGTGATGACATTCGAAAATAATGAAAAATCTTTTATATGTATGTAGTTGATTAAAATTGAAAAATTGAGTATTCTATCGATGACTAATTCAAATAAAATAGTTAAAACAATTTTTAAACCATTCAAAAAGGAATATTTTATACAAAGAAATAAAAATCAATTATTTTAATCTACAAATAATTGATGTATTTGTTTGTAGATTAACAATTCACAAAAATACTAACAAAAACAAGACAGAGAAGATTGAAAAAATAAATTAAATCACACAGCAGCTAAAGAAAAAAAAAGAAATTTGTTTTCTTGTTGTTTTTTTTCAAAAACCTAAAACAAATATTTGTGGAATATTAAGAACTTTTACGAACAATTTAGCAAAATTTATTCAACATAAGACGAAAGCAAAAAATTTTGTTAAGTTGATTACTTGCACAAGAATTAACGAGTATCAGTTGGTTTTCAACACCATGTCTGATATTTTATTCGGCCTCTGTTTAAATTTCTTTCCCCGTTGCGTATGTCCGTCCCTATGCCCAATCAGGCCGTTAGTCAACCGAATAGTCAAATACATAAAAAAAAATTAAAAATGTTATTAAATAATAAAAGACGTAAGAAAAAACAACAAAAAGTCTGTCTATAAAGTCAACACACAATATAATCAGCGTGTTTATATTATTTTGTTATTGCTGTTGTCGAAACTTGACTGGTGTATTTTTGTACTTTTTATTATTTCTTTTTTGAAGAAATAATAAACGCACACAATCTGCCAAACTTAAAAATACAACAACAACAAAAATATAATGAAAATAACACATTGACGGTTTTCATACTTATTCTTTGCACACTGTGCAAGCAAACAAAACAAAAAAACAAACATACACATTTAAGCACAAGTCACAATCTCTACAACAAGGTCAATGAACCTGGCCCAATGTAATTTCGGTTATCGTAGGTTACGAAGAATAATAATAAAAAAAAAAACAAAAACAACATGACGAACTTAAATAAATAAAAATAAGGAGGAATTTTATTTTTGAGTGTATGAGTTATATAAAAATGAAATAAGTGAATGGACGTAACGCATGACATGTACAATAAACGATAAAATAACACAAACACACACACACGGACGCGGACACATAAACGATTTTTTAAATAAATAAGACTCACACTGCCAAATGAATTGTCCCCTGTTTTCTTTATTATTTTGAATAACATGAGAATATCACTGATATTTGTAATCGTACTTATAGCACAGTGATGCAAAAATTAATAATTATTACAAAATGCTTTACTAATGTATGGTTACAAGAAATTATTTAAAATATTTAAAACATGGACCTCTAACATGTCCACGTTGAATTTTTAGAGTATCGCATTGCATAATAAGAATTTTTCGGTTGACACAATGAAAAGTCAAGGTAAAAAGTTTCTATTTTAAAATCCCACTAATAGGATCCTCTAGAAACCATTGTTTTGGATGTCTTTCAAGGGGTGGACGGAAAGAGCTCCAGCTTCTGCAACTAATAAGGAATCGAAAAATTATGTATTATCATTCACGGTTGTGTTTACAATGGCGACGATTAGAAATTGCATAATTTAATAACTTCAAGTTACATTCTACGAAGTCATATTAACTCAGAAAGTATGTCTATATGTGCATCTTTTGTATTATTATACCCTTCACCACAAAAAGTGGTGGTCATTCCGTTTGTAATTTCTACAATCGAAGTATATTCTTACTTTGATTGAACGATGTCCGTCTGTCCGTACGTGTCAGTGTTGAAACCAAGTTTGCCGAGACACTAGATCAGTTAAAAAATTTTTAAATACGCCAATCGATCAGACATAGTGCTGAAAGAGATGCTATTAAAAATCAGCAAGATCGGTCCATGTCCTTCGAGGCAGCAGGCAAGTCACCACGCCTACCTCTGATTTTTCTATATCATTTGGAACAAAAAAGTAACTCCAATCAAAACAATATATGGGGCGATGGAAAATTAAAAAATAAAAAAAAAACATCAAGTTGAAAAATATGCGCTCGCCCATATGTTCCGAGTTACGGTCTCTGAAATGCTTAAAATTTTTGAAATATCAATATGGGTATCATTTTAAAGCTTTTGAAGGGATCTTTAAGGAAATAGTAAACTCTTTTAAATATGCTTAACACATTAAAAGTCGATGGCATTTTTATTTTTTTTTTTTTTTTTTTTTTTTTTTAATTTAATTGAAGGTGTTTTTTTTTTTTTTTTTTTTTTTATTGGAATTGCTTCACTAAACTATATTTAGATATATAGTGAATAGTATATAAAATTTGTTATAGCTGAATATGGCACTCTTACTTATTTTTAATTTAATTTCTATGTCAATAACAAGCAACTTTTGGAACCACAGTGCGCTGGAATTTATTATATGACAGACAATGACCTAAACAAAAACAAAATACAATAAATGAGAGTAAAACCACTAAAACTAAAAACAGCAATAAAATTTAAAATAAAAATAACTAAAATAATAACAACAAATTGAAAAAAAAGAACGCAAATGAAAGTAATATTTTTATTACAAGACAAAATGTCACGGACATGGGCAGGAACTGTGAAAAAAAAAAGAAATAAAACAAAATATTAAGAATCATAAAAAATCAATATCAAACAAAATTAATAAAATACATATGCATATACGTACATACATACATACATACATATCAACAAAAAATAAATAATAATAAATTTAAAAAAAGAAACAAAGCCAACATCTTTTCAAAATTGACATTTATGGTCACAGTAAAATAGTTTCAAACAGGATTATTGACTCGTTTGTTCTAGCCACACATATTCGCATACATTTATTTATTCTTATGCAGATCTATGATGACTTGAAGCCGTTCAAAAACTTCATCAGATGCAAAAAAAACAATAATAACAAAAATTAATAATAAATGTCAACTTTAGAGCAATAAGTAGAGTTTTATATTACATTGTTGCACATCAGAAGGTTTTCATGCAACCTCTACTAAACAGTCATGCAACCCATCAACCGTCAACAACATTCAATCTTGCAAAGACACAAATTTTTTTTTTTTAACAAAATCACACACAAAAATTTTTTCATATATAAAATTTCTTAAAATCAAATTATAGAATAAACTCAGCAAAGTTGTCATACCTTGAAAACGGTCTTATTAATAAAAAAATATTCGAAACAAATTAAGTGAACATTTTTTTTAGTCACAGGCTAACACTTAACAGACTGACCCCACTAATGAAATGTATTATAAAAAACTAATCAGTCTTTTAGGAGCCTTCTCGGCTGGGAGGAGATTAATAGCTTATTTTCCCTTAATGCGTATGTCGTCCGCAGTCTTGGCTTTAAACAAAAGAATACAATAAAACAAGAATTCTCTTTCTTCTTCTTTTCTTATCTATTTTTTTTTTTGTTTTGTTTTTTTTTTTTTTTTTTTGTTTTAATTTAAACGAAATCTTTTGTCATCTCAAACTACGATTTTATTTGGCTCTCACCAAATTTCATATCACAAAAAAAATTCCGAATTTAAGGAATTATATTTACTCTCAGTAAGAAGTCTTTAGAACTATTAAATCTCAAACTATTACTATTAAACTATTAAATCTCTTCAAAAGTTTTTGTATTGAAATTTTACTAAAGTTTAGTTAATTCAATTATTTTTTCAAATAGAAATTCGTAACGTGTTTTTTTTTAACTAAATATGACATTGATCCAACAAAATAAATTATTTAATAACATTTCGAAAGAAAATTTCTTACTTAAATACTAATTGACCCAATTAAAAAAATTATTTTAATTTCTAACTGAATACAAATAAAAGCAAAAACAAATTGTTTGTGCCCTTTAAAGCAGCGCCCTTTTTCAACATAATGCTTGTAAAGCTCATAAAGTCCTCTAACTTGTCCTTCCACATGTGTTCAAGATGCAAGAACCACATCTTGAAAAGGCTGACAAAGAAAACCACAAAACGCATCAGATCTTTTTAGAAGTAACAAATAAAAACAACTCAGAAACCAAAACCGAAGTTTAGAATTGATAACATATTAAATCTTAACAAAAAAAATTAAAACTATTTTTATATACAATTGCGGTTTTTTCAACATGACGTTTTTTTTTTTTTTTTTAATGTGAATGTCCTTTGATTGAAACTGCAAACAGCAAATCTTTAACAATTGAATCCTCTTCAAAAGAAGCCAGTTTAGTGTTGACACTTTCTTATGTTGTATATTAGTGCGAGTATATTAAAACTTGTCTACTAAATATAATAATTTGCACAGTAAAGCAGCCAAATATCAGTTGTAATTCATATAAAAAATTTATAGAAGACCGCTTGTTAATTTACACTTTCCAATGACATATGCTGTTAGGAAATATTACAAAGAAGAAAAGTTTATGTCGGCAAATCCAGAAAATAATTTATTTTTATTTTACATTTAATTAGAAGTCAGACTTTTCGTTGTCACCAGGTTAGGAATAAAAAAAAGTAATTTTTTTCGTGAAAAATTTTTTTAACACAGTGGTTAGCAAAATTTTGTTACAATTTCGCATTTCCTACCTACCTTCGTTTGAACATTATTTTTATTTTGATCTGATCGACTGATGTGATTTGATTTGAATTAAACAAGGCCTCTTTTTTGTGTTGCAGCCAGTATTGCCATATGTAAAGATTTTTTACTTCTCGCACATGCACAAGTAGAAGTTAAGGTTAGGTGAGCAACTCGTATAAAAGTAAGTTCACTCGAAGGATAAAAATTACCCAATGATGACTAATCATCACCACAACTTCCTATAAAATACCAGGATCTCTACTTCAAAAAATCACCTGAAGCTTTTCGCAAAGATTGCCAGGTCAACCAGTGTTGCATTCCAGATCCTCAAAGAATCACCACACGTTCCCACATGTGTCTTATCAAACAGTGCTCTGTTGTGCTGCCCACTAGGGGAGAGCACTCATTCCAACCAAAAGATTATGCTCAGTTTACCGCCGTTTTCTTTAGCGCCCATTCATTCCCAATATACCCCTGCAAGGATCAGATTGTACCCGTTTTCCGCACTTTGATTCGCCGACTCGTTTTCACGAATGCCCTTGCGAACCACGTTAGTTACAACAGCTAACTACAAAACTATTATTTGAAGAGCGTAGTTAAGCTGCCCGTTTTTCGAGTTATGTAATTTGTGATTTTTAAATAATATCAGAAAAGTGGAAAAACGATACAGCCAAGTTTTGTAACATTTGTGGCTTAACCATCGGACAACAAGCCAAATCATGAGATGCATGCATCTGTGTGGAATCTCTTGCTGGACAGTTGATAAAACACAAAGTTTCTAAAGAAAACTTTAGTGATTAAGAACAATGAACGAGAGAATTTTTAAAGAAAGTGGCTTTAAAAATTTTTCGGAAAAGATCAATTACTAATAAAGTATTATAGCGGAGCGGCTAAAAGAATTTAAGCTGAAGATAATTTTTTACATCCTTATTTAGATTTATTTCCTATTAATTTAAGAGCCGCCAGCGAATAATACATTGAAAAGTTACGCTAAGATATATCTTTGATAGAAAAACTTTATTAGCGTTAGTAGGGTCAACGTATTACAAAGAGATATCTCGAGAAACATCCTCAAAGTTATCAAGTACTAGATATTATTTTTGTAGTAACTAAATTGTGCACCATGTAGCAGAAGTTTCGAATATAATATTATCACTGAATTCTACTCTTTAAATTTTGTAAACCCGATAGAATTAAAAATCGACCTGCTGCAGATGTGCTGCTTGTATATGACAAGCTTTAAGTGATCTTGAAACCTCAGCCTTTAACAAACGGCCATATTCAAAATGCACTATGACTTCCTTGATAAATGGTGCAAGCAAACACATGCAATCTTTCATTCCTAAGATACACATAAATTAACAGTTTATATCCAGTGATTATCCAAAGTACGATCAATACAATTAGTATCTAAAATAATATTTCATTTAAAGTCATTAAAAAATTTTATAGTCAAATATTCTAAAATATTTCCACCCAAAAACAAAAATGCATGCCATATGTGCAACCAAAAAATAATTTACAAAAATAAAAAATTAAATTCTTAACCTGACATTGTAAAAAGCAAAATAAAAAATAAATTTTTGTAATTTGAGAACGTAAAAGAACAGCAGAAAAAATAGGAAAAATTAAATATGTAAAAATATCCCATTCAAAGACCTAAACCGACGAGCCGACTTTTGGGGGCTTCTTTTGCATTTATTTAATTTTGATGCAAAATAGTAAAAAAATCAGACAAAAAAAATGTAAAGACAGCAACAACAACAACTCTGCTTAAGTGGCTTAAAACATGTTACTGCCAATGACGTTGTACATATTTTAATGAGAGGAGAGGATGGACAGTTGATAGTGTGACAAACTCGAAAGCATACTGCAAAAACACACATACATACGTACGTGCTTGCATACAAACATACGTTTAAGCTGTTATTTATTTTAAGCCATTTTTTAGTTTTTTTTTGTTTATATTTTAGAAGCTTTTTGTTTTTTATCCGATTGTCTTTCAAGTATTTTCGTTTGTGTTTTTTTTTTTTTTTGCTACTTTTCCTCATGCCATAGACAACAGGCCAAACTTGATGAATTGGGAATTAATTCCTTTGACATCGTTTTAATGCTAAAGTAAACACATGTTGTTTTTGTAAGGCATACATACATTTTTACATACATGTATACATACTTACATACATATAAGAAGGAAAAGTAATATAAAAAAGGAAGTAAAGTAAACGAGGGCAGTTTCGAAACTTCTACTATTTTTATCTACTATTTATTCTACTAAATTTATCATTTTAATTCAGCTTAAGTTCACGTATATTTTAACTTCTAAGTTCATTAAGAAAAATTTTGTTTTACAATTAGTTATTTGTAGGAAACCAGGAAAATTAGACACTGGAGAAAATACTAACAAGCAATCAATAATAATGTAGTCAGACAAAGTCCACACACAACCTTAAGATTTTTGAAGAAACAATCTATCGTTAACTTTAAACTTAAAACTTTTTCCCTAAGCCCAAATTTTAGTATTCCAAGTTTGAAGGAAATTTCTTGACTGGCCTCGAATAAAAAACCTTACTAAAAATTTGCTAATGTATTGTGCATAATTACAAGCACAAATACACACATGTACCTGTATTTTCTATTAATTTTTTTTTTAACCATTAACAAAAGAGATCCATTAGTAAAAAAAAAACAGACTTTAGTTTTCGTTGCATAAATGATCACTGGAAAGAGGCAAACAACATCCCCAGGGAAAAGTTGTACCACACGGTACAAATAACATGTGTCTCTATTTGTTTTTGTGCATAAAAGTATTTTATATTTGATCTTCTGGAATTTTTTTCTTCTACACTTATTTTTATTTTGGCATTTGATATCTTTGTTAAAATACTGATGTATTTCAAGTTTTTTTTTGTTTTCTTTTCTTTTTGTTAATGTTGTAGCAGCCTGTGTATGTATGGGTGTTTAGTTTTAAGCTTATTTTCTTTTGCAAATTTCTGGTCATTGCACCAACTTCAATGCCAGTCATTGTCATCGGTAATAATGTTGGTAGCTATTTTAAAGCCATTTACTCCTCCTGTCTCAACGATTTGAAATTTGTAAAAAGTGAGTTAATGTTTTTATCGGATTTTTTTTTTTTGTTTTTTTTTTTTTTTTTTTTTGTTTTTATCTTTACCAACGTTAACAATTTTTGTTAAGCAGGTGTTTGACTTTTTGGTTAACAACAATATTTAGCCATAAGGAATTTGATATGCGGTCGAAATGGGTATTTAAATACTACAGTGCGATAGGTAAGTTATATTTTAGGGTGACCAGATATAAAACTAATTAATGAGAAAAAAAACGAATTAAAATTAACATTTTCGGCTTTAGATTCATTTATTAATTTAATTCTAAAAATTTTTAGAAAGAACAATTATTAAATTATTATCATTAAACTATTATTATTATTATTGTTATTAAATTATTAACAACCTAAAAAGAATCGTGGCTGTGTTGGTAAAAGAGGAGACAGTGTGGTCTAGTAGGAGCCACAACGTGTTATATTATGGGTTTAATGCTAATATTTTCTAAATAAAAAAGGGAGGAGGTCGAGTCTCGCTGGAATAACACAGTGTTGCAGTCTGCATTTCTGCAGGAATATTTTAAAGCGCATATTTATCCAAAAAGAGAAAGTTGAAATAAATATAGAAAGAGCCACAGTGTCATAAATTGATGAATAAGATAGTGAATAAAGTATGAATCTACCTCTACATCTTAAGTGAAATGTAGTGCTAGTGATCAGTTTAGCATAAACAAATTATTCAATTTGGTCTTACAATAGTAAAATAATTGCACAAATATTTTATCTAAAGCAACAGCTTTAAAAGTATCGCCTAAGAGTCCCAGCCTTTATAACCAAAACAAATATCTGCAACTAGTTAATTTATCTTCTTCTATTACCCGTTGTATGTTCTTTAAAGAAAATTTAAATGCTTTATTTTGCATAAATTAACCTAAATTGAAAATTCCGTTTTTTTCATCCATGATTAAATTTTTTATTATAATTCTTAATATTAACATTCTATTTTATACCAACGTTTAAACAAAAACAATAAATATAATTCAAACAAAAAACAAAAAAAAAGCAGAATAAAAAGTAAAAAAAATTATGGTAATTAAAAATTCATAATTATCCGCTAAAACTTTTATTAGACATTGTTGGTGCAACAATAATAACAGCAAAAACCTAATGGCAACAAGCAAACAAATAACACAAAACTAAGTCTAACATATAAATTTTACTAATATCAGCATTTATGTCATTGTATTCATAGATTTTTCTAATTAAAATATGATTTACAATTGGTTCATAGACATTCGGGTAATAATAAACAATTTCTGTTGTTTTCTGGCGGGCTGAAATTTTTATTCTGCAAACAAGAAAAAAAACTTTATTTGTTGCTGCCATCTTTTTTTTTCTATAATAAGCCAAAACAGCAAAAAGCAAAAACTATAAAATGTTGACTGAATAAAAATAAAAATAAATTATGGCTTTAGATAAGTTTACATTAATTTATACAGAAGTCTTAGTCACTTTACACGATTTATAAAATTAATTACAAAATTGAGGCTTAAGTTCAATTCCATTTTATTTTTAATTTTTTTTTTTTATTTTTTAAGAAAGAAAATTTATTTACAAATGTATGCGGACGTTTTTCAAATTTAATGCATTTATTATTATATCAAAACAGTTCAATAATATTAATAATTTGATTAAAATTGATTTAAAATATTTTTATAAAAAAATATTTGATAACTTTTTTTACACACTGCTTTAATGGTATTTGAATTTTCTTCATAACTCAAATTACTTTGATTTTTATCTGGGTCATGATCTAAAGTCTTGCAACTATCCATTTATTCTATTCTAATGTAAGATTTGCGCTTTCTTGCTTGAGTATTTGTCCATTTCCCGCCCTGTTTTCATATTCAATGACAAAAACCTAGCTCCAGCTTTAAACCTTTCGATGAGTGCTTTTTTTTTAAGATACTCTTCTCTTCACTCAGCAGTAGCCTAATACACTTCGTTTTCATGTAGAGGGACATAAGTAGAATACCCGAGAGAGTACAATGACTGTGTTCCTCCCAGTTGATACAGTTATTAACTGTTGTATGGGATACACAATACGAGTTTTCAAAAACACCCTGTTTTCTGCTTCTCTTAACGTAAGTAAATCAAGTTCTTCACAAAGTAACAGATACTTTTATGGTGCTTGCAAGCTTTTCTTTGAGAAATAAATTTTTTGCTGGTTTTTTAGGGGGTTTTTACCTCCACCTTAATTTATTATAAAAAAATTGCAATCACAAAATAAAAATTAGCTTTCATTTAATTTCCAAAGTACAGGATGAAATTCATGTTTAAACACCAGTTTTGTATTGCCTGAACCGTATAGTCTGTTCAAAGTCTTAATTAAAATCCTGAATTGATCAATTTAATTTATATCGTTCATTTTGTAATAGAAAAAAGGTGGTAATTCTCATAGTCGCTCATACGTTAAATTTCATGCACATCATCCTATAATCTTAATTCACTCAAAATGAATAAAGAGTTATTCTGTGTGACTCAAAACTTATCACCAAATGTTCTTTGACTGTAAATGTTTATCAAGGAAAAATTTTGCTTTGTATATCTTCAAAATTGCGGCACCCAAAATAAGTGACCATAAAAGCCACTGCAAGTTATTTCCTATCAATTTAGAGGACTTTACGAGCCTGAAAAATCTACCTGAAAAGATGAAATCGTGTGATTCTGCCAACTAGTGCAAATCGTCAAAATGGGAGGTAATACAAACCGGGAGATAATGCAAACCGGCGCACTTATTAAAAATTCAATTTATGTTCTCAATTGGGAATTTCAAACCATTTCGTGAGATAATAACCCTGCCATTACATCTATAATAAAGAAGCAGGAACTTTTTTTTTAAATAGCATTCAACAACGAAGTGATCAAAATCGAAAAGGAAAATTTCTGAACATTCAAAGTAAATTTTTTGTGAGCTGTATGTCCATCAATTTTAATGGTATTTACATATCACAGACCAAGAGATACTATTGTGGAAAATATATAATATGAATAAAGATTTAGTCCGAATCAGTTATGTTTTTCGAGTCCCAACTATGTAGTAATCAACTATTAAAAAAAAAAAAAAGAAAAAACATGTTTATCGTGATTAAAGTATTTTTAAAACAAATAATTTGTTCACCGTAGGCATTTATCATTACAAAGATCATAATATTGTTCAAGTAACAGGGTTTATCAAAGAATATTTTACCATTTTTAGAGAGATAATATTCGAAAAAAATTATAAACGAAAATAAATTCTGATAACTATTTGGCATTTCAGTCGTGAACAAAAAATTTGAAAGCATCCTAACTTGTAAAAAGGGATCTTTCTCTATTTTATTTAATAGGCTGGATACTCTTACTGTAACAGGATTCAAATGTTTTATATCTCCCCGTGATAAAACACAATTCAGTTAACTGCGAATGTCATCAAAAATCACAACTAAAGTTTGTTTGCAGGCACTGTGTGTAGAAGAGATTATATACTAACAACTTCAAACGGTAAGAGCGGTTTGATAAGAAAAAGTTTAAATATCAAAAAGTTTTGAAATTTATCTAGTGCCGCTGACACTACACGACATGTCAAATTTTTGTACAGAATAGTACCAGTGGGTTCGTCTGAACAAAAAATGTAATGAATCTGCGCAAAATAAGAGCAGATAGGGATAAAAACTTGACAGTCGCTTGGCTCTCTTTGTTTTTTGGAATTTTCAAGACAGTTACGAGTCATTAGATTAGGAATGCCTTTTTTTGCAAACTGCCCAAAAAACAATTGTGTAAAAACAAAAAAACAAAATTATCTTAAGATTTTTGCTTTCATTTTGAAAACCCGAGTGGATTATTATATTATTTTCTTTTGGATTTTACGTTTCTAAAGCCGTGCCTTCTAAACCGCCCTTTATAGAAATGACTGAAAAACTCGACAACTTAAAAGTTTTAAACCTTTATCTAAATTTAAAAATTTAATTATAAATTGTAGAGTGTTCTAAAAAAAGATAAATGCAAAATGTGATTTAAAACTAAAACTGTTTATGAAAACAGAAAAGAGCATGTTTGTTGGCAATAATGATGAACTAATGTCATTTGTTCATTATTTCCTTTCCACTGTTTTAATAAACTTTTCTTTTTTTTTTTTTTGTTTTTGTTTACATAATTCTTTTTTCAACAATTATCATAAATTTGATGTGTTGTATTTAGAGGACTATTGTCAAATATGGCATATGTGCAAGTGTTTTACAACATGCTTCACTAACTTAACTGCTTGTTACATTTGCCACAAAAGAAATTAAAAATAAAAAATTGTTATATTTTGTACGCAACAAAATGAATAAACAAAAAACTGTTAAAACAAATATATCGCTAATCCATCATATGGCAAAAGGATTAATAAAGGCCTCGAAAAAGAATGAAAAAAGTTTTAAAGTTTAACAACAGAGAATAGTGAGGCAACAAAAAAAACTCTTTAGATGTCTTAAGAACAGTGGTATGAAGTATTAAACAAATTTTGTAATCTGTTTGGAATTCCTTATAATTTACAATGTTGTTGCAGTAACTCAATGAGTCAGATTTTCTGGAGCGAATGATGACTTGTTGGCGTTTATGTGATGGTGAAGATGTTGTCGAGAGTTTTTTTAAATAATATGCCAAATTATCTTATTTACCATGCTTAACAACATCCAATAGCTCTTCACATAAAGATTAATGACTCCAAAGCGACCTTATAATGGGTGCTAGCAATCGTGCATTGGTTGTGGATATATGTTATCCAAGCCAGAAGATTTGTTTGGTTTAAGAGATCTTACCTAAGTTTATCCTCCAAATAAAATGTTTTCGAATTTCAAAGTAACAACTGTTTAGTTTATTCTGTATTCTAGATGTCTACTAAGCTACATGGCACTTGAGTTATATCGAGTTCGACCTCTCAGTTAAAAAAACCATCAACTTTTTAAGAGATAACCGCTTATTTATTAGTTAGAACTAGAGATAGGATCATGTGTAACATTTTACTTAATGCACTGTCGCACTCAGCTTTATTTTAATTATAACTCAAAATTAAAAACAAAATTAAAAACAAAAACAAAAATTTTACATAAAAATGTCATCGGCTCTTAATGGGTTAAACAATTTTGAAAAATTCTAGTATAATCTGAAAGATCAATCATACTTTTCTATGAAAAGTTCAGAGGTCTATAACTCGGAAAATATGGAGTTACTTCAGTGTTCCAAATGATATGGAAAAATTAGAGGCAGGTGTGGTGCTTTTCCCGCTGCCGCGAAGGCCATAGACAGATCTTTTAGATTTTTATTCACATAATTTTCGAAGCTGTGTCTGGTCGACTAGCATATTTATTTTCTCTAGCTCATTTAGCGCCTTGGCAAAATTGGTTTCAACACTAACACGGTCGGACAGATGAACATCGCTCAATCGACTTCGCAACGCATTAGAACTCAGAATATATAAACTTTATGAAGTCGGAAATGGATATTGTAGAATTACAAACGTGTTGAAGGGCATAAAAACAAAGAAAAAAATTCAAGGAATTTTTTTTAAACGTCCAAAAATGTCTTAGTATTTACCAAGAAGTCGACTACGCCTCTTCGAGAGAATTTCCCGACGTAGAAAATACTCTTTCACTTTTAACAGAGCACAATATATGTTTGGCCAGCTTTTGAAAAAAGGGATGATTTTTTGGTTCTTTCAAAACATAAAAAACAATAAAGAACCAATCAGGAACACACTCGCTCACGCGCATATGTTACGAACACTCACATGAATGAGCGGTGCTCTTCTCTACTTAGAACTCACCTGTTTTAGTAAATATTTTTTAAATCTTTGAAGTCTATTTTGTTTTAATGAAATCTAAAAGATATGTAAAAGGTAGAACACGAACTCATTAATTGTTTATTTAAAATTGATTTAAATCAACTTTAATACCTATTTTATTTTAGATTCCCTGTATGAAAAAACTTAAACAACAATTTCTTTTCATCCTGATTGCATTGCACTGTACCAGGCTTTTTATAAAGCAATTTTCTAAACTTTTTTTCCCAAACTATCTACGGTCTTTCATGCTTTCATTCTGTCATACTTTCCGTATACGTTCTGTAATTTTTATAACAAAATGACCTCCAACCATTTAGAATACGTTTTTATACAAAGTTTTAAAAAAAAATTTTTGTGATACAAGGATTAATTATTAATGCAACGATTATGAAAAAATTTCATTTGCTGGCTTTTTTTGTTTTTTTTTTGGTTTTGTTTGCCAATATCTCACCCCATTCATATGGTTTTTTATATAAATTTTAAAGAATAGATTAAGAGTACAAAGAAAAATATGTCGTGAAACCAAAACATTCATTTACAAAAATTATTTTGCTGCATTTATTTATTTGTTTTTTTTTCTTTAAATTTTTGTGTTTTATACATATTTTTTAATTTATCCTCTACAACAACAAATCATTGAAAAAATTTTGATTTTTTTTAATATTAAAAATAACAACACAAGGCAGCATGTTCTTCCTGTGTATAATAAACCAAAAACACCAAGGAAAAAAGTAACAACCAAGCAAAGCTGTCAGGAAATTCACAAACACATACAAACACACACTTATCTAAGGCTAAGCATACGTGTAAAGTAGGCATATCAATAGTATGCATATTGTTGTTGTTAACGACATGATTATTGCTTGTTTTGTATCTTTTTTTTCATTTTACAACTAACATTTCCACAAATTTGCACTTTTGGAATTTTTTGATTTTTAATATTTGGAAATCATGCAACATTCTGTGGCCGACCACCTTTGAATTGAAACTCAAACTCTTCTTCTCATTAACTGGCTATTATAAGACGTAAACATTGTCATTGTGTAGATACAAAATGATAAGAAATAAAAATTTACAATTTTTATATTCCAGTAATAAAAAAAAATTAATTTTAATCTAAAAAAATATGTTTTTAATACAAAAATTGTTGAATTATTTATAATTAAATAGAATTCAACAAAAATATTTTTTTAATTTAAATTCTTCCGTATCATACATATTCATAAATAAATGACTTTAGAGGAGCTCAGAGCACAAGCGGTATAAGAAACATCTTAAATATAAAAAACATCAATATAACATTTTTTTATTTGAAAACTCTTTTATTTTAAACTACTTGAATTATGCTCGATTCCTTTAAATATGAACATTTCATTATGTTCTCTAAAAATTTAAAATGAAATCTCTTACTGCACATATAATTACTGTTCATCTAGCCACAGTGGATTAGACTTGTAAAGTTCATGAACGAACTAGTTCATTAAAACGATTCCATCGATTAAACTAAGTGAACTTGTTCATACTTTTAACCATATCTAGTTCATTTTTGAACTATACTTTGTATTTCAACTATCAGACAAGATAAACTAAAATCCATATCTGTGTTTCCTTGTTGACTATTTCGGATATGAAATTAGTGCTGCCACGCATTTTATTAAATATTCCTTTTGGCAATGCTACGGTGTCGTAGCCATCATATTGAAAAGAACATTTGAACTAAAAGATCTTTTAAACTTAAGAAAGCGTTTGAACTAAAAGTTGAAAATTACGAACAATACTTCAACAGAACATTTGAAATAAGAGAGCTCTTAAATAATAGCGCTATTGATGTTTTAAAAGCCATAGCGAAAAATCGTATTTTTCTATGAAAAGTTCAGGGGCCAATGTCTCGAAAAATATAGACGAGCGCCAATTTCTTCTCTTGATATATTTTTCTTATTTTTCAAATCTCTTTTTTTTTTGATTGGAGATAGTTCACTGAACTAAATTTGTTCCAAATGATTTGGAATTAGAGGCAGGCATGGCGTTTTTTGACTCAAAGAAGATAGACCAATCCTGCTGATTTTCAATAGCAAAATTTTCGATTGATTGGCGTATTTAAATTTTCTCTAGCATATCTAGTGCCCTGGCAAAGTTTATTTCAACACTAACATGGACGGTGAGGCGAAAGTCGCTTAAAACTCACAATATATTTACTTTATGGGGTCGGAAATGGATATTGTAGAAATAACAAACGGAGTGACGGACTTGAAAATACCCCTTTTTCTGCTATGGTAAAGGGTTAAAAATATACGTCAACTGCTTCAGCTCCAATGTCGTCATGATTAATCATTTTTGGGATTTTTTAAGATGGCTCAAAGTATGATATTTTAGAGTGGTTTATATAAGCCATCAAAAATTTTAAGCAAAGTTGCATTGCGAGGGAAGCGTGCAAGTAAACATGAAATACATTACATTATTTCCTATTCTTATATTTTTAAGCTTAAAAACAATTTAGTGAACAAATAAATTTTTTCTTCGTTTCATTTTTTTTTTTTTTTTTTATCTGTCAGTAGTGTACCCTTCGTGTGAGAGACCAACCTGCACTTGGCTGGTTTACTTACTTCATATTAGCATAAAAAAGCTTTTTATCGCGCTGCCCGACAAAGCTAGCCATGATGCCTTTGCTTTAATAGAGTTTTGACTTTTAACTCATAATTTTAGATTTTCGACTTGAGTACGCATATATCATCTCGAGTGAGCAATCCCTGCCTCGGAAAAATTCTTGAATTTATTTCCAAACGTATGAATTCTACAGGCGATAATTTTTTGTGGCCTCCAAAAAGTTGAAGCCAAATTCTAAACATATATTTTAAAGTTATAAGTCGACTCATATTTTATTCGACTTAATGTAAATTTGAAATTCTAAAATAAATAAGAAAGAAAATCCAGAAGGCAAGAAAAAATATATGTCACGATTTATAAAGAGAACAACGAAAAAAGCTTTGGATTGTATGTAGATTTGATGAAACTAAATTTAAATTAACTGATTATGAAAATTTAAAGTATTCTTATTTATTAAATAAGTTGATTAAATAGATAATGTTTGCAACGTAAGGTGGTTAGATTTGAAGAATACTGATAAAAAAAATGCTGCATTACATTCTGCTAGTGGCTTATATATCCTGTTTTCTTTAAAAATTTTTAAATAGTTTCAACTTCTTAATAAATGTAAGAATAAAAATACTCGTGAACTTAAGCCGCGTTAAAATTATTCAATTCGATAAAAAAAGTTAAAACTATAACTTGTGTCTGCATTGCAATAAAGTCTTGAGAGGTGACACCTTCTATTTACTTAATCTTCTAATAAAATTATAAATTAAATTTATATAAATTAACAATAATGATTATTTTAAATACAATAAACTTTTACGTTAATAGTACTGCTATATCTAGAATATTTTTCTTAATTATTTCAAATCATAAGTGTAGAACTATTTAACAATATTAAATATAATTTCCAGCAAAAATTAAAATATTTATCAAAAGAATACAAAACTTTAATCTCTGATCTTGATTAAATATAAAAAAATAAATTAAAGAAAATTAACTGGCTTCAATATTTT
Source organism: Cistogaster globosa (assembly GCA_937654795.1). NCBI lineage: Eukaryota > Metazoa > Arthropoda > Insecta > Diptera > Tachinidae > Cistogaster > Cistogaster globosa. The sequence goes on from OW569403.1 coordinate 35,684,210, forward strand.
CTTTAAAATTCCTATGGCTGTTTTGCTAATGTTAATAAAAAGCCATTTCTGTTGCAAAAAAATCCCTTAGGATTTAATCTTCAAATCTTGAATTCAACATAAAGCGTTAATTATTTTTATTTTTTTATTTTTAAAACATTCAAAGTACTTTCTATCATTAATAAATTTCTACAACTACAACTACTTCTACTTATTATTCGTTTAAAAAATTTTAATTTAAATTCAAATTCCAATACCAATACCAATTGACAACCAATAGCCCATGAAGCCCTTCTGTTCTATGTGTAAGTAAGTAAGTTAGTGAGTGAGTCTTTAGTTAAAATTGATAAATGCACCGCTGTGTCTGCTGGACAGCAAATAAATAGAAAAAGCCAGAAACAAATGCAAGGAATATTTCTGCATTAATGATCATTTTAATCACCTAAAATGCTCGTTGAATACTAAATAAACATAAACAATTTTAAAAGGATTCTTAAAAAAGAAACCGCCACTTTATGGGTGCTTAGAAATCTAAACGTGATTTAAACAACTTAAACGCAAAGACAATAACAACAACAGCCACAATAAAAGTAACCTTGCATGAAAACAACAAATACCAACACCAAGCAACGACAGCAGCACACAGCTTAAAGCAGTGACATTTCCTTTTGTCAATGTCAAACGATGTCAAATTATGACTTTTTTAAGCAAATATTCTACTATTATGCAATTTTTACTCGCTGCCAGATCAACCATCATGACATATGATTAAATGAGAAAAATGTGTGGGTAGTTTTGATTTGTCATTAAATAAGAAACATCGTGAGTTTTGCGTGATTTTCTTGATAGGAATAAAAACAGTATTTCTAATCTTTCCGTAAACATTTTTCTCTCTATTTCCTTGGCATAACAAGTAAGTCTGAATGGGAAGGGGTTAAAAAGTTGCAGAAAAAATTTAGACTTTCTACCTTCCCCCCACCCTAAATTGTATGCCCTTTTATTATATTTCCATTACCTAACACAAGTTTTCTTTTAGTTTCAACTCTTTAATCAATGATTTAATGGTTTTAGGTATGTAACCATTTAAATAAACTCTTACAAAAACTGTGCAGGGCATTCTCGCAAGTCCATTTCACTAGCATTAAATTTTTAGCCGCAAATATTTAAAAAAAGACAACACAAAGAGTAAATTAAATCCAAAAATAAAATGAATATTTTACTTATGCAATAGAATTATAGGAATTAAAAAATATTTTTCAAAACATTTTCAAGTTTTTCTTTATAGACGTTTAATGAATAATAAGTTCAATAACACAATCTGTCAACATTTTGTAAAAAATATTTGTGGCTATTTTTAATTTCTTTTTTCACAAGAGATTATAAACTGTTGTCAGAATAAAATTATTATAAAACAAGTAAGAGTGTTATATTCAGCTAAGCCGAATCTTATATACCCTTCACCATCTATGTAAATCTAGTTAAGTGAAGTAACTCCAACCAAAAAATCAAATCTTGGAGTGACACAGAATTAAAAAATAGGAAAAAAATTATGTACTACATACATATAATTTTACATAAAAATGTCATCGGCTCTTAATGGGTTAAGTGTTTTTTAAAAATATTAGTATTTCCTTAAAGATCTCTTGATACTCAAACTGATATTTAAAAAAATTTTTTAAATTTATGAGGCTCGTAACTCAAAAAATATGGGTGAGCGCAAATTTTTTCGCTTGATCTTTATTTCTTATTTTTTAATTCTCTATCGCTCTATGTATTTGTTGGACATGGAACGATCTCGCTGATTTTAATAGAACCTCTTTCGGCACTATGTCTGATCGATTGGAGTACTTAAATTTTTTCTAGCTGATCTAGTGCCTCGACAAGCTTGTTTTCAACACTAACACCGACCGACAGATGAACAGACGGACATCACTCAATCGACTTCGCTATGTATGAAGGGTATGTGATGAAGGGTATAAAAAAAAATTCACAAAAAACAATTTTTAAAGTAATTTTTATTTTATCCTTAAACTTGATGTATAACTTAAGCAAATTAATATTTGTACTAAATACAAATGATTATTTATTAAATTCAGCGGAAGGTAAGGATAAAGTAGTCATATTATTAACTAATAAAAAGCAGTATATTTAGCAATCTGAATGGTATAATAGACTACTGGTCTTCAGAGTCTAAGATGGTTTCTTTGTAGTATAAGAGATTGGTTTTATAAGTCTTAGAAGTAGAAGAAGTGAAACTGAATTGGCATTTTTTATTATAATGACAATAAAAGAAATTTAACTACGATTAAATCTCAATCATTTTATTGTAATTATAATTGTTTTTACTAATGGTAATGAAACTTTAATTAATCGTTTAATTAATAATACAATTGAATTAAAAATAATAATCCTAAATATATGCAGATATAAAATAATGTTATCACTCTTGAAGATAAATTTTTTAATACTCTTGCAGATCGATAAATCTATAACACAAAGGCATCATTCAATGGACCCAAGTGGACTGTGGCAACAGAGTTGCCTGCCTAACGTAGATAGATCTCTACTTGAATATTTTAATAACTTATCAGTTTCAAGTGAAATACATTTAATGCTAATGAAATCTTCAATAAATTAATTAATTTAATTAATAACTTCCACATATGGTATACGACGCGTCGCGATGGTCGAAAGTCTTAATGAAACAGGGTGTCCACCGTGAAGGTATACTACTTTGTTTTGCCGCCATTTTGATAAACATTAGTATTGACAGTCAAAATTTGGCATGAAGAAGAAACTTGGCAAATTTATTATGGAAAAATATTCGATAAACAAACGTGTTTTTTAATGGTTAAAACACTTTATTAAAATCAATCATCGATTACTGTGACGATGAGAAAGTTGCGTGAAATTTTTTGTAGATACAGCAAAACGCACTATTTATCGTGTAGTGAATGATTTCGAAGAAAGATGATCTGATCGGCAAGATCGGCTGAAAATATTACTGCTGCTCAGGAAAGTTTTTAAAAACATTCCATCAACCTCAATTCGATGCCGTGCTCAGATGCGTGGTCTTCAAAGAGCAACTTTGGCCACAATTTTGCACAAGGATTTGCATTTGTTTTTATTTAAGATTTAGTTGACACAAGAGCTTTACCATTTACGCGGCCGCACATAAGCTAATAGAATAATACAGCTCGCTCATGACAACCCCGAATTTCATGAAAAAATCATAATGAGTGACCGGCACATTTCATTTGGATGGACATGTGAATAAATAATTTATTCTGAGCAATAAAAAACCCTAAAATTATTTATCAGTCGCCCTTGCATCTATTAAAAGTGACTGTCTGGTATGCAATTTTGTCAAGTCACTGGACCTTACTTTTATGAAAACGAAAATGCCATCACGGTAACTGTGAACGGTAGCTTTGGTAGTATAATATGATTTCTTAGTAGTTTAAGACGAAGGACTTAGTAGTAGCATTTTTAGCAGAGTGGTAGCAGTTAGTACAAGCAGCGGTAGTATAAGGATTATGGTATTCTGTTTAATAGCCGAAAACTTAAATTCAGAACCACTGTAATTATTAAACTCTAAAATTGAAAGTTCATGTCGAATGTACATTAATTTAGGACGGAAGCGTAAAGTTATGATTTTTGGCTTCATGTTACATGTTTACTATAAAATGGTAATAAATTGAAAAAATTGGCCTTTAAAACCAATTAAGAAAAGAAGACACATAAGCAATATTCACGATAAGTTATTGATTGATTAGTATGCGTCCCATTGTGTTTGTTACTCAAAAGAAATAATGTGTCTTAAGTCTTTTATCTCACAATTGACTTTTCTTACAGTCACAAATGTTGCACATTTGTGCGGTTTAAAATTTAAAAGAAGATTAATTAGATAAAAGTAAAGCTAAATATACATGTTTTTTTATTAAACTAATATTATTTCTTTAAGATTAATTTGTTACAAGTGAGATTTAACAAACAGTTTCTAAGTAAAAAATATTTTAAATATGCTGGAGGACAGATTAAACTTAAGTTATTACATTGAATTCAATAATTAATTGGAAAGTAATTTTTAACTTAAAAAATATATTTTTGTGTTGTACTTTTACTGTTAACTGAAAAATTATTACATTTCGGTTTTAAGTTAAATTAGACTAAATTTTCTGGTATGAAAAAAAAAATTTGAAATTACAGACACAGAGACACAAAGACTAGTAAATTATTGACATTGCTGGTAAATTTTTTCTCATACCCTTCAGCGAGTTCCAGAAGACACAATGTCTTAACACATACATCAATAATTTCTAAGAATTCCGAGTTTTATACTATTTTATACTTTTGTACTTTTTTATACTTTTGTACTTTTTTATACTGAACGTAAGAATAAAAGTCCTAGTGTCAACGACACAGTTGTAGAGTCACTCGGTAACAGGTAAAAATTAGTTAATGCAAATTTACGTCAATATACCAAAAAAAATTCCAGGACTCCAAACAATAAAAATTTTGCTTATAACTCTTATTTTTGTTATACATAAACATGACAGTTTATCACTTTTCCATTAATCAAACCATTTATGCTTTTCGTCAATTCCTAAAGAAAAACACTTTCTTCAAAAACTTAAAACAAATTGATGCATATATCACAACGAAAACGAACTTGAAATACTTTCAATGAAATTGCATTCAAACTGTCGTAAACATACACAACCAACATAAGAAAAAAACTGGCAACACAAATTGGCGCGCTAGCAACACACACACATGCAGTTCAATGAACGTTTGGCCTTGAGAAACAAAAATTCAATATCACCCAAAAAACGAAAAATTTAATAGTAAAAAGAAGTAAAACAAGCCACCAAAAAAAGACTCGAAACACTAACACAAAAACTCATAAATCCTCATACAAAAAAATACACACAGATAAAAATTGCAATAAGAAAAATTCTCCAAAAATAAATAAAACCAGCCAAACTACACAGACAGACAGACAGACAGACAGACAGACATATAAATAGACCTACACAATTATCACCAGAAGAGCAGAGAGAAGAGTATTTGTTTTTGAAACTGCATAAATATTGGTTTAATGAAAATCACACAAAATTATGGCAGTGGAGTAAATTTACGGCCTTTTAACCAAAAAACCGAAAGAAAAAAAGAAGAAGAAAAAAACACCATTCATACACATCTACTACATACACAACTAAAAACGAAACCAAACAAACATATTGCATCTGTTGTTTTGCTAAAGAAAAAGCAGAAAGTCATCACAAGAAACTCAGCCAAAAATAACTGAAACTGATCGAAACGGTAACTGCAGTTTTTTGTAAGGGGGGGGCCTAAAAATAACGACGTTCGTTCAGTAAAGCCTTAAAAAGAGAAGAGAAAAAACAAGAAATAATAAAAATTAACCAAAAATAAAATTGAAAAAACGTTTATTAAATGACAGGCAGTCGGTAAGAGCAGCGAGGGTACATTTAAAATTAATAAATTTTGCAAACATACAAATTGTGAAGATTATTAATAAAATCATTCATTTTTGAGAACTGGAAAAAATTTTAAATGATAAAATGTAGGTCTTAATTTGCTGAGAAACATATTAAAAATATTTAAAAAATAATAACAGTCGCAATTACATTCTGAGATCTTTTGCAACATGAATACCTTTGGTCTGGCCTTTCTGTGCAAAACCCATCAAATAAGTACCCTTTATGTTCCTGACTCCGAACTAAAGAATTATTGGAAAGTATCGAAATTTTTATAAACCGATCAGCAAACTTTTAGTGGTGGCACTATCGCAGCCGTTTTGCTCTAGACCTCCCTCCCTATCCTTATCCCATCGCAGCCATCTATCCTTTAATAATATATTGGTTGCGATTTAAGTGCCTATCAAGACTTACAAGACTTGATTGAGTGTCCACGCATAACACAAGTACTTCCGGAAAGCTGATGTTTGGTTTTTGGAAAGATTTTTTTAAATGATGGTTTTCTTGATTCAGCCTGGAAAAACTCTTGAAATTTGTGAGGATTTGATGTACTTTAAATAAAAATGTTGCCTTGCCAATTACCGAATGCTGTTTATTGAATTGCTCAATCTTCTGCCAATGGATAAACATAGAACTAACGCACAATAAAAAACAATATATGAAATGAGAAAAAAAATTTAAAATAATTAAATGAGATGCTGGTGTATCACTTGAGTTTAAAAAGTTTTGTACACTTTTACTAAACTCGAACGAATTTTTGTTTATATATTAATTAGAAAAAACATCACCCTACTATTCTAAATAATTTTCAATTCACCTTCGTGCATCGAAAACAACCAAAATGTTTTAAAATTCAATAAAAAGATATTTTTGTAAGGAATGAAAGCGAGTGTTTGTGAGGCACATTAAACAAGTTTTTTTGTTCTTCTCTCTTGTAAATTTTTGTTTTTTTTTTTTTTTTGTCAAAAACCACACAAGCCCTCGCACACATGCACAAACTAATGACTGCATAATATTTCCGAAAACACAGCAGAAAGCAATCAAATTACCAACCTACCACAAGTCAAAAAATCTTAAGACAAAAAACAGAATTTTTAAGCAATTACGTCTGCATTAACATTGCATTTGTATTTGTGTTTGCGCTTGTGTACTTGAACCTGGCCTAAAAGTTGAACATCCATATAAATTTTACAATTATCAAATTTATTGAGCCAATATGGTAAAATGGTGGCACGAGCTTTTAAACAAACAATAAATTTTTATAATAAATATAAATTTCACTTTTAATTTTTAATTAGTTGTATTGTTTGTCTGGTAGTGTTAGGAATGATAGATACATTTGAATGAAAATTTCATATAATTTAATAACATGATTTATCACGGTTTCTTAAAAATATCTTTTATTCAAATTAAGAAGAGGTTCCTTATTAAATAGTTGAACCTTAAAACCCAGAAAAAAAATTGTTTCAAATTCTTAGACTAATAAATATTGAGGTGCGTTCAGATTAATCAAATGCTTCAGCAAAAAAACGTAACCACTATTTTTACTAATGTTTTGTTAATTCTTTTCTGACAGGTATCATAACGAATGAGGATTTTTAATATAAAATATCGTCGGTCACAGATTTACAACTCTTAACATGTTTTTTGTACTTTTTAGAAGACAAAAAAAAAAACATTATTACTCCGCTGCTAAGCCGTGTTAAAAGAAAATAAAAAAAAACAAAATTAGTAGGAGATATTTATTGTGGGATGACGTGAAGAAAACAAAGCTATTGAAATTATTTTTCTTAAAAAAAATTATATAAAAAATAACCCGATTCGATTTTTTTTTGCGAGTTAAGAGTTGTCAACCTGTAACCGACGATATGCCATATTTAACTTTCAATATTGTGTAGGAATTTTTATTTCTTTATAGATATTTGAAAAGGAAAAAAAATTTTTTTAATAATTAAATGGTTACGTATTTTAGTTTAAATATTTGAATAAATTGTTTGTAACTTTAGTCACGTTTTTTAAGCTAAGAATTTAATTTATTGGCATAGAAATAAGATTTATAACAATTATTCTGGTTATTTTTTTATTTATTCTTGGTTTTGCAGGATAAATGTCTGCTTACAAGGTCACTAACTTGACTATTGGGAAAGCCTTTAACTTAAAGTTTTATATTTTGTACTTGTTGCCATTGTAGACCTAATTTCACATACAAAATGTAATTTGACGTGTCTGCCTATAAAAGTTCAAAAAAAGGTCACTTTCTGAAGCACATTTTAATTTTAAGAATTAATTACTATATCGGCCATATTAAAACACATTCTGCGAAAATTTTAAGAGTGACTCTCTTACCGTTCAACGTAGAAAGCTGTGACAGTTGGACAGATTTTATAGAGTAACGTTGAGTAGGGAAGTGGCTGATTATTTAGAAAGCTACATCTAGCTAGTGATCTAGTTTGCGAACTTACTATGCCTACTCCTAAAAGGCTGAAAAATCTCAAACCTAAAGGTTAAGCTTCACTGCTACTCTGCTATTTGCACACAAAAAAATTGGTCCAGACGGCTTGTATATATAGAAATTAGTTGGTTTTAGAAACTTCTTTTGATTCCTTTGATAATTCACTTTGCTCAGAGCTGTCTGTCATTAGAATATTGTAAATTTATTAAGGGCTTCATTTTTTTTTTTTTTTTAAGTTATGCATTTTCGCTTTTTTACTAAATATTTACAGCTGTAAATGCATAATTATACCTCTAGCAGATTTGTTTAAGACTCTTCAAAAATAAAACTTATTTATTGATTACTGACTCACGTATAAAAACGGTTTGGGACTCCATAATCTACGAACATGTTTTATGATTGAATAATATGATTGCAATCACAATAATATTATTATTAAATATTATAATTATATTGTTCTTATGCGAACCATAGTGATGTTTAACAAAACAGTTACATTGTAAAATATATTCATTATTATGTTTAAAATATAAACATATTATGATATAAAATAATCATATTATGATAAAAAAAATCAAACCCATTTTTAGATATTTTTGTTTTTAATTAATTATATCTTTTTCTATGTTTATTTAATGCAGTTGGATTCAGTTCGCTCTACGATATTTTGTTGTTGCTTTAGTTTTAGCTGACATGAGCAAGTGTGTCCTGCCTATCCCTCTGTCTTCTGTTAAGGGAATTCCAAATAATTGAAGTTCTGTTTATGATTGTAGTCAAGTTAACCAAAAAGCTGGGCTGTTCTGATAATATATGACGTCCGCGTAGTTCGTATCGTCAAAAGGACCGTTTGAACGCCAGATTATGCCTCATGGTGCTGATCTTATTTTTATCATTAAGTTGTCATTGACCATGTCGAAAAGCAAAGAAGACTGTGGACATCCTTGGCCAACTCTTCTATTTTGAGAGGAAATAACTATTTTAAAAACATCGTTTTTAAATGAACCTTAAGCCAACTAACAAATCAGTGATCTAATAGAACAACATTTAGTAGAGAGCGAAATTTAAATTATTTTACAACCGAAAACCTTTAATTTTTAATCATACTTTGATTACATAAAAACAAATTTAAGATATTACGTTTATTATTAATAAAATATGATAAAATTACTATATAATTTTTGGGATGTTTATAAAAAAAAATTTGTAGTAAGAATTTCAGAATTTTTTAAACTATTTTGCCTTTTCTGCTGTGACAAAAATGGTTGTCGTGACCATAGTCTTGTTTTAAGCAACAATAATTTGATTACCGCAACCATATATTTTACAAATACTTTTGACTTAGCGAAGGCTCTAAACAAAAAAAAAAATTTTGTGTGCTTTGTTTTTTGTTTTCTTTCCTCAAAATCTTTTCCTCTTCTCTTCTATATATACAACACCTGTTAACTTTAACTAGTCTTCTAACACCGCCATTTTTAATAACTGTGTTTTCAGAACCTTAACATCTATTTTTTGACTCAATTTTGTGCATAAAGTGTAAACTTTTCATAATCTGGCACGCTTAATGAAATTATGTATGCCAATTTGCGTGTAAAAAAAATACAAAATACGAATCTCTTTACTAAAGTGAGTTATAAATATTTAAAAATCCCCTAATGACAATAAGAAACAGATTTATTCTTTGGCTGTTACTGTAAACGATTTCAGAGAGGATATGGTAATTTTCAAAAAAAAAAAAAAAAACTCATAAACAACAAACAATAAAAAATTAAAATAAACAAATTTTCAACCAACTCAAGTTGAATTCACACAACCAAAAATTAATAAAAAACAGAAACACAAAATAACAAAAAACAAAACCAACAGACAGACAGACAGCTTGTGTATGTTTTCTTGGTCACTGACCGTCTTCAAGGCTTTTTGTAATTTCGTTTAAGTTTGGAGTATTTTTAAAAGTTAATAATCGGGACAGACAACCCAACTGATCTACGGACACAGGCACTTATGAAGTTTTTTTTTTTTTTTTTTGTAAGTTTTTATAGGCGCAAATGAGTGAGCAAATTACAACAAACACGAACATTCAACTAATACCATTACAAGTTAAAAAAAACCATTAAATAATGATCTCAACAAATGAATAAAAAACGCAAATTAGTTTGACTGTCTCTTTTACTCTTTGTTACATATTTTTTTAGGAAAAAAAATATTTGCAACTGACGAATATGCTGCATACGTACATACACATGTATATCCACCAACACTAAAACAACAAATTTTAAAATTTTAGGGGAAAGAAACAAAATATTTTATGTAAAATGGGAAATAAAAGCATTTTATTTTTGCTGCTATTCAATTCTCTAGTTTTGTTTGTGATCTACTAAAATGTGTAACAAAAACGAAAATTGCTCTTTGAGTTCTTTATTTTCTTTTTTTTTTTATGGTGTGAAGTAATTTTTGAATTAGCTACTGATAAAAGTTTTGTTATGATAATTTTAAAAAACATGAACGTGTTACACAAAAATAAAATCTGAAATAGAGAAGAAGGCATGCATTAATTTAATTTTCTGATGATAAACTTTATCACTGGCATAACTTTCAATTGGTTAATTTGGAAGTAATATAAATCAGTTGTTCATTATTATGAAGCGTGCTATATCCTGAACGTCCAACTTTTTGTAAAAAATAAAGTTAAAATTAAATTAAAAAAATTCCATTATTCTGCGATTGAACACGGAACAAAAAATCCTAGTTTGAACATAAAAGGTTTTTTTTTAGAACTTAATTTAGTAAAATTTTGTTGAAAGTGTGATTTTTTAAACTCATTTTAGAGCTACTGATTATATTTTCCTTCTTTCTAAATTTTTTATTGCAGTTCTTAATATTTTGGTAAAATTTAAATTATCCATGATACTGTAATTAATAACTGAAATTCCGATTTTTTGGTAAAGAAATATTTATCTAAAAATTTTCTGAATGTTTTTTTATTTTTATTTTTTTGAAAATTGTATTGAATTCATGTTGCCACTTAAGCTACCTTTACACGACATGTTTTTTATATTTTTTAATATTTTTTAATATTTTTAATATTTGGTCACAAACGTAAAATGAACATTTATGTATGACATAGTTATAATTTGTTTACAACAATTGATCTGCTCGCAAATTTATTTAAAATTGCTTTTTGATTATTTGAAAAATTAATTCGAAATGTAAAACAATTGAATTGTGTAGCGTAGTTTCAGTTATTCCAATAAACAACAATAATTACAAAACAAGAAATTAAATTTTCGTTTATAATTAATTCGCTTATTTCACTGCAATGATATCCAAGCCGTTTGGTTTCAAAATGGCTTATTGTCGTCTTTAAATATTTTTGTGTGCGTTACGAAATTATTGAAGATTTGTCAATTTTAATAATTGTTTTTTGTTTCTTAATTTAAATAAAAAGAAAATAATTTTGCATTAAATTATGATACAGAATTTACATAATTGTTATCAAATATTTAAAAGAAATTTCAGATTTTGGTCAAATGAAATATTACCTTCAGCTGGCTAATGCTACCGCCAATGGTCAACCACCGCTGATTGTTTTTGCATAGGTTTTTGCAATAAATTTTAGAATCATAAAAACAGCTGATGTCAGATGGTTTTTCATATCAAAAAAGAACACGTTCTAAACGAAATTTTATCAGATGACTTTTCACATATATTTTAAAAACGCGATGCTTCAACAGCACGACATGTATGCGTTTTACAGTGGAAATTATGACATGTCAGATGTAAAAAACATTTCGTATATGAGCAGCTTCATCTGAAGATAATTACGATAAATTCATACTTGAAAAAAAATTTATTTTTAATAATTCTTGGAAAAAAACGAATTCAAACAAATTTTACTTGTCTGTCTATCCCAGTTGAATAGCTTGGTCTTATACATTAAACTATATCAACTATCGTAACATCCTTTAATTCACAATTTTTAATATTTGTACTTCTTATTATACCAAAAAAAAAAAATAAAAACATTGTTGTTTAATTTTGAAATGTTCCTACATAACGGTTTAAAAAAAAGCGCATATAAGTTACATCAACAAAGGGAAAACCCTTAAACTTTTTAATCAAAACTGTTTGCATGTTCTTACCCTCAGCAATATAACCTTCTTGTAAATTTCAGCAGTGTGTCTATAACGGTGAGGCCACATTAACATTAACTATTGGGACACCCTTAAATTTCCAATTCCAAATTTTATACTCGTTTTAGCGAAGTAAGCAACACAGGTAAATTTAAAGCGTCTGTCTACAACCGTTCGAATGAGTAGCCATATACAAAAATTATATAAACTATTGGACCACTCTTTAATTTATAATTTTTAGTATTAATACTTGTTACTATAACGGTCATAGCAATCGATATTCTTTCAATTTAGCAAGCGTTTGTCTTTAACGTTTCAAGAAAGAGGCGTTATAGGCCAATTTACGTCATCTATGGGGGACACCCTTTAATTTTTAGATTTATTTTTATTACTTTTTGCCATTGGGAGCTACAGTGATGCTCAGTTTTTTATTTTTTTAATTTAAAGTGGTGTCTGCAGTTCATATTACACGTAAAAAAATGTATGTTGTATGGGGACACTCTCTAATTTTTTTTTTTATAATCCGTTTTTAAGACAGGATCCATCTGTAAACCTTACCTTTCAAATAAAGCAAACATTTTCAAAATTGGTTCAGACGAATTGATTATCTCCTTCTGTTTTTGAGGTCGGTTTAAAAAAATTAATTCCTCACGGATAAAGCCAGCGATTCTTTACAAAAACAAGGAAAACTACACTTTTTGAGATTTTTTCGTTTTTAATTTTTCATTGCATCTTTTTTAATGGTTTACCAGCATTTACTAGTTTTTCGCAAAGTAAGATTTTATTGCATCTTCAAAATAGGCTCATTTCGGAAAACTCTATCTCTCCTTTTGCTCAAAATTCTTTTGTTTGGAAGCAACAAAATGCGGAAAAATGTAAATGTTGCAAGAGCGTAACACTTAAATAGTGTGCAGTTTTGCATGTTTTATTAGAAATGTTTTCAACGTAGTTGATTTCGTTCATAATCCAAAGGCAGAGGAAGTATCCGTTACTGCCTTTTGCGTTTTCCTGGGCTTTCGCATTAGACTGTGGAAATTGATTGCATTAACAACGCTGTTACTTATGCAGTACATTGAGCTGGAAATAGGTTTTGTAACAGAGTGAGAAGTGTCTGTGCACATTCGGTTTAAACTGGAAAGGCTTTTGCTGGACGTTTAGTCCATTAATAAACTTATCGTCTGAAAACTATTATTTTTGAAATACGTTGTGCGATTTAGTGGCCAGGTTTTACACAAAAAATACGATTTTAGGGAACGATCCCTGATTTCATTAGAGCACATTTCACTGAAGCAAAGACACACCGATATTACACTAGATCGTAAGTGTTACATACTTTACTGTCACTTAATTCCTTCGCCACTCCTCTTGCACGTTGTCGAATAGCTTTAAAATATATTTTGAAGCGTTGGCCCATACATTACAGTTGCATTTCGTTTTTGGTCTAATGCATCTCTAAGACCAGTAAAGAAAACTAAGTTTTTTTTGCGATTTAAAAGATGTGTTTATGTCGTCGAACATTACACTGAATTTTGCTCGGAGCTTAAAAACCTTCTTGTTTCTCAACATCTATATCATCCATAATCACGGAATAAGTAGCATGTTGAGCGAAATTTTTTTTTAATATGAAGCACCGAACATTCTAAATATAAATAAATTTTACAATTTGCCGACAACCTTATTTTCAATACTAAACACGAAAATCGTATCAACAAGTAAAGAAATAAAACTTAAATTCTTCGATCATTTTTAATTCTAATCATATTTAGGGTGTAAAAAAACTAGCTCTTCTATCAAAAACAGTCAATATAAAATCCCAAAACGTTCTCGCTTAAAACAACATTCAGGCAACACTTTCAAGTTTTTGACAATCAGCCTTCTATCTCTGTCAATAATTTATGATTCGTTGTCATAAAAATTGCGCACTTTCAAGTGTTTTTTTCCATATAAAAACCTTCAACGCGTATCAAGTTATGAAAAATTGTTGTAAATATCAAAACCGAAATGAAAATTAAATGAATGTCATGTCATGAAGCAGCATTACAGTAAACACACTCACAGTTAAAACTACATGATCTTTCCTAGAAGTAAATATTTGGTTTCTTCGTTTATGAACAAAGAAAGTCAACATCAGTCATTTACGAACAAAAAATGCAATTTTATTGGAAGGCATTTACGAAAAACTTTTCACAAAAACAAACTTAAATTAATGCAAACGAAAATAACAAAAACAACAACAACAAAACGGATGAAAATAAGTTTGAAAATATAAGAACAAGTGTACATGGATGCAAAAGATAAATAAAAGCAAATATGATGTTGCTACTGTTGCTGATGATGTGGATGTGGATGATGATGAGGAGAATGATGTATTGCAATTATGTTGTCGAAAAAAAATTAAAAACTTAAACGACGCCACCACGTTTAAAATGATGTTTGGCTGCTGATGTTTTCTCTATTGTCGTTGTTGTTGTTGTTTTCGTAATGCAGCTGCAATTTGTGCATTAAATTCAAAGCTACTGAGTGCAGCTTGTAGTTTAAAAAAGAAATGAAATGAAATGAAAAACAGACAGACAAACGTATAATCAAACCTATGACTAGATGCCTAAACAAATGGACGAAAGGACGGGTAAATGAACAGTTGAACGGACGTAAGAAAAGGACGGACTTATTGAACGTTCACTGACCTCTAGATATTTGTGCAGTACATGGATGCAATCAACCAATGTTGCCATTATCATCATCATCGTCATCATCAACAGCCAACAAAACAAAAACATCATCATACGTGTAAGTATCCCTTCAATCCGACGAAGTTTTGTTGTTTTCCTTTTATTTTGCAAAATTATTTCTGTTTAAATTTTTATTATTTTTATTAAACCAACAAACAAATTTACACACTAATGCAAACGCTCATATGCAGCAAATAGTTTTTGTTGTATTTACCCCAAAACTAATGTTAACAAAAAACAAATTTGCACCAACATGTGAAAAACAAAACAGAAAAAAAAAACAACAGCAAAAACATCCATCCAACCGTCCCGTTCAGTGTTAACCGTTCCCAACAATTTAAACTGACTGCTGCTGTTTTCGTTCGTTTGACTATTTACTGCATAAACTGCAATGCATCATCATCGTCAGCATTGAACTCAATTTAAAAATGTGTTGTTGCCTCCGTTGTTTTGGTTGCTTTTGTTCTTGAAGACATTGAAGAAAGAAAAAGTAAGTTTTGAACTAAAAATGCCAACCAATGGATGATAAAAATCCACTGAAGAGTGCGTTGCGGAGAGTGGCGCATGCGAATTAAATGCAATAGTTCATCGTTGCAATAGTTTTGTCGATTATTGCAGCTGCTGTCTTTTAATTATATGTGTGTTTGTGTGTATGCTATTTTTTAATCAACTAACACAAACGTGTACTGCATGCAGCTTTTGTATTATTTAGAAATGTTCTAATTTTTAAAGTCCGATTGGAAATGAAATCTGGAGAAATATAATTGTTACATTTTTATGAATTGTTTTTTTTAATGCAAAATAAAACATCCAAAAAAAATTATTTTTTTAATGTTACAAAGTTTTTTCAAACTTATTTTTTTTTGTGGCAACACTATTAAACACAATATATTTTAATTTTTTTGCAGTTAGGCAATGTCTATTTTTAGGCGATTTAACACGTCCAGATTTTTCTTATTTTTCTATACTTTCAATTTTCAATATATGGGCATGAGCTAACCGATAAAAAAAATTGCGTTTTTTATTAAATATTTTTAAGCATTTTTAAAATAAAGACTGTAAAAGATTTTTTTTTTCTTTTTATACCCTTTACACAAAAGGTAAAAAGAGGGTATAACTCAGTTTGTCATTCCATTTATAACTTCTACAATATCCATTTCCGACCCCATAAAGTATATAACGGGATGTTTTTTTAAGCCCAGTAAAAATTTAAGTTATAAAAAATAAGAGTAAAAATTACATTTTTATGAAAATTTTTTCTTATTATTTTCAGTTAACTCTGGCAAATCATTATAAAAAGACTAACGCTTGAACAACGCTATCAAATTATCCAAGTTTACTTTGAAAACCAGTTATCAATTCGAGCAACTTATAGACGACTTCGTGATTTTTATGGTGCCCATAAAGCCATCCATCGAACTGTGGATAGAGTTTGTACCACATACTATTTAGAGGATGCAATAACAGCAACACATCAAAGGAATGTGTGTACTGAAGAGAATGTCGCTGCTGTAAACGAAAGTATGGAAGAAGATCCAAATCTGTCGATTCGTCGTCAGTCGTAGGAATAGGGGCTTAGAGAAAATTTTGCGCAAAGATCTTGGCCTACACCCGTATAAAATCCAGCTAGGGCAGGAATTAAAGCCACGGGACCATTACATGCGTCATTCTTTACAGCAAATTGTGTGAGCGATGAGGCTCATTTTTGGCTTAACGGGCTTATTAATAAGCGAAATTTCCGCATATGGAGTGAGACCAATCCACAAAATACTGGACTCCATTGCGTGCAGAAAATGTACCGTTTGATGTGGTTAACATGCTGATGGCATCATCAGACCTTATTTTTTCAAAAATGAGGCCGGAACTCACATTACGGTCAATGGAGATCGTTATCGCACCACGATTAAGGATTTTTTTTGTTTAAAAATACGGATGATATTGATCCGGACGTTATGTAGTTTCAACAACATTGTTAAGTTAAAACCAAAATTTGGCGATAAGTTGGTTTCGAGAAATGAACCTGTCAATTGGCGTCCAAGGTCGTGCGATTTGATACCTCTCGATTATTCCTGTGGGGCCATGTGAAGTCAGTTATTTATGCTGATAAACCAGCAACAATTGACGCTCTGGAGGCCAACATTGTTCGTGTTATTCGTGACATACGGCCAAGAATACTTCAAAAAGTAACAGAAAATTGAACATCCAGGTGGCCATATGTTCGAAATCATTTTTAAATATTAATGCCACGTTCTGATCTTTCATTTGTAATTTCTACAATATGCACTTCCGACTCCATTAATTACATATATTCTGAGTCCTTATGAATAGCGAAGTCGATTTGCCAAGACACTAGATGAGCTCTAAATACGAGACATAGTTTCAAAAGAGTTTCTATTGAAAATCAGCAAGATCGGAATGTCCCTTGAGACAGTAGGCTAAATATCACGCCTGCCTCTAATTTTTCATATCGTTTGGAACAATGAACTAACTCCAATAAAAAAAAAACAAATATATGGAGTGATAGAGATTTGAAAAATAAGAAAAAAACATAAACTGAAAATTTTAGCGCTTGCCCATATTTTCTGAGTTATGGGCCTCTGAAATTTTCGTAAAAAAGTTCGATTGTCAATATGGTCAACATGGGTACCATTTAAAATCTTTTGGTAAGATCATTCAGAAAATACAAAATTTTTTGAAAAATACTTAACCCATTAAGAGCCGGTGACGTTTTTATATAAAATTATTTATAGCACTTAATTTTTTTTTCTTGTTCTTATTTTTCTCTGTCACCCCAATATTTGTTTTTTTTTTTTAATTGGAGTTACTTCACTTAAGTAGATTTACATACATATAAGATTCGGCATAGCCAAATGTAGCACTCTTACCTGTTTCTATTGGGATTGTTTTCATCATACGCCAGCAATATTGGATTTCGTTTCTTATAATTTTTTTTTTCTTTCATACATTTACGCAAATGCCGAAAGGTTTCTGATCTAAGATGAATTGCTTCTTTTTTTGTTCAACCAAAAAGAAAAAAGAACAAAAACAAAACTAAAAAAGAAAATTCAATTCTGATGGGCAGCACATCAAATCAAACGTTGGCAACAACAGAATAAAAATAACACAACAGCTCCGGTAAAAGCGACAGAAGCCGTACAACAACTAAAATTATTGAAAAGCTACAGAAGTCTATTCGCAGTTGCTAATCAAGTTCTTGGCATTGGAATTATTTTTCAGTTGATGATGTTTTTAAAATGTGATAAAATTTTTTAATGTTTTTCTAAGGGGGACATTTAGATTTAAAATGTTTAGATAATTTCATGTTTAGTTTATTTTTCTGCTTCTCTAAGTTTTAAAAACAAGTGAATAATAATTTTCATTTTTCGCATTAATTTCAGCTTTGGAAAAATTTTATGTCACATATTTTTGTAAAATTTCTTTTTAAAAAATTAATTTATATTATGATGATAAAAGAGAAAAATGTTATGGGTCGATTTTGCTTTGTGTCAGCAAATGAAAATATGTGGTTTTAGGCCTTGTATTCATTTTTACATCAACGTAAACCTTCATAGAGACAACTACATTCAGAAAAGACATCTGCAGATAGTTAGACAAATTGTCTAATACTAGAACGCGACACCACCTTATTGAATATTTACGCCATGTGTGACCTCAGCGAGATGAAAAAAGAATCGGATAATTATGAGCCAATGATCAGTGATCGCAAGTAAGAACCCGTTGGCGGGCACGAAGCTTTGGTGATTAAAAGTTACATAGATCGACTGTGTACTTCGAGGTTTTTGTTCATCGCTTAGGATAAATTAAAAGGACAAATGACCCAAAATTGGACCGGCCAAATTCGGCATACTTCCATAACGAAAATAAGATTTAACATCCTTAACGTATCCGCAACAACTCAACTATGAGTTTATGTTGTTATTGACCTTTAAAAATGTTGCTTTATGCGCGTGTGTTTGTGTCACAGAGCTGACCAGAGTTGCAAGTGGGATGTGTTTATGTTGTTGTCCCGGTTTGAGAGCGGTATCAGCTGTTTCGTTAAACAGACATTAACGAGTTCAAATCCCAAGAGAGCCTAAGAAAGTGTTGTTTAGAGACGAATAAATATAAAATGGCAAGCCAAACCTTCGGTTGTTGCAAGTGTAAAAGGAAAACAATTGTTGTGTAACTTTGGTACGTTGATTGATGAGGGCGTTTAGATAGCACAACCGAAAATTTGATAAATTTGTTAAAGGGCCTGGTACATAAACAGAGTTCGAATCTCGCCAAGACAAATAACACAAGACAAGAAAAAAAAAATTAAACAAAAAAGGAAATTGGTTTAAATGCAAATTGTAGAAAAATGTTTAATATCACCTTTTTATAAATTGAAGTGTTTAACTGCTTTCGGTTTCTCCAATGCAAGCGAACATTTCTGCCACTTATTTGCTTTGTAGACAACAACAAAATACAAAGTTTTTACACCCTTCACCACAAAATGTGGAAAAAGGGTATTTCTAAGTTTATCATTGGTTTGTAGTTTCCGACCACATACAATATTGAAATTCCGAGTCCTTATGCATATTAAGGCCGATTGAACGATGACCGTCCGTGCTAGTGTTGAAATAAACTTTGCCAAGACACTAGACGAGGTAGAAAAAATTTAAATACGCCAGCCGATCAGACATGGTTTCTATGCTATAGGAAATCAGCAGGATCGGTCTAATTTTTCTATGCCATTTGGAAAAATGAAGTAACCCCAATAAAAAAAACAAGCGATAGAGAAATAAAAAATAAGAAAAAAAAATCCAGAAAAAAATTGTCGCTCGCCCATATCTTCCGAATCACGGGCCTTTGAACTTTTCATAGAGAAGTATGATTTTTCACTATATTTTTGAAGACTTCAATATGGATATCATTTAAAAACTTTTGAGAAGATCTTTAAGAAAATGCTAAAATTTTAAAAAATGCTTAACCCATTAAGAGCCAGTGATATTTTTTGCAAAATTATGTAAAATATTGAATTCTTATTTTTTTATTCTGTGTCACCCCAATTTTTTTTTTTTTTTTGGAGTTTCTTCACTAAACTAGATTTACATATGAGGTAAGGGGTATATAAGATTTGGCATAACCAAATATAGCACTCTTACTTGTTTTCCTTTACTATTAATATGAAATACAAAACGTTCGTTTGCAGTAAGGGAAAGTAAAGCGGTGGTAAATTTTTCAAATTCATTTCCAAAATGAATGAAATTTTCGCTTAGTATTTGTTATACTCCTTTTACGTTGATAGAACAGACTTTGTGTTTTTTTACTGTGGAAATCTTTTTAGTATTAAAAAATTTCCCAAATGCTTAAAATTTTACGTTTTGAACATAAAAAATGTCTTTGAATATTCCTAAGCAACTACAGAAGCATGTTTTTCCTTAAAGCGCATGCGTGTTTAGCATTCACAACTACAAGCGCTTTTATTTTATAAAAATACTAAAACAATAAAACTTTGTGATCATTTAGCTTTGTCCCTCATAAAAATATAATTTACAAAAAAAATTGTTTATGAAAATAAACGCTTTTAAGTAGTTAAATCTTGATATACTTTTTGGAGTACCCTATATTTTAAGCAATTTATTTCTGATGGTGTTCTTATTTGCATATTGCATGTGTATTGCAATAACTAAGAAAATTTGTATGTAAAATTATAATCACCCAAATGCATGATATTTATTCTTTAACGTGAAGATATTTTATTTTAGGAAAAAATCAAAAACATTTATGTTATTATGCTGATGTGCGTTTTTATGAATATTTAAACTTCTTTCTGTAATTTATTAGACTCATGCTTCTGGTCAAATTTTTTTCATTTGGGATAAAATTTATTATGGAATTTTTTGAATAAAATAATTGTGGGATGGCATATGTAAACTTGTAGACAGACATTTCAGTTTCACTAAAAATCATTTTCTTTTATTAAGAATATTTTTGTTAATAAGTGTTCCAAGTAGTCATAAACCGTTTTTATCAACGGCTAACGTAGGTCAGTCATGTCGAAGGCTTGCTTACCGAACTATCAACTCAAACAAGTAAAACAGAATTTTGTTGTTTTCACTTTACTAAAATTTTACGCTCGTTAAGACTAAGTTGAACTGTTCAGGATCGTATATTATTGGTAGATTTTATTCATATGATCTTCGTGAACTCTTAGCGAATTCAAGGTTTGGTTAAACGAATTTTTCATGTTCACCTTGTTTACTTAACGTTAACGTAGTTTAGTATGTGTTAAAATTCAGAACATGTACTTGTTAATGTTTTTTCGCTATCGTATTTAATTAATGGTAATAACAAAAATTGGTGATTGTGAACTAAGCGGTAGGAAAAGTATCAATTTTAGCTTTTTCCGACTTAAAAAACAAAAATTCAAACATTTTTTAGAAGGATTATAATAAATGATATGATCATTTTAATATAAATTTTATGCGAATACCAAGATCGATCAAATATATTATTGTGTTTAACTGAACCCAACTGCTGCAAGGTTTCCAAGTATCACAAATATATCGATATTTTGTAAAATGGTGGCTTGTGTTTTTCACAACAGTTGTAGCGTCACCATTTTCCTGTTTGTAAATAACATCGAGGATAAGTCGGATGTTTGTAATGACTGGCTGTAATAGAAAACTAATTTCTGTCGGTCTAGAGAAGGTTCCATAAAGTCAGATACTTTTTCGCAATGGTCTGAAAATGATGTAGATACCCTGGAGCTTAAAAACTCAAGGAAGTAACCTTCAACCTTCCGTAATTCCATCCTCATATCACAGGCCACTTGTTGTCTGTTTATAGTAATAAAGGATCAAAAGGTCATACTTCTTTCAAATCTCCGCTTTTCACCAAAGAGCCGCTGTCATACATTGGCTTTTGGGTTCCGCTAAAAACTGAATTATAAAATTGTTAATTATAATCCCGGGCTTTATATTCAGTAGTTTTTAAGTGGATCTTAAAAGCTTTAGATGGTCAGTTGGTAACTTCATACCTGAATAACCTCAACTTCTTACCGAATATTTGTCTCCCGTTTTAAGATATTTTAAGGAAATTTATTTGAAGCATGTCAAACTTAGCTAAGCTGTTTGACTTTCAGATCTTCGATAATTTTACTAATTATTGATAACCACTGACGAAATGAGAAAAGACAACAAACTATTTTATTTCTTTAGGGCTACACATAAACCATTGTACAAGGTCTACACCAGAAAAAAGGTATTTGAAATATTTTACAGTTTTCGGACGTGAAATGTGAGCACTAATCATCACATTGAATTCGATTCTAAATTATATTCGAATACATATTATCATTTGCTTGGACATTGTTCGTTATAATGTACTTTTTAGCAGAAGATCATTTGCAGAGTATATGCGCATTGCCGAATTGGCAATTTCTAAACAATTTTAACAAATTTTTGTCATAATGAAAGCTAATTAAAATTAACGATTATTGATTTAATATTAAAACTTCTAGCAAATAATTCATATTAAATTTAATCCATTGCTAAAAGAATTCAAACTCAACTAGGAGGGTTACCGCATTAAAATTAGAACTGAAAATTATTTACTTTAATAAAGTTTATAGCCCATTTTGATAGTTATTGTTCTCATAAAAAAATAGTATCTTGTGGTCACACGAACCATATTAAGATCTCGGCAACAAAATATGATCGCGGTCTACAATATGTGATTGTTGCAATAAAACCTTTAGTCACGATGAAAAATTTTTTGTAAATCTGGGGTGGAATCGTTACATCTGTGATCGTAATGACAGCCGAACAAAAAAAAATTACATGGTACGTTAATCGTATGAACTAAATGGCATAATAACATACGAATCTTTTGATTCATTCACAATAGTTTTTAAATAAAAAAATATAGAGCTGGAGCTAGTTTGGTCAATATTTCAAATTTCGTTGTTTCCAAAGGTAAAATTTTTTTTTCTGTAACGCTTATTTAAGGATGGCTGCTTCAATTAACAGTTCTTCAATGGCCATCAGCAGCTCTTCTTTAAAAGGACATCCTCCAGTCTGATTTAGGAACATCATCTATTTAACCAACTAATCAATATTAATTTGGTTAGACGAAGTCCATACAGATATTAAATAAATTGTCCCCTCTGCAACTTGTCTTGTATTTTTGTTTTTTGTTTGCTTGATATTTTTGACAAAAAAATATAAATTGCGAATAACCTTCTTTCAAATCTTTAGACTGTTAGTTAGTTTTCAAGTTATTCGAACTAACTTTTGGTAACGGATGACAATGTTTAGTCATACGATAATGTATGTTATAATTTCCAATATTGTGAATTATCATCAGTTAACGTATGTCACGATTAACGGTTAAAGGATTTCACTTCGGTCAACATAAAACCGTAGCAGATTTTAGAATTTTTTTTTTTTTTTTTTTTGTTGAAAAAGTGACTTATGCCATTTTCAAATTAAACACAGAGATAATCTATTAAAAAAGAAAAAAAATTTATATAACAACGAGGAACAAACAAATAAATGAGACGATTTATGAACATAAAAACGAAATAGACTTCATTTACACAAATAGTGATTGATTATGAGTTATTTTTCGTATTCTAATTTCTTAAATTGGTTGGTACAAATAAAAAAGTAACCAACATATTATAATCATATTATATCATAATATGTTTAAAAATTAACCACAACTACAGTTATATTTTGCAATCCTTTTGTTTTTGTCAAACAATAAAAAATTACAATAATAACGATGTTATTTAATCATAACATGTTGCTCGTCAATCATGTTATTTCCTTGGGTCCTCCCATGTAAATATTGTAATTTTTCCCTGAAACTTTTATCTTGAATTTTAAGCCCCCAAGTTTATTTTTTACAATTTTATCAATAATTGAAATAATAGACTTGAAATTGATTTTTTTTTTTCGTACCATAGCAAACAATTTTTTTTTTTTTTTAAGTGAACAAAATTTTTTTCATGTATTCACAATGTTAATCACAAGTACCAAAAATTAAAAAACAAATAATGAGTTCTTATAATTGATATACTTATAATTGATACTTATAATTTTGATAGATAAAAAAAATATTTGGATTCAGATTAAAATTTAATTAAGTCTTTTATTGACTCAAAATAAATATTTAAATATTCAAAAATTGTCCATTTTATAAAATTAAATGAATTAAAAAATTATATAATTTTTATCCAAATCCAAAAAATTTTTTTTATAGGTAACAAATTTTTTTTAGTAGTATTAAAGGCCCGTTCTTGGATGCTTCTTTCCACTTAAAAGTCATGTGATTGCTTACAAACTCTACACCTTTGAAAAATATTTAAAAGAAATATAAAAATCCAAACAAGTGACTTAAAGTAAATATTTGTTTACTGCATAAATTGTAGTTAAATTAAAAATAGAAAACAATAAAATTTAAAATATTTAAATTTGTATCAACACATGCCACAGATAAACGTTAAACAAATGCCATTCATTGCAGCATTAACAACATACATTCATAAATGTGTTGCAAAATTATAACGCCAAAGGAATAATTGGCATTAAAGTCAATATCATTACAAGATGTTTATGTTGCACTCTATAAAGAAGACATGCAGCACGAGACACCCATCTACTAACTTTAACATCAATACAAACAAACATAAACGTATGTATATGTTCATGTTACTCATGGACAATTGGTTAAATTAACATCTTAAACATGATGTTTTCATGTTGCACGGTGGATCAAATAGCATTTGCAAACTGTCCGCCTTCTGCAAATAGTGCCACTCCTCGCTTCTTTACTTTATCCGTTTGTGTTTTTTGTTGTTGTTGTTTCTATCCATATTCGCTTTTAATACTCCAAAATAACTTTGCTGCATGTAAGTATGTTTGCATAAATACAAAGTGCAACAACAGCATGTGCCACATACTTAGTATTGAACGCAATCTTTAGTATTTGTATGATTCTTTGAGTATTTGTATGGCCATGTATTTAAAGCTGATAATAATAATGATGGGGACAACAGTGATGATGATGATGCAAAAGTTAAAGCCAACTCTAGAAATGTTTTAGTCTATTACCGCACAGCAAGTAAGTGAGTGTCTGGCTGACTAACTAGCAACAAGTGCTGAACTTAACAATGCTACCAATAACTAACAATCTTAGAAAATATCAATATAAACTTACAAATAATTGCATGTTTAGGCAATATTATTCCTTGCTAGAAGGTGGGCGTGCTTTGAAAATAATTTTGAGGGGGTTTTCAAGGTCGTGTTTTTAAGCTCTCTTTTTAATTTAAAATTTTTAATATCCTTTCCGAATAAGATCTGCAGTATATTACATGATCATCTGTTATTGATCTTCTAAAAGCTTTGGCTTTCCAATGTTTTATTTCATTTACATTTTCTTTCATTCAATTTCATTGTAACATAAAATGCCCTAGAGTCCGATATATAATTTCTCATTTTTTTTAATTCAAGCGCTATTGAAAGAATTAAGAAATAACATTTTAAATCCAAGATTAAATCTTAAGATTTTCATTGAAATAGAGAATACTTTTCAAAGTAATTGTTGATCAACTAAAGTATTACTCTTCACTCTACAACTACAATGTACTAGCCGTAGCAGTTGCTTATTTTTATCACTCTCCTGATACATTAACATAAGTAAGCGGCCACATCGCCACGGTGTACTTCCACTAGGTGAATACAATGCAAACGTTAGTGCCGACAAGATAAAAAACGGCAACGCCAGCATCACAGAAGCGTCACAGAAGCAACTAAGCTGGTGTCGCATTATAAGTGGGAACAATGCAACTGCACATTAAAGGCAACTACAACCGATTTGTTACTTCCCAAAACAAATACCATTGTCCCTACGGCCAATCGGTTTCTATTTTATTAATAGTTAGTCACAGCTTTCAGGCCTTTAAAAATCCAAGAAATTAATACCACCTTATGCCACAAGAATAGTACGGCCAGGCCAACCTGCCCCCGCCAGCAGCTCATTTTATTCAGGAAGCAATTATTTAACAGTACTTTCAAATTAAAGAATCCCAAAACTTGTTAAGCTTTAAACTCGCCGTTTTATATACGTTAAAGTTTTGTTAGAAATGAAAAAAAAATACACCTAATAGTTTAAGGTTATAAAAAAATTGAGAAAAAATTTGAATTAATTACAAAAATTCGCAAGCTTCCTACGAAATTTTATCACGGAATTTATTTGCATCACTTGAAAAATTAAGGAAAATTATATGTTCAAAATAAGTCCTAACAAATATCAAATCTACAACAACATTTATCCGACTGCATTTACAAGATGTGCAAACTTGAAAAATTTGTTTAAAACATTAATTTACTAGAGATCTGCGTATAAATGAACAATCGACTCTACAATCTGCTCTGGCTTCCTTAACAAAATGTTAAAATTATTATTAATCAACTGCAAACTGGACTCAAGCATTCAGGGTTTCTCAACATCTATGAGCTTCCCTTTACATTTTAGTTTTAATGTCACGTCTCTAGGTGGACACCCTTTACTTTCCCTTTATATTTTGTTCTTAAAACTGACACAGCGATACATGTCCATAAAACTTTAAGCTTTTATTTGGAAACTCTCTTTTATTTATAACTTTAAGATCATCTCTGGTGGATATATTTGTATATATTCTGTGAAATTTAATTAAATTATTTAATTAATTAAAAAATTAATTTAATTAAATTTAAAAAAAAAATTGACCTGTCTGTTTAAAAAATAACAATATTTGAATGAGTTTCACATCACTTTTTGAACGCCCCTTCATTTTCAGTAGTTGTTGTAGAGCAGCCGCAGTAAAAATTAAGGAGTCTACCCATTACGGTTCGAGAGATAAAAGTCTTTGACAGACGGTCAGAAATTGAAACAAAAACAAACGCGTTATGTTTTAACCCTTTAAATACGGTAAGCTAACAACTGTCGAATTTAATGTGAATTTTTTTTGAAGAGAATAATAATCATTTTTATTTAAAAAATCCGCTGCCAAAACAATAGGACCGAATGCGGCGGCATGAATACGGAGGGCTTGATGCTTAAACTGTCATTTACTATGACATGTGATAAAACCAAATTGCTGCACGAAATATCTTCACTTCGTACAACCTGTCTATCATTTCTGACGAAATATCTAATAAGGAAAGAGTGGATTGTTAGTTAATTTGGTGATAACTTATCCCTTTTGTGTCTAAAAGCTTTGGGTTTATTTGAAGATACAACTATAAATTGTAAAAAAGATCATAAAAAATTCAATTGTAATGAAGAACTTTTTTTATACGAAAGATCAAAACATGCCATTACTATTTAAAAATGATTTCGGGCATATGGGCACCGCGGCTGCTCATGACGAAGCTCATTCTGGATGTCCAATTTTCCAAGTACTGCTAGCCGTATGTCACGAATAACACGAATAATGTTGGATTCCCAAGCGTCAATTGTTGCTAGTTTATTAGCATAAACCAGTGACTTCATGTGGCCCTACAGGAAATAATCGATAAGTGTCAATTTGATCCAACTTGGAGGTCAATTGACAGGCCCGTATCTAGAAATTTACTTTGTGCGAAATTTTGATTTCAAAGACTCCATGGTTGCGGTCGCCATATGGCACGTAGCGCCATCTTGTTGAAACCATTCTCCATTGACGTAACGTGAGATCCGACCTTATTTTTGAAGAAATAAGGTCCGATGATGCCACCAGCCTGTAAAGCCTCATCGCTAAACACAATTTGGCGATAAAACAACGGGTTAGTTACTAACTGCTCTAGAGCCAAGTCGGCAAAGGAACGACGCCTATAATGGCCTTGTGGCTTTTATTTTTGCACTAACTGGATTTTATACGGGTGTAGGCCAATTTCTTTGTGTAAAATTTTCCACGTAGTAGACGGACAGAGCCCCAATACAAAAATTTGGATCTACTTTCACACTTTTGTTTACAGCAGCGATATTCTCTTCAGTACGCACATGCCTTCGACGTATTGGTGTTATTGCATCCTCTAGAAAGTAGTGTTTTACGAACTCTATTCACAGTTCGATGGATGGCTTTCTCAGACGGACGATTATGTGCACTCTAAAAATCACGAAGTCTCTATAAGTTGCTTGAATTAAAGACTGATTTTCAAAGTAAATTTGGATGATTTGGTAGCATTGTTCAAGTGTGAGTCTCTTCATAATGATTGGCCAGAATTCACTGAAAATAATAAGAAAACATTTTTAATCAATATTAATTTTTAGGATTATTTAAGGTTATTTGTTATAATTTAAAATTCTATCGGGCTTAAAAAAACACACTTGAAAAATGTAAATAAAAAGAATCCGTTCTTATCAGCAAAGCTCAGCAATATTTTAATTTTTAAAGAATGCATACAGCCTTCAGTTCCATTTCATAAAATGCGTGAAGTGATTTCTATTGAAAATAAAATTTCCAACTACAGCTCTGATCTCGTGCAAGTGTGTTGTTAATCCAGCAAAAACAACAATAACAAAACTTCATGGATAAGCCAAGGAAACAGACACTTATGCTAACCTACCTGGCTAACTGATCATCTTTGCTCGCTTAAACATTTGCAACAACTACAAAATGAAATCGTGTTCTATTAAATGATTTTTTTATTTGTTTCGTTGCTGCTGGAAGGCTTTAAGGCGGGCTTCCGTTAAATGTATTACAAACTAAACTTTTATGTGGAAATTGTGTAGAAAATAAAGAAAAGTAAATGCTCTTGTAACGCGTGGCATGATGTTAAGCAGCGTGGTGTGTTGTGGTGTAGTGTGGCATGGTTTAGTTTGGGATATTATATAATCCGGCACATTAACTGTGGATGGGTCTCATGTGTTTGGGTGCTTCGACGATGGTAACGAGGCTGACAATGATGATGATGATGATCTCAAGCTTAAGCTTATGCTTACATTTGGTACAAGTACACCGCTACAATTGTGTCGATGTTTTGCACTCGCGCTTTCTACAACACATAACATACAGACATATCTCTGTTATTTGACGTTAAGGACAGACAGATCAGTAACCATTCACAGATATATAAGGCCAGCATTTGTTGGCAAGCTTCTGATTATCATTAAGACAAAAGGCATGAACAAGCACATTGTTCAGAGTTAAATTCATTCATTCAGTGAAATGTATGTTTGTATGTTTGTGTGGTATTTGTTACAAGTCGTAAAAATGTACCAGCTACTTGCTGCTACTGTTTTAATAATGTTTACAATGCACACATTCATATCTCAATCAATGTTGTTAGTTGGCTACTCAGCTCACTGGTCTTTTAGTAATGTACTGCTGCTGCTGCTGCTGATACTGTTACTGTTACTATATCTACTGTAAAGTGGTGGTATCCTTTCTTTGAATTGCTCCTCAACTTCACGACCTTGCTTTCTTTGACAAAAGGCCGAACAAAGTAAAGCTTAGAGTGTTGTTGTTGTTGCTGCTGCTGGAGTAGTGGATTTTGTGGTACATTTGTTTAAGACTTATTTTTGCACCGTTAAGTTGGTGGTCAGTTATAGTAGTTGCAGTTGTTGTTGTAGCATAATGTTAATAGCATAATTTTAGTATCTGTAAGTATGTAGAAAATAATCAGTCTGTCTGTAAATCTACACAAATATTTATTGTTTGTATGCTTCACCTAAAGTGTCTGTTAGTTTAATACACTTTTACTTACATAGTTTGACCGACCGACTGACTTTATATAAAAGTATGTTTATACTTAAATATAACAACAATTGCTGTTGCCTTTATGTCTACAACTGAGGTATTCTTTTGTGGCTCGTGCCTCAAACAGCATTCGTTATTTGTTAACAATGGCAATAAATCCATTTGTAGTTGGTGCAATTTACCATATTCCATAAAGAGTTATTATTTGTGCTTTGTTTTTCTCTTTTTTTTTTCTTATTTCACAAGACAGCCGACTGCCTACAACTAGAGATGGCAGCAACATTTTGCATTTATTCATATTCGTGTTGTAAAAGAAGAAATTTTATTCAACTTTTTTCAAATATGGAAACTGAAATTTTAAAAAGATTTTTATTTTTTATATTTTTTGAACAAGTGATTTTAGGCTTTTATGGATTAATAATTGATAACAAGAAAGTTAGAACATTTGAGGAGTTTCAAATCTTTCTAACAATAGTTAAAAATTTAATAAGAAATTGTATTTAAATGAAAAGTAATAACAAATAAAAAAAACCTTTAAAAGGTCTCTCAAGGCTTTTTAGGTGTTGAAGGTCCATTGGCTCGTTTTCTGTTTGTTTTTTGAAGTTAAGTTATGACAAAATATGTTGGAAAGGTATAACGTAAGGCAACTAGAATCCTTCACCAGCAGACCTATTGGTCTGGGTAATGTTCTTTTAATTTATTTTGAACAGAACAGGGGCGCAACTTAAAGTCAAAACGCTTGCATAAAAAACAAAGTCTATAATTGTATCGTCAATAGTAACTTCTGTTTGTGTACAAATTTTTTAACACTCAGAAACAAAAATTATTCAACTTCTTGGAAGTATGGTAACATTGTTGAAAGAAACTATATCTAAAAAAATCAAGAAAAAACTATCAGCCCAATCATAAATATTTCCCCGGAATTTCTTTTCACAGAAAATATTTTTCGTGAAAAAAGATCTCTACAATTTTGAGTTCTGTGGAAACAAAAAAAAAAAAAAAAAAAAAAAAATAAATAAAAAAATAAAAAATAAAAAAGTGGGATCACTGTGATTTGAGCTATTTTGTTTTTTTTTATTTAACTTTTTTCCGATTTCCGCATTCAATAAAAAGACAAAAAAGTTTGAAATAAGATAAAAGGTAAAAGAGAAAAGTGAAAAGTGAAAAGGTAAGGTCGCAATAATTTTTTATTTTTAATTAGACTGTATATCTAAATAAAATGGATTGTGTCTCCTAACTGCGTTCTAAAACGATTTTTATATTTTAAATTGTGTAGAAAAAAGCGTTATGCCATAGCTCTGTTTTAATAATAATATCAACACATATGCGTATAATTAGAGTGGCCAGCTTATCGTATTTTAAAAGAGAGAGAGAGAGAAACAGTAAAAACGGACATACACTTTAAGTTATTTAAAGTACACTTGGAATATTTTAAAACAGTTATATTGTTGCTAATTTTTACCTTTGATAACCATAAAAATACGCATTAGGCTATTCAACCACTTATTTATGTAGTACTAGCAGTGCCGACGATTTTGTCCACGTATCATTTCTAATTTTCTTTAACATAAAATTAAGAAAAATTTGTTTTTTAAAATTAGTTGTAGAGTTTTGTAAACAGTGTTAAAAACTTTACATCTACCAAAATAAAATATACTGACAACTGCTCTAATGTCATATGCCGGTAAAATTGGGTGACTTCACATCTGCAATTCAAGTTTCTATACGAAATGATATATTTTTATGAAATAAAAAGTATTCTAATTAATTTATGATTTGAATACTGATGAAGGACGTAGCGGTTCAGAAAGCAGCATTTCATTCTGATAGCGTCTAAATTTTTTTGTTTTCTTTGGAAAACGTCCACATACATTTGTAAAAAAATTTTTTCTTTATAAAAAAAGGTTTTTGAAAATTAAAATAAATGAACTAAAGCCAGAATTAATTTTTAATTCATAAAAAGTATTTTATATTTAAACGAAGGTTCTAAGAGACCTCCTCACATAATTTTATTCAAATCCATCCAGCAGTTCTTACGTGATGCGAAAAAAAAATAAAAAGTGAAAGAAGAAATACAAACACAATTTAACTGAGAGTTAAAGTAAACTGCAAAACTTACATCATTTATGACTTATTACCAATAATGATCCTAAGACTAGTGGCAAATTTAAAGTTAATGATAGTATTCTATCTGAATCGAAAGTCGGAACTAAATGCAAGAAATTATCGAAAATATAAACGTGAAACAAAAACCTGTGTTTTAACTTGACTTAATGGACGGGGGTTGTTTTTGTGCTTCTCTTCCAGCGAACTGTTTAATTAACATACGAGTACAAATATTTAGCCTTTTATTGTCTTGTATTAATTAGAATAAAAAAAAAAACAACGATAAAATTTTTGAAGTTAATAATTGAGGACTTTTAAAAAATGTTTTGAATATTATTCACATTAAATTAATTTGTATTCTAATTATAAATAAAAAACGTTGCTGCTATCTGCAGAGAAAAAAGCTTTTAAATCGCTTAACAAAACTTTTTTATTTTATTAAATAATTAATTAATGCAACTTTCAAGTTTTGTTTAAACAGCATATTTTATTCCAATTCCAAATTAATTAATACAAAAATAGCAAAAATATTTAACAACAACTTAAACTTGATGAAAATATTTATTACAATGTTAGAAGAAACTAACATTTCAGATTAAGAACACATCTGTCCATAATCATGATGATAATGCATCGTTCAACACATCAGAACGAAGATGAGCGAGCACCTAGTTAATATTCGATAATAAATTGTTGATTTGTTTTTATATGCGTGTTTTTTTGCAAATGCAACTTACTTCTTTTACCCCAACAAACCCATTAAACATGGATTAATTGTAAGAAAAAACATTTAACGAGCATGTTGAAACATGCATATTTATGTTTTAATACCAAATAATTGGCAAAAATTATCGAACAAATACATTTAATTGTTGCATAAAAGGAAGTTTTGTTTGCAGCATAAATGATGCCACTAAATACCAGAGACACTTGTGCGTCTGCTACTTGACAATGCACACACACACACACACACACACTCGCACACAAGTTAACATATTTAAAATATTTAAGAAAGTTATAACCGACCAGATAATACCTTACATCAGGTATAAGAATGTCTATGGAGGGCAGCAACAATTAAAAGCTTCATTACAAAATCGATTAACTCCATTTAAAATTATTTAAACATTTTTGGAAAATAAATAATCACCTCAAAGCTTAATTCATCTATATTCTCAATTTCAAGAACATTGTATATGTTTCAAATATAAATTTCACTAAGCAGATCAATCTAGAATATTGCCACCTTTTGAAGTGGTAGTGCTGCCAAACAGCCTGTATTTAAAGAAACGCCTTTTCTTTTTCAAGCAAATACGAATGAGTGCAAGCTTATAGATTCATACATAAGCCAGTTGCATTTGTACTACATGCGGACATAACTTAAGTTAGATTTTCTTGAGAACTCCTAATTATAAAAACATTGAACAAGTTGTTAAACTTGAGAATAATTATAAATGAAGCAAGAGGTAAAAATGCACACAAACGTATGTTTAATTCTTCTTTTATTTTTAAACTTTTTTTGTTTTTTGTTTTGAAGCCATAATAAGATACTTGGTCTTCTACATGCTCTTTGTAAACAAACCAAAACCAACAACAAATAGCTGCAACAATAGGAATGACATTATTTGCAATGAAAGTCGCACATTTAAGACTCATTAATGTGGCAACATTTGTTAAATAGGAAAAAAATTACCAATAGCTTGTTTTTCTTTACTCTTTTTTTGCGACTTCTAGACAAATAGTTGTCTTTTTGTCACAAAAAATTTATATTAAAACAACAACATAATGCAACACTTTTTTTTATTGGCCTCAGAAACTAACAAAAATACTAAATGCATCAGCGATCTTAGATCAACACTAAGATGAGCGTTTGAGCAAAATATTTGCAGATAGAAACGAAAAATAAAGTAGAAAATATGAAAAAACAACAATAACAACAGAACAGAATAGAACAAATAATATAGAAAAAAATATATGAAGCGTTTTTAGCATTTTTAGTTAAT
Source organism: Cistogaster globosa (assembly GCA_937654795.1). Taxonomy (NCBI): domain Eukaryota; kingdom Metazoa; phylum Arthropoda; class Insecta; order Diptera; family Tachinidae; genus Cistogaster; species Cistogaster globosa. Next base: position 35,717,823 of record OW569403.1, read on the forward strand.
TTTCCAAGAAAACCATTTTTCAAATGTGCATTTTAAATGCATTAACTTTTCTTTTAGTTGAACGTGCTTTTTGTATGGCTTTTTTTCGCAGACTAAATCCGTATTGTGCTAACTTTGTGGACAAGTTAAGATGCTTTAAAAAACGTCATAATGCCCAAGGACTTTGTGTCGTTTTTATTGTGAAAATAGTGTGACTTATGAACAGTGTGTGACAGCTTTGCTTTCCAAAGATTTTCTACATAGCCGGCCTTCGACCGCTCGCAGGGATTTTTTCATCTATTGTGTCACCAACACCGGCTTCACTTACTAAAAATTTCCTGCTTAGTCGGACTTGGTTGGGCACAAGAATTTTCTCCTCTATGGAACGACCAAAACCGCTCACCCAATATTTTTTGCAAGCCAGTTTAAAAAAAAACATTACATCTTTTTTACAAAGAATATAATAAAATATTTATGAACGTTATGATTCTACGTTGATGGACTTTATGTCATTGGACATATGTAATGCCACCTTTAATCAGTTATAAACAAAACATAAACAATAAAATCTCTCACAATATTTATTATCAGTAACAGTAGGATGCTTAACTCTTCATGTAGTGAAAAACAGAATTGACATAATTATAATTTATGATCAACGTATTGGGATTGGATTATATTTTTAATACATATAATAACTATACAATTGTTATTCGAACCATTTTGTTGTCTACAATAAAATTAAGAAAACTAATTGGAATCATTATTATGTTTAAAGCATCAATTTATTTATCAGATTTTTAGTCACTTACTGAAATAAAAAATAATTAGCTAAGGGCAAAACCAAAATATTTCGAAGCACTAACCTTGTGTGATTATTTTTAGTCATGTTTATCGAAACTAATTACTGTTTAAACAATCATAATATGTTCACCGTAACCATATATTGTTACCGAAAACAAAATATGGTTTCTGTTATCATACTACAACCATAACATTTCTTTATGTTTATTGACTTATAGAAAAATTCTGATGTTAATGTTACTAGAAGGGAACATGCTCTGATGATGAATCTTGTTATCAGCCCCGCATTTTTTGCGTGCAACACGTTTGTTATTTTACGCCTACCAATTTGTGATAAATTATACAGTAAATGATATAATAGTTTTTAAATCGAATACAATTTTTTAGACACTTTCATTGGGTTGGTTGGATTCTATTGATTTGTCGTTGGCTAAGGTAAAGCTCGTTAGCATACAGGATATACTTTTAGATCTTTAGAATATCTAATATTTTTTCTTCTTTATGGTTTGGTACAAATAATTTTATTAAAAATTCTCTTTCTTATAAAATAAAGTATTTTATTATATTAAGATTACTATTAAAATAACCGGAGTAGATTTGAGTAAAAACGGGCTTAGATATTCTAGACTAACCCGATGTTTAATTCGGGTCATAAAAGCTTCTTGTATTTTATTTAAGATTAACGTAACGATTTGGGTAATAAGAGGTCCGCATATTCTCGATCGAATCATACTTGGTTCATAAATACGCACAGTATTTTTCAAAGCAAAACTATATGATAAAACAAATAGTTGCATATGATAAGGGCTATGTAAGTAGAAACCACTTTGGAAATAATCAGTTGAAACCGCTGAGGAAACTGTTAGCCGAAACCTCTGTGGGAACAATCAATCAAGGCAAAAGGATGTTTATTTATGATTGTAGATTTTTTATATTGCTTAGCATTTTATTTACTTGTGACGTTTTTCTTCACGCACAGAAATACAAAATATAATTTTCAAATTTCTTTTCCTTTTTTGCTCAACAAACTTTATTAAATTTTATTTTTTGGTTTTTTTTCTGTCCTGAAAGAGGCAATGATATTTTCATACTCTTCTTAGCATCTCTGAAAAACCCATTAGGTAACTTGAAGCCTCAACACCAATGTGACAATGTGCTCTACTCCTTCGCGCCCTTATATTCATTTATTGCAACAAGACGCATTATGAGCGATAGCCGAGACCCATGTCTCCAAAACATTAACGTAATGAGGTTGAGAAGCAAAAACAATAGTTTTAAATTCAAATAGTAACTCTAACGTAAGTGACAAGTCTGAGTTATTACTTTCGCATAGTTTTGCAAGAAATAAAAACAGATTTTAATAATTATAAAAAATACTAAGTATTCTTCCATAATTCACTTTTGGCCTATAAATATCACAATTCACTTTTAAAAATCTAAACAAAACTAGAGATATTATTTTAATGCCTTCTAAGTTTTCACAGTGCTAAAAAAATCGATTTCGAGGGAAAATAAGGAGACAGCGTATAAATAAAATTCTCAGAGTTTTATACGAAAAAAAGTTCTATTTGTGTCATTAAAGTTTTTAATAATTTAAATGTTTATTTAATTACATAATTGCCTTTTTCTCTTTTAATTAAATGTATAATTGATGCATTTAAATATTTTATTAAAAGCTTTTATTTAAATTTTTACTCAATTATAATATTAAAAATTATTAACTAAAATTGAATTAAATTTTTATCTGAAAGCCAATAAAACTATTAGTAGATGCAAAAACTTTTGAGTCAAATTTAATATAAAGAAAATTTTTAAGGTTTGACAACACTGCTAGTAATGTTACATTAAATGTTTGTTAAAGGATGCATGAAAAACATTTGTCTTTGACCACTAACATCTAAAAATCATTTCGATCATTTGTGGCATTTTATTTAGCAGCTCAAAATGTTGAACTTTTTTCTATGTTTTCATAAACTTAAAATTTCCACATAATTTTACTCTTGTCTTTCTGTTTGACTTTTTTTTTTGGTCAGCAGTCGTAACCGCTTTTTATATCTGTAGACTTTTCTGTATGAACGAGTATTTTATTTATTTATGACATTTTTTTTTGTTGTTGTTCTTTGTCCACTCAAGCGTCAATTTATGCTGCAATTACCTGTTGCTGTAATTTTTAAAATTCGTTTTACGGAGAATATTATTAAGTTGAAGATCGTTAACGTAACGATGTTTCGATAATGATAATAAGATGAAATTCATGATGTAATGTCGCCAAGAGAGTGACCAAAGTCATGTCTCAAAGTTAAGGCCAATTTCCTTATTTATCATTGGCAAATAGTTTTACCATTATGAGTTATAACTTTGAAAGAAGTAGAAGTTGTTTATATGTATGAAAATTTAAGCTTAAAAATGTCACGAACTTAACAAAACAGTACGTATAATTCAGAAAAATTATTAATTAATTTTTTTCCACAACACAAGGATTCATACAGGAAAAATACAGCAGGCCGTGTAAGTTGTCTTTTTAAATAAATAGAAAATCGTGAATAACTTTTATTTAATTTTTATTACTTTAAACCTTTTATTTGGAAGCCATTTTTGCTCTCATTTTTTTTTTTCTTTGTCCCGGCTTTTAAAATTTAGTGTTCTATGTGTCATCTAAAGAATAATCCCATGAAAAGGCCGCTGACACAACTTGAATTCACATTTTACAATTAGACGAGCAGAAAAGACTAATAGCGGACCTTGGTTAAATGACATCACCTAAAGCAACCATTACTTGGCTTGTACCCTTACACATTCACTGGTTGAGCGAACAGCAGGGGGCAAATTACGGCATTTGATATCGATCGAAATTGTAATAGAGTTTAAATGTAAATTTCGATCGATATCGAATGCCATAATTTGCCCCCAGATATTTAATCACAGAAAAAATTTCTTACATCTATAAACGGTTTTTTTTTTTTAATTTATAATTAAAATCTTATTAAAGTTTTAATTGAATCAATTATTTATTTGATTAAAAAAGAAATGCAAAACTTTTTCAATTAAATAATTAATTAAATCAATTAAATATTTTGTTAAATTTTTATATTTAACCAAATAAAACGTTTTCTTCTGTAAAACTAATAAATGTTGTTCTTCAAAGTTCAATTGTTTATTGAGTCATAAACTAAAAATGGGAATATTGTCACCACAGACTTTGTGATATCCCAAAATCGTTTAATTTCGTTAATAAATCGTTAGGTTTTTTTTAGATTTTGCAATTTAAAATACAAGAGCCGGACCAAAAAAAGCAATAATGCTTTTAAAGTTTTAATAGAGTGCAAGTGATGAGAAATCTCAAAATTTATTAATTCATAACGACAATTATGATATTATAATCAAAAAATCTTTATGGCTTCAGCCATAACAAGCTCACAAATCTAATCCATCTTTTAAGTCTTTTCACCTATTCAATAAAACCATTTATCCATAAACAGAAAAGAATTTGGTACATTTACACTTCCAAACATCTTTAGCAGTTGCTGCAACGTTAAAGCCATAACAAGAGACCAACATGCCACAATACCGACATCTGGCTGCACAGACCACAGACGTACCAAACGAAAAAAAAAACACCGAATTAAAAAATATAAAAAAGAAGAACAAATAAATTTAAAAATTAACTTTTAAATCTAGTTTAGAAAAATCACGTTTTTATTATGTTACTCGCTCGTTCTTTAACGTTCTTCAACGTTAAGGCATTTTGTTGTTTTCCACTTGATTTTTTTTTTAGAACAAAAAAACCAAAACTGGATTTCTCAGAAAACAATTTACTAACATTGAATATTTGTTAAATTTTTTTATTTCTTCTCATTTTATAGTGTCCAGAATCGATGGACAATGATACAGTAGCATTAGCAGACAGTTGCTGTAACAAAAATAATTGTACATCATACAAAAGCAACAACTCAACTTCTACTCATGTACATTTTATTATTCCGTATTTGTTTAATTTAAATTCAATAAATGTTTTCATATCAAATTATTTGGTATCATTTAAGCCATGATTACTACCATTTTTATCATCAATTGCACATTTGAAAAATTATGCTTATTTATTCATTAAATACACAAGTTTAGCGACAATATGTCGTTGTACAATAATATTGACAAGAATAATTTATTACAATAATGAATAATAATATTAATGATTTTCTTCAACAACATTTGTCTAATTGTGGGAAATATGAAATTTTTAAAGTTTAAATTAAAAAAATTTTTTAAGCAGAATGCATCAGAGATTAAGGAGTGTCTCTTGAGCTTTACATAGGTGTAGCAGCCTTGCGGTCATGCCTACCAATTTGAATAAATACAATTGTATATTAACTCCCCTTGGCTTTGCCTTTGCAACGATTAGTATTTTAATAAAATCCTTAGTACTACAACAATACTCCCCAAGGATCTTAATAAAGTCGAACTTTAGTATTCACCCCGACTAAGGTCTCAGTTGAGACTTCGTATTCGAAAGTACAAGATTTTTAACTTGTAAATAATTTTAAGGGGCAGATTATTACATACGATAACGATCGAATTCTTAACGAATTTAAAACAGGGATGCGTTTGATAACGATACTGATATATCGATTATACTTTGTGTTTACCGACATATAGTTATCGGTGATATTTTAATACTCGATGTAACGATACCTTAAGAACTTCGAAATTAAAACATACAAACGTGGCGAGTTTTTTTTTAATAATAAAAGTTTATTTTTTGGAATCCGTTTCACTATTTTCAAAAGTCGTTTTCAACTTCAACTAAAAAAATTAAAGCATGCGAAATCAGAAATCAAAAAAAAAAAAGAAAATAATTTACTGAATCGCCTGTTGTTTCAGTTTTCAATATAAGTCGCAGCAACTTTTTCAACTCAAAGTTACAGGCATTAAGAAGTTTGCAACAACAACTAGTTGCTGTACAGACTTGTTGGCCTCGTACAAAATGCAAAGTTAAATTTAAAACTTCATGAAATCTAGGTTTCGACACGTTTCTCATGCTGCCAGCTTAAGAAACTGACTCCCTTCCCTTCTAGATGGTTCCCTTGTATTGCCTGAAAAGGGATGTGCAAAGAATACTTAGGGCTCCAAATTACCACTAGATCCATTCCTAAGCCACCCGAAGACGGGATGAACGAATTTATCTTTGAAGTAAAACAGTTCGATAGATCTGCAAGACTATAAAAACTTGGAATGCCTAGAAGAGCCGCTGTGTCACCAGACAAAGCAGATGCTCTAACGTTTTCTTCTCTTTCTCATCCTAAAATCTTCTACAGAAGTCATGCTATGAAAGATTTAATATCCTAGCACCGGCACGGACCGACTCACTCGCGTCCTAGGTGGTACCTTTGTGATGCCTGAAAAGGGATGTGCAAAGAAACTTTAGGTATTTATATTATCACTAGATCCATTTCTAAGCCACCTTAAAGTTTGGGTAACAGAATTTATCCTAGCAATAACACAGCCCGATAGATCTGTGAGACTATGCAGTCTTAGACTACACAGAAGAGCCGCTGTGTCACAAGGCAGAGCTGGATCGTTTCCTCGCCATCCTCACCCTGCCAACTTTTGCGGTATCCATGGTATAGAAAATTTAATCTCCTAGTATGGGCACCAATGACACAGTGCACTTTCATTACAGCCATCAGAGTGCGCAGATGTTATCTTTAGTAGGTTTGTAGCTCCCCTATTATCTTACTGACTCTATAATGTCCTCGAAATTGTACAGTTGACCTCGTTATACAAACTTTTCTGCGCGGCCTCAATAAGTTTTCGCTTAAATATAACTTTACAGTAATTTAGCAGTGCTTATAGATCTTGTAAATCTATTTTCTGGTCTTTCACACGGGTTTCAGTTCTTGCTGGCTCGTCTGCAAATATGAAAAAACAATTTAATAAAAGAGGTGGTGAAAGTTCTAAGATGCTTCCAAGAGACTACAATATCAGATGCCTTTTAGTCATGCTAAGCTGTGTTTCCACGAAAGACGTATTGCAGAAAGACTTAAGATCTCTTAATATATCTAGAAATTATGACCCCTTGTTTTCTGGCGCAATACCATCTTAAACCTCAACTTGAGAGAGATGGACAGCGGTACTATAGTTTTTAAACGATTTCTCTCGCAACTGTTAGATTATTTTCTACTGTGTAAAAAAATCTCCGATACAAAGTGTGCTGCAACCTTCAGCTATTCAAAGTGCATTTTACTTTGCTACTATCGAAATTTTTTTAGTTCTTGCTACAATTAATTACAATTAATAAAGAACTTAAGCCAAAACTAAGAATTTATAATTGATTTTAAATTGATTTAAATAAGACTTTTATTTTTTTTTTTTTTTTTTGTTTTCTAGATAGAGAATGAAAAATATTTTTTAATTTTATTTTTCTTTTTACGCCCATAAAAATCTTTTTGAATTATATTTATTTCCCAAAAAATAGGGAATTGTCTTAAATGTTCTATTTTACTTCAAGATAAATGTCAGTTATCAGTCAGTTAAGTTTAAATGTAGTTTAGTTTCATGGTAAAAAGATTTTACTGCAGCTTTTCTCTTTTAAATCATTTCTTTAAAAGCTTATCCTAATTTTTGTAGCTTAAATTTAAGAAATCGTTTTTGGCGATCCCTGATCTAAGTTTATAATTGGTTTTCGTAACGCCATTATTTTTTTTTTTTTTTGGATTATTGTTATGGATATCGCATCGCCCAAAAGATATATTAATGCGTCTCTAAGTTAAACTAAAATTCCCAAAATTACTATCGATGTGGTACGCAGCTATTTGCCTAATGTTAGTCTTAAACGTGAAAAATACTTAAAGGAAAAATGTCAAACGAAAAATATAACGCAAGTAACTAAATGTCTTCCTGACCTAAAGTAAATGCTCGTACAGGTAGTTCTTGTGAATTCTTTTTAGTTTAAGGAATAAATAAAAAAAAATCAGTAGTAAAAATGTTATCAGTCTCGTCGATTTATTAAGCAATATTTTGTAATGTAAAGAGATTTGATAAAGAAAAAAATATTTAAGGAGGGCTTAGCAACCTTAAAAAGAAAATTTTTCCACTTTAAAAAAATTCTTAAGTTACGACTCTCATCAGTTAACTTTAGCTATTTTGTAATATTTTATAAGCAATCACACTTTCTATATGTCGTAAGTTTAAAGCATCACGTTTTTTATTTGATTTTTATTTCATTTTGCCACAGCCTTTGGAATTCAACTTAAGTTGCTTGTAATCGTGTTTTATCAATCATCTTCCAACACCTCTAAGCATTATTCGAATTATAAGAAACAAATACAAAACCAAAAGAGCAAAAAGATTTTGCATGACAACACTGCATGTCAACTAGACTAAACCTGCTAAGGACCAACAGCGATTTTTGTTATATTTCGATTCTTCTTTCGATTTGATGAAAAGTTATCAGCACTCGGAAATACTTTAATTGTGGATATTTCGATTTGGCAACTAGTATTGAATTTTTAAAATTGAACTAGTTTTTAAATCTTTAAAAAAATTTATTTAATAATTTTATACCCTTCAACACAGCTGGAATAAGGGTTTCTACAATATTTCTACAATATCCATACCAGACCCTTTAAAGTATATATATATACGAGGGCTGCTCTATATATTTCTGGCCTAATAGTGAAAATGCGAATATTTATAATCAAAAATGGTTTTATTGTTTTTCAAAGTATTCTCCAGCATGATTTATACACTTTTGCATGCGCTCAAACCAGTTGTCGAAGCACTTTTTCCACTCCGATTGAGACACCTCTAAAACATAGGTTTTGAACACTTCAACAGCTTCTTCTGGCGACGAAAATAGTTGACCACGATTTTTTTCTTGATGTGCGAAACAAGAAGAAGTCATTAGGTTCCAAGTCAGGGCTGTACGGTGGATGACCCATTAATTCGACGTTTTGGCCGGTCAAAAACGCTCTGGTTTGAGCCGATGTGTGAGAGCTCGCATTGTCATGGTGAACAATGATTCGTCTTCTCTTGTTGGTTTTTCGAATTTTCCCGATGACTTTAGGCAAACAAATCGTAGTGTACCACTCAGAAGTGGCCGTCCTACGTTGCTCGAGCGGAACAGTCGCCACATGACCAGTTTTGCCGAAGAAACAGGCGACCATTTGCTTCAAAGTGCTTCTTTCACGAACCACTTTCGTTGGATTTTGCTCGTCTTTGAAGACCCACACGGTCGATTGTTGTTTCGTTTCGGGCTCATACGAATAGATCCATGATTCGTCACCTGTGACGATCTTATAAACGTATTTTGAAGCACCGCAATCGTATTTTTGCAACATTTCTTTGCACCAATCGACACTAGCCTTTTTTTGAGCGACTTTCAAATTGTGCGGGACCCAACGAGAACAAACCTTTTTTACGGCCAGGTGTTCATGCAGTATCGAATGTATGCTGGTGGAAGAAATGTCTAAGGATGTCTCTATCTCTCGGTATATCGCATGTCGGTCTTGCATTATGAAATCACGCACGGCATCAATGTTCTCTGGCACAACAGCCATTTTTGAACGACCTTCACGGAATTCGTCTTTGAGCGAGCTTCGGCCACGATTAAATTCATTATACCAATTTTTCACAGTGCTATAGGATGGTGCTTCATCGCCATACAAAGATTTAAGTTTATGAATGCACTCTTGTCGTGGTAATCCACGTCGAAAGTTGTGAAAAATTATGGCACGAAAATGTTCACGAGTTAATTCCATTTTTTTCTATATTAATTTTTTCAAGTCACTGTAAACAACACAAATAATGGTCGAACGTCAAAACGTTTTGAGTACGATTATGCTTAAAAATGACAAACTTTCCAATGGAAATGTCAGATTGCACTTGGCAGCACTCAGTGTTGCCAGGCCAGAAATATATATAGCAGCCCTCGTATATTCCGATTTCCTATCAATAGCGAAGTCGATTGAGCGATGTCCATCCGCGTTCGGGTTGAAATCAACTTTGCCAAGACATTAGATGAGCTAGAGAAAAAAAGTTGTTGAAACCAACTAATTTTGTGGAAAGATAATAAACGATAACTAATTTTTTTATTATAAACAAATTTGTGATAACCCAAATTACAAGTGTAAATTATACTTTTCAATAAAATTTATTATGTTGCAAATAAAAAAAAAATCATTTGATTGCTTTAACTAAAAACAGGTTTAACCAGAATTGTGACTTCAATAGCTTTTATAACATTCATTTTTGTAAAAAAAAATTTTTTAATATTTTATTGACTTTTAAAAAGTTAAATAGATAATAACAGTTTACCAAAAGATTACATTTGAGACAGTTTATTTAAAATATATTTACACATATAAAATAAAATATTTTCTGATTACAAAATAAATATTTTTAATCGAAAACATCATATTAATTTAATTAATGTAATAAATTAATAAGTTTGTATTTATTTAAGTACAAATACCTTATTTTTTAACATTTATTTGTATTATTTAAAATGTGTATTTGTTTATGTTTTTTGTAATTAAAATATGAAATAGAAATGAAAAAATAAAAAACAACACAAATCTGCATAAGACCACTTTTAAAATGCCACAAGTTGAAAATTAAACAATAACAACTACAAATACAGGTGCAATTTAATAAAACAGCAATAACAACAACAACAAAATACAACAGCAAAATCAACAAAATGAATGCATTCATAACAGAAGAAACGCATTTCAATGGAGGATAGTCCTAGTAAGTTTTCGTAAATTAAACATCAACGGTCAGTGATAAAGAAAATTTTTGCTAGATCAGCTTAGTGGCTGGTAATGTCATCCTGTTGGAACCAAATCTAATTTTGTTATTATTTCTAAGCCTTTTTAGTGTGCTGCAGCTTTACGCTTCTAAAATATAAAACGAATTGAATGTCGACTTGCTAGATTTGTTTCGTCTGTGTGCAGCTTTAGAAAAATTAATTTCCCTTTCGTTCTCTGACAATATACTTTTGATCTAGTCTTATGATCCACCTGATTTTAACCACTTAAAAAAAAAAAAGATTCAACGGTCACTTATATAAAATTTTAACAACGTTGGTACAACTGTAGTTCCCAGTAATATCGAGTGTGCTATATTCGTCTAAGCCGAATCTAAAGTGACAGAGAAATAAAAAATTAAAAAAAAATTACATAAAAATGTCATCGGTTCTTAATGGGTTAAGTATTTCTTTTTTTAATTTTAGAATTTCCTAAAAGATTTCTTAAAAAGCTTTTATATGATACCCATATTGATATCTTACAAAATATGGTGCACAACTGAACTTTTCTATGAAAAGTTTAAAGGCCCATAACTGGGAAAATATGGACGAGCGCCAGTTTTTTTCACGGGATGTTCTTTTCTATATTTTTTAATTTTCTATCGCACTAAAATATATTTGTTTCAATTGATATGAACAAATTAGAGACAGGTGTGGTGTTTCGCCCGCTATAGTCAAGCTCTTCAAAATTACACAGACATACTGCCGTATGAGTCAAGAATAATTTTAAAAATGTTGACAGAAATAGAATATTTTTTAAAGAAGTATTAATGTCAACATCTCAAGTTTAGCAGGCCGCATTTAGAAACTATATATCGAAATCTAACATCCGCAATCGCTTAGTAACTTAAAAAAAACATCAGTAGCAATAGTAGAACAGCTTAACAATTTTAATACTTTACACACAACCCGGGTGCAAATAACTCACATACTTGTAGTTCTGTTTACATATGCAACAAATTTTATCCAACATAAGTGAAGGATAATAGAATAGTAGACTGACTAAATAAAAAAAAAAAAGAAATTAAAACAAATTGTTGAAATACAAAAATAAAAAATCTCTAAAAAAAATAATTTACGCAACGAATTGAAATTTCTCATAAACACAAATACACTTTAGTACATACACACGCACACGCACACACATGAAACTATAGAAATATTTTAATTTTTTGCTTTTTGTTTATTAATTTGTGAAACAAAAACATCTAAAGCAGGAGAAATTTATTAAAATGTGTGCGTTAGTATGTTTATATTTTGCATTTAATTGTCATCAGGATTTGTATGCGTTAGCAAACAGGATAGCTAACGCATATAAGCTCTGCATATACACACACTCACACATACATATATATATATATTCCATTTGTATATAAACCATAAACGTTAGAGTATTTTAACAAATGCGTATGACTGTATGACTCTCATGTACACTAACAATTGGCAAACCAAACAAAAATGGCAAAAAAAACGGATTTTGAAGGATAAAAATAATAGAAATATTGGATGGCGACTCATCATCATTAACAATATTAATATGAATGTTGACGAGTATAATCATGATGATGATGAACACATATCATAACCAACAATTTGTAGCGACGACAAACAAACAGACAAACAACAAAATAAACAAAATATTGAAAGAATTAACTAACAAAAAAAAACAAAAACAAGAAGAAAAAGCAAATTTATAAAATAATGGCACACAATTCAAATATTAAAACTGCGTAAAAAAAGCAACTCCTTGATTGTTGCTGGTTCGTTTCATTTTAGTTTAAAATTAAAAATTGAAAATTGTTGTGTTGTATTGAAGTGTCTTCGTTCTTTTGTACGTATGTTTCGGATACCACCACTGACTGCTTGCCGTCCATCAAATGATTTTGAATGCGTCGTTGCATTCATTTGATATTGATGTTGATGTAACTGATACTGATACTTGATATATGAGTGCACAAGATGACGTTGATGATGATGAGAGAAAAAGAGGAAGAATAAAAGTGTTGGCAAGTTCTAACTATTTTAGTGTAGGACAAACACTCATATTTTCGCATAGTTGCATTTTAATATAAAAATTATGGAGACCGGTTACCTTTTGAATGTCCGGAAAATTAGTGAAACTATATTTTTATTATCCCTTATAAAGAAAATTTTCTATTAAAATATAATCAATACAATTATTTTAGAAAAAAAACGAACGAATAAGTCTGAGCCGAGAAGCTATTTCTCGGAAAACTTATAGAAGCAGCGGTCTTGATAATATAGAATTTTCCAATTTGAAAATACAAATGACTCTTAAAGACTTTAAAACTATAAAAAAAACAAAATCTGATAAAAAGCTTTAATATGGAATGCCTAATAAAATATAATATGTCCGAATAGGTCTACTTTGCAAACCCATTGCACCACAGGTTTGTAAGGCTTAAGTGTAAGAGCCAGTCAGAAATTACTGATTTATTTTTAAAATATTTCGTTTATCACAAATTTAGTCTCTTTATACTCTGTGATGCACTACAGTTCTAATTACCTTCCTTACCAACTTATACTTCGTTAAACTGTGAATAACGGTTTATTTTTTTTTTTTGTCTTTATAGGCACTTTTATTGCTCTAATACACATATCTTTATCAACAAAACTCACAGCTACACAGCACCTTGGTTTTTGCTTGTTTTAAATTAGAGAATCCAGAAATTGTTATCTATTTTTTATTTTTTTTTTTCATTTACCTTTCTGTGCTCAAGGTCGCCACGAAACACGAAGCACCTGTTCAACAAACACTGCTGAAAACACAATTGTTTTTTTACTCACACTCATCAAACTTTTTAAGTGTGTCTTTTTAGTCCTTTTTATCAAAGACACAATCGAATATTTCTAAAGACCAGAATTGACTGCCATACTCATTCGTACGATCTGTCAAAAATCGCATGTGTGCTCAAAAAGTATGATGTATGTGACAGACTTTTTGACAGATCTGTACTATTTTATAATCTCCTGAAATAATTCATAAAATGATTTTTTCTATGCGATCAGATGAGGAGAAAGCAAGAATAAAATATTAAAAGCATCTGTTTTTTGCATCTTTTTTTAATAGTGTGGCACCTACTACGCCATTTCGAAACGAATTTAATGTAGGACAGATTACTGTCAGATTTTTGTGTGCAAAAATCGTACGATTGTGTATGATAGTAAATCTTGGCATTTAGTAACACTTTTAGCACTGCTAGATAGCATTACATAAATACGGAAATGGGATAAAGTTATTTTACCACACATGAATTACCCTTTGTATTAATATAACGATTCTTTTTCTCCAATTTACTTCTGGTGGACACTAAATAGTGTTTTTTAAAACATCTTAATTCGACATTAATGTTTTAGGTTTATGTTAAATTGAGTTTTTATTCTGAAGAAGTAACCAAATATTGACTTTTATCGAAAAATGCTCTGCAAAATGCTGGCAGAAACGGGGTTATTTTTGTACATAAAATATTTTTTGAAACTTTTAATGTTGGTGTAGATTATAATCGATATGGAATACAAAATACCTATTTTTGGAATTTTTGTCTGTTTGTCCGTCTGTCTGTGTTCGCATCACGTAAGAACTGCTGGATGGATTTGAATAAAATTATGTGAGGAGGTCTCTTAGAACCTTCGTTTAAATATAAAATACTTTTTATGAATTGAAAATTAATTCTGGCTTTAGTTCATTTATTTTAATTTTCAAAAACCTTTTTTTATAAAGAAAAAATTTTTTTACAAATGTATGTGGACGTTTTCCAAAGAAAACAAAAAAATTTAGACGCTATCAGAATGAAATGCTGCTTTCTGAACCGCTACGTCCTTCATCAGTATTCAAATCATAAATTAATTAGAATACTTTTTATTTCATAAAAATATATCCTTTCGTATAGAAACTTGAATTGCAGATGTGAAGTCACCCAATTTTACCGGCATATGACATTAGAGCAGTTGTCAGTATATTTTCTTTTGGTAGATGTAAAGTTTTTAACACTGTTTACAAAACTCTACAACTAATTTTAAAAAACAGATTTTTCTTAATTTTATGTTAAAGAAAATTAGAAATGATACGTGGACAAAATCGTCGGCACTGCTAGTACTACATAAATAAGTGGTTGAATAGCCTAATGCGTATTTTTATGGTTATCAAAGGTAAAAAACAATATAACTGTTTTAAAATATTCCAAGTGTACTTTTAATAACTTAAAGTGTATGTCCGTTTTACCAGCTGTTTCTCTCTCTCTCTCTCTCTTTTAAAATACGATAAGCTGGCCACTCTAATTATACGCATATGTGTTGATATTATTATTAAAACAGAGCTATGGCATAACGCTTTTTTCTACACAATTTAAAATATAAAAATCGTTTTAGAACGCAGTTAGGAGACACAATCCATTTTATTTAGATATACAGTCCAATTAAAAATAAAAAATTATTGCGACCTTACCTTTTCACTTTTCACTTTTACCTTTTATCTTATTTCAAACTTTTTTGTCTTTTTATTGAATGCGGAAATCGGAAAAAAGTTAAATAAAAAAAAACAAAATAGCTCAAATCACAGTGATCCCACTTTTTTATTTTTTTATTTTTTTTTTTTTTTTTTTTTTTTTTTTTTTTTTGTTTCCACAGAACTCAAAATTGTAGAGATCTTTTTTCACGAAAAATATTTTCTGTGAAAAGAAATTCCGGGGAAATATTTATGATTGGGCTGATAGTTTTTTCTTGATTTTTTTAGATATAGTTTCTTTCAACAATGTTACCATACTTCCAAGAAGTTGAATAATTTTTGTTTCTGAATGTTAAAAAATTTGTACACAAACAGAAGTTACTATTGACGATACAATTATAGACTTTGTTTTTTATGCAAGCGTTTTGACTTTAAGTTGCGCCCCTGTTCTGTTTTATCATTTAATTAAAAGTGTTCGTGTATATTAAAAATTTTCTAACCTGGCATCCAACTCAAAGACTATTCATAAAATAACATAAAAAATAATTGAAAAGTATTAATAAACAAAATAATAATAATAAATACAAAAGTTGTTGTCAGTCACAATCAAAATCATATCATGCGTAAATCTTGATGAGATACGTTTTGGTTTGTTTTAATTTTCCAGATTTTTGCATTTAGAACGCATTTTTAGTAAAGTTTTATATTTTAAAATGCTGTTGGTAATTTTTTTTTATTTGAAATGCACTCAACTTTCCTGAATTGTATGAACTAGCCCAAGAGTAGATGTATATGAATGTATGTATGTGTGTATATGTATTTGTGATACAGCAA
The DNA here is from genome assembly GCA_937654795.1 of Cistogaster globosa. Lineage (NCBI taxonomy): Eukaryota > Metazoa > Arthropoda > Insecta > Diptera > Tachinidae > Cistogaster > Cistogaster globosa. The sequence continues at coordinate 35,733,710 of OW569403.1, forward strand.
ATCCCACAAATGTTAAGACTTATTTTCCCGTACTACATATATTTGACTTTGATGATTATGGGATACTTTTATTCAAACAAAAAACAAAAAAAAGCTCGTCCTTATAGTACGCAGCTGGGTAACACGCACATGCAATATGCAACATGCACTTAAAATTTCAAAGCATATATACGCATTTATGCAATTTTTTATTATGTGAATGAATATATGAATGTACGTATGTATGTATGTATGAATATTTCGTAGACATATTTATGTTGATATTGTTGTTGAGTTTTGGTTTTAGTTTGCTTAGATTTTTTGTTGTTGTTGAAGTGGTTCATACGGCCTTTTTTATATTTAGACCCCTTTTTTACATATTCTATCGCCTCTGTGTCTCTCTTGCCTCTGTGGATGGTTTTTGTTTCTATTTTTCATATTTAGTTTTCTGCATTCAATTAAAGCGTTTATAAGTCCAACCATCCATTCATCGTTTGTATGTATTTATGTATGTATGTATGTTTGTTTGTTTGTTTGTCCATTTATGCGTTTGTCTGTCCATTTCATCAATCTATTTTTTATATTTCAACAAAGAACTAAACTCTTTTGTTGATACTCGTATGCGTGCCTTGTATTTGTACGTATTTTTTTGCAGTTTTTATGCAATTTTTTAGATTTTTTTATTTATTATTTTTTTTTTTTTTTTTTTTGCAATCAAACGCATTTTGTTTGTAAATCCATTGTTATGATGTCTGTTGTTTTATCCCTTTTTGGTTTAATTTGAAATTTGTTTTGTTGTTCATACTTTTGATTGAAATTACTTCTTGTTTTTTTTTTTTTTTTTTTTTTTTGAAGAACTCATCTAAAAACATATTTGTTTCTATGTTCATATTGAAACATTTATTTAGATTTTATTTTGAAATATTTAATATATGTCCGTATGCGTATCTGACTGTTTTATATATGAAGAGAATTTTATAAATTAACTAGAGACTTGATGCAGACTCTTAAATGTGTATTGACTGATACTCGTTATAATGACCTGAACAATCTCATGCTTGAGTTCATTTAAAAGATGATCTTTTTCCCTTTATTCTTATATTTGTATAAATTAAAAATTATATTCTCGAACAAAAACAAAAAATTGATTGATTAATAATTTAACCCTTAATGTTGTTAAAGTTGGGATTTCAATTGAACACTTTGCTCAGATAAGACAATGGTTTTGCCTTAAGAAGGTCCTCAAAACAAGATTTAGAAACTTTAAAACTTAAAAGAATGAGAATTACTTCCCTTTTTGGCTTCTATAGGGCTTAAGCTATTATTACAGTCTTCAAATAACAACAATAAAAATTTTGGCATTTAGTGTAATACAATCCAAGGGAACTAAAAGTAAATAAAAAAAAAGTTTTATCAACAAAAAAATGAAAGGAAAGCGGAAATATATCGTAAGATTTCTTAGCCGTTCGTCGATATTTTATATTCAATAATTTTTATACTTCAGCTTTATTTTTACTTATCAGATTTTAAATTCTTTAAACGTGTTAATTATTTCAAATGTATAAAAAAAATTTTTTTGACAACTTTAATTCGCCCTAAGGATGCTGTCAGATTGGTCAAATATTTGACCAAAAAACCATAACTACTATTTTTACAAATGTTTATCCAATCTTTTCTGACAAGTATCCTTACGAAAGACGATTTATAATATAATAAATTGATATTATACCTTCTAAATTAAGTAGAATCTTAAATTTTTTAATAAGTTTTTAAGAAGAACAAAAATTGTTTTCATAATTTAGTGGCAACGTCTTTTTGGTAAAATATTTTACTAATCCGGCCATACCTTAGAAATTAAATTCTTTATTTTTATTTAGAAAGAAAAATAATTTTTACAAGTTATTTAATTTAATATAACAGTAATTGATGATGAAGATTTTTTTAAGAGAGAAAACTAAAGAAGACTAAAGAATATTGGCTTAGTCATTAGACATTAGCAAATTTCTTAAAAACTTTGTTTGCACGGTCCAATTAACTCCACAATTAAAGGCAAACTACCATCCTCTTCGCCACAGCTTTTTAAAATCCCTTCATCTGGTCGAAAAAATTTACTCCGGTGAAGGTCAATGAATGCCTTGAAAAAATATTCTGAACGCATCTTGGGGATAAAAAAATTAGGATCTCGCAGAAGCTGTAGACAAAAGTGAGGTCTTGCTGAAAAAGTTTGGAACCTGGATCTAATGAAGTGATAGCCTGAGACCACATTGGCAATCATACCGAAGTAAATCTTATTCAGTGTCACAGTGAACAACATTTTCTTTAAATAGGAAGGCAGTGTTTAGTCGGTACTTCACACTTATAGTAAGCCCGACACATCCCCGTACGTTTATGACCCTACCTGAAGTGTGCACATGGAATAATACCTCCGTATCACAAAAAAAAACATTTTTTATTATTAAAACATTTAAAAATTTTAATTCGGCTTAAGTTTGCGTTTATCTTAAGTTCTAAATTTATCTAATTTCTAAATTTATTTAATTTCTAAACTTTGTTTTATTGAAAAAATTTACACACAAGCAGAAAGTAATGTAGCAGGGCACCGGGTACTCCTGCTTCCTTCACAACAATCAGTATGATACTAGAACAGCATCTACTGTGACTTCAACTTAAGAGTATGAAAATATTAAAACAAGATTTTTATTCGTTGCTACACCCATGGTTAGCAGACAGAAAAAAAAACAAATATATGCGGCAACTGATAAAAAGAACAAAGAAAAAAGTTTCGGTTTGTGTTTGGACTTCATTTCAAACCAAAACAAATTAATAAGAATATTTCTCATATCCTTATTTATCAAATAAGTTGCTTAAACAGATGATGTCTACAATTAAAACAACTAAGGATAGATACAGACGAAGACTACTGATGATGGATGTAATGATATAAAATTACTGCTTTACATTCTTTTCGCTTATAATTTATCTAGCTTAGTTTCAAACCGAATGCAGATAATTTTACATTTGTTTCTACAAAAATTTGTAACAAAACATTAAAAAAATTTTTTCTTTAGCTTTAAAATGTTCATAAGACTGCAAAAAACCTAATAAATTTAAATAAAACGTAAGAATAAATTAAGCATTCAAATTTGTGTAACATTATCTTAATTTGGGATCGCAACAAATTTTACGGACTTTTGTTTTATTTTAATCACCTTTTAAACGGCTTTGATTTCCTGTTCCGGTGCGTAAGCTTAAGGTGAAATTTACATACAAACACAAACAACACACGCAGCCACACACTTAACACCATGACCAAACAATATGTGAGAAAAAACTTGAAGAAAAGAAATCAAGTTGAACAATTGTATTGTTCAGCTAAACGGATGCGGAAATATGAAGACATTTGTTATTGAGCGTAAACAAAATGAGTTAAGAAAATACAAAAACAAAACGAAGAACTGGTACGTTTATCTGTGATATGAATAAAAAAATTTTTCCTTAAATATAAAAAAGCAAGTAATTTTTCTCAGCTCCTTTACTTTGTTTTATTACACCTTCAAGTCTCAAACAATACCAACAATAACAAAAACATTTTAAGAATTTTTTCACAAAAAAAGGAAGACCTTTAAATTACTTTAAATTTACGCTTCAAATTGAAATACCCAAACTGCAGAGGCAAGGAAATGAAAATAAATTATATTGAAAAATGGAAAATGGAAAATAGTGCGTAAGTTATAAATTACAGAATTAAAATAAAGAAAAGTAGAATAAACAAATTCATTTGACTGCAAAACGAGTTGTTTGAATGCAATTTTGCAAAGGAGACCTCAAACCAAAATTTCTTAACTTGGCTTTTTAGAAGGGCTTTTTTGCCTTTTCTTGTTTCTTGTAACAGTTGCTTTGTTTTTGTTTATATTTTGTAATAAAATATACAAGTTTATGGCATATAGTGCGTGTAGTTTAAAGTTATTGTAGGCAGGAGTGTATGTGTGTGTGTATGCACTAGGCGTGTTTGCTGCGTGTTAGGCCGCTTTAATTTAAAATTAAAGAAAAATATTAAAGTTTACTTTTGCTCTAGTTTTTAAGAATTACTTGTCTCCAACAGTTGTGGCAGATTATTGAGGTCTTATCCCCCAAAATGTTATTTTTATTGTTGTTGAAACTGATGATAAAGCTCTTGTTTAGTGATTACAGATTTTTCCGGAAATTTCTAAGCATTTTAATTATTTAATTCCTTAAAAACATTGCTTAGGATAAAAATAATTAAATCATAATTTCTGCAAACACTTGCCTGATTTACTTTAAATAGTAAATCTGACAAGTATGAGTTTCACCCACACTGGCAGCATTCCGTACAAAGTATGGAGCTTTTCATTCTGGAATTTATTTTTTCTTATTTCTTATGAAAAATTTAAGGTGTCTGTTCATCAAAACACGATCTTTATGGAAACACCCTTTTATTTTTATATCCGAAATGTTTGTACATGCTCTGTGTAAATTGTAAATGTCTGCCCAATACGACTAAAACGTCCTTTTTATTTAAGTTTTCTTTTTAAAATTTTTTACTTGTTTTTATATCATTCTGCTAGTGTCTATTTTTTTTTTTTTTTTTTTTTTTTTTTTTTTTGTTTTCTTTACAAAAAGTCCACATATTTTTGTAAATAATTTTTCTTTCTAAAAATGTTTAAAAATTAAAATTAAAAAATTAAAATCTTAATTCATTTTATAAAAAATATTTAAACTTAAAGTATTTGCCCATACAAAATAACAAAATTTTTATGAATATAAAATTACGGACAGACATTATAGCAAAAATATTTTGTTATGATTTCACCTTTTTTAAACTAATTTTTTGTAGAAAAAATTAAAATGAAAAATGTTAAAGAGCTGAAAAAGGTCATTCGTATACAGTAGAGAAAGAAAACTAGAATCATTATTGGTTATTGTGGTTTTTGCTTAAATTTAAATTTTTGTCTTTACTTTATTGTTTGCATTAAAATCTTTAATTTATTTAAAATATTTGTGGCAAGTTTTCTGAAGAGCTAAGTAAACGGTAGCGAAATGGCCATAGAGACGGTGATTTAATTATAAAATCGGGATAATATAAAATAGCACAAAAAAAGCTTTTTTTCAAAGTTAATTTATTTAATAAAAAAAAATCCCGTTGTTTAATTTAAGAAAATGAGATTTGTTACAAACTTCAATTTGCTGTGAAACCCTTGACACCCTGTAGATTTGATTTAATAAAGAAAAATTTGTATACTTCTTAGTTCAGTTTGAATGCCGAGTAGTTCAAATGGAACAAACTTTCTAATTCATACGTTATTTTGACACTGACACATTACTTCTGCCGAAATCTTTTTTAACAATCGTTATCTTATCCCCACCGATGAAAATAATACAATTTACGCTTGAATTATTGCAAAGTTATTTCAAAACTGATTACTCGTCGAAGATGTACAACTCAATCCAAGAATGTCGACTCGCCATTGAACTTAACAACTCCGCATTTCATGTACCAGCGTGAAGAGAATCCAGGGCAAATGTCTCAAATTATTTACTTAAATTGTCCTATTGACTCAACATTTGAAGGCAAACTACCATCTACTTCACTGTGGCTTTTCAGTCTAGGCCTTACAGAAGCTTTTATCGGCTATCGAATTTAGTCGGACGCTAATATTTTCCGCCAAAATTTTAGAAAATGAGCACGTTGTTATCAATAAGCCAATGCATATATATACAGTAACAGTTTGGTGTGGTGGTGGTATAATAAAAAATATTTTAGTCAAATGGCGAGCACTATAGATCCATTGAATTTGTATAATTTTTAGCTTGAACAGGATGGCACACCGTGTTGTGCAATTCATCAAACATCGGTCTTTTGAACACTAAGTTTGGTAGTCATGTTATTAGTCGTTTTAAAAACTTTAATTTGCCGCCATATAACCAGCCGCTTAAGTTGCTACTAATTGACCCTTAACGTAGTATTTAAACAAAAATCGTCAGCAAAGTCTTGCAAAACTTGACTGTCACAGGAACGACTATTTTTCATTTCTACTAAAGCCATCATATAAAAAAAGAGGTTACGTTTAATTACATTATTTAATTTAAAAATAATGTTTGTTTTTGTCTCACCCCCTACAAAATGAAATAAATTAAAATAAAAATATTTAGAAGATTTTTGCAGATATAATAAATTAGATTTAGTGGATGTTCCGACATAAAAACTTTTTATTATTCAAAAATTGAAAATCCTGAAAAAATCCTGGGATTTGGAAAGAGATATTCTAAAAATCTTAAAATCCAGGATTTTTTAAATCAATCCCGATTGGCCTCGCTAGTCTTAATAAAAACAGAATTTTGGTGCATGTCGGATATTCGCTCAAGGTTGACACCAGCCATCACCACAAAAAGATATCGGTTGAACTTCAGATAGTATTATTAAATGGTAAATTAAAAAACATAAGCCTGAGGCTATCTTAAAATAGCCATTTTCATTATAATATATTTCAACTCGTAATAAGTCAAAATATTTAATTTAAAACTCTTTAATTTAAAATGTTCGTGTTAATAAAAATTACATTGCGTATGATTAATATAAAAATTATACGCCTTGTGAACTATTAAAGGAATATTAGAGGGAGTGACGAGAGCTGAAATAAATGATAACTCATTATTTATTTACTAAAAAATAAAAACAAAAATTAAGTAATTTTTCCTCTTCCATTTAAAAGGAGAATTTTTAACCGATAATAAATATTAAAATGTCGTCTATTTCATTCAATTTTGTAATTACAGTCATAAATCATGAGAATATTTCAACCTTTTCTTACCTTTAATGGCCAACTGTCAATAAAAATAATTTGCGTATCGACATACTGTGTTTTGTACAAACGTAAGAAAGAAACCTTTCGTACACGCACATGAGTGTACGAAAGGTTTCTTAAGACTTTGTTGCGTAAATTTTGCTTCATAAAAAAGTCAAAAGAAATTTACCAACAATAATTTATTTATAACGCAGGAAAACGCAACATAGTTAAAAAAAAAGAAAGTAAAAATTATTTATGATAAAGGTCTGGTTCCGTAAAATTGTGCAAACCAAATTCTGCTATTAAATGTAACGTATTCATACGCACATTCCCTGTCACTCACACTCTGATCAAAAAGTCTGAAAATCATTAACGAAATTAACGTATAAATAATTTTGTAATTCCGTTTGTAATTTCTACAATATCCATTTCCAACCCCATTAAATTTATATATTCTGACTTGTTTTGCAAAGCGAAGTCGATTCAGTGATGTCCATCTGTCCGTCCGTGTTAGTGTTGTAATCAAGTTTGCCTTGGCACTAGATCAGCAAGAAAAAATTTAAATGCTCCAATCGATCAGTCATAGTGTCAAAAGAGGTGCTGTTGAAAATTGGCATAATCGGTCCATGTCCTTCGACGTGGCGGGCAAAACACCACACCTACCTCTAAGTTTTCTGTATCACTTAGAACAATAAAGTAACTCTAATCAATAAAAGTTAAGAGTATTAAAAAATAAGAGAAAAATATCAGATGAAAAAATCAGCGCTCGCCCATATTTTCTGAATTACGGGCCTCTGAATTTTTCAAAATTTTTAAAATATCAATATGGGTATAATTTTAAATCTACTGAAGAGATCTTTAAGGAAACTCTAAAATTTTTGTAAAATGCTTAACCCATTAAGAGCCGAAACTTCTAAGAAGTCAAACGACATATTCGGTTATTATTGAAGGTATTCCAATCCTAAGACACTAATCATGCCATCAAATTAAAAAATTATATTTAAAACAACTACAAAGAAACTAAACCACACACATACACATACTTAAAAATTCTGAGTAACGCATGTGCGTAAATACTGTTTTTTCGCAATAAATTTTATAAATTCTATCTACTGTCTGTGTGCTCTAGAGTATCTGTGGCGAAACATTTCATCAGTCTTTCTGTAACTTGTAATTATGTAATTATGATATGTAAAATTTAAAATATAAATAAAATTAAAGCTTTCTTCTTCTTATTGCTGTTGTCGATTTTTTTTTTTAATTTTTTGTGCGGAGGCTTTATTTAGTGGATTGGTGCCATACGCACATAAAGAGACCTTAATTTGTTTGAAATAAAAAATTGCGTGTGAGTTAATGCAAGTGTGTAATAAAACCTCTTTGTACATGAGAAAGGTGCATTTATGCAGTTTTCCATGAACTATGAAAATATTAAGTTAAGGGTGTGCCAAATAATTACGGCATTTTAACTATTTCAGATGAAGGTCTTCTTTTGACTGCAAATAAAATAATTTTTTTTTTTTTTGCTTATTCTTGTCTTATGTTTTTACTCCCGTTAATACGTCCAGGACACCCCCTTCTTCACAATATTCTGTTAAACCGACGACACCCTTTGTCTCTTGATCTTGCTTTAGCAAACATGCGCCTGTAACCATCACGGACATCCAGACTAAAATATATTGTAGATCAAGCTGTACTTGCACATATAGTCTTTGCTGCAACATATTTTTGTGTTATTTCGTCTCTTCTCTCTTACTAAGAATCCATTGAGATTAATGTGTTAACCTTTAGCTATAAAAGAATTGTTTTCTCCTTCTGACCGAATTTACGGGAGGTTTCAAAAGAAGGATCCATCCAACGCGGCTACTCAATTATTTTCCCCTCTACTCTAGTGGTTGTTAGGATTTGAACTTATGATCTTCTGTTTAAGAAACATGCAAACAGCTCTTCTAATGTGGCTATTCAATATGCATTTGCAATCTTCTTTTAGTTATTAGCGAACTCAAGAAATCTTAAAATAAATTTAATAATAAATTTCAAAATAACATTCAACAAGTGTTCAAATGCAATATATTAAAGGATCGAAAAACTTCAAAATATCTATAAAATTTTTATTTAATTATAATTTTTAATTTTTTTCCAGCCAGGGGTTGTACCGGTGATTTTTATAAATCAATTAAAATTTACTTTTTCGGCTTTGGTTCATTTTTTTATTTATCTGTTATAAAGAAAAATTATTTTTCAAATGTATGCGGACTTTTTCTAAAGAAAACAAGAAAGAAAAAAAGCGTGTAAAAATACATAAAAATAATACAAATAATTAATCAAGTATTCAATAATCAATAGCTCGTAATTTGTTAAGAATAGCGGCTATATTCTTGTTCTTAAGCAAACACATGAAGTCTTATGAAGAAAACTGGTAAAAGTGAGAAATTGACACTCTGATTTTAGTCAAGATGATTTTTTCTAACTAGAAAAATTCTGTTGTGGTTAGTCTGCTCTATTTTAAACGAATTCTATTACAAATGTTTCTTTATATAATAAGTTCGAAAAGTCGTAAGTTTTCTGAAATCTTCTTAATTAAAAAAGAACTAACAGACCAACCTAAATCAACGTGCCAACCTGAAATAAATAAGAGCGTTAATGTTGGGTCTTAAACAATAATGTTAAAAATTCCTATTTAATAAAAATAAAACAGATCGGTTAACTCACATGAATTTAACTAGATTTTCATTACTTTTTCACACTACATTTCATTACTTTATTACAAAGAGACACAGAATCCGTCAAACAATGTACTTAATCGTATTCAATGGAAAACAAAGTAACGACGGATGAAGTTGACACCATGAGTATTTTGTTGAGGCAAAAAAAATCTTTAAAATACAGCAAAAACAAGCAAATGAAGCAAGTAATAGCAGTTAAAGTATTAAACCTACGTCAAAAATTAAAAGTTGCCCAACTTTCGTACTTGACGTTGACGGAGAAATATCGATTGTGAACCGGCCTTAAGGTTTGCTTCCTATAAATATGACAAATAGGGGAAGTTTTAGGTGCTGCTTTAGTTTGACTGCAACGTGGATTGTTTTATAAAATTTTTGGTAAGTGAAAGCAGCAGCGTACCATAGAATTTAAATATTAAAAATATTATTTCTATTATTTCTTATGATCCATGGAATGACCTATAGTTTTATGTTTGTGGTCGATAATTTATCAAATAAAATTTTCTATCATGCCCCAATACAACTTTAGTCATAAGCGAATCATTGAACTCTCTGCTTAAATCATACCGTTTATTCCATAACTAGGAGGGGATTTTTTAGTAGCTTTTTTTTGTAAACTTTATTTTTAAACTGCCAGGTTTATTTTATAATTTGCTCATTCATATTTATGTTGCGTATAGTGCGAGCCCATATGTTACCATACATGGCAAAAAAATAAAAAAACACAAAAATAACATGAGTTTGAGTTCACACACATTTTAAACTCCCTAATAATACGCACCAAAAGCACCAAATCCTTTAAATAAGTTTTACTCACGCACTTTACCACCAACCACCACTGCACTCGAACCAAACTATATGCACACACGAATACACGCACACATACACACACCCAATTGACTACAGCAATACGACCACTAAAGTTAAGTACACAAGTGATATCTGCAGCCTGGTATTTGCCCATTTGCCGGATTTTTGTTGTTGTTTTATTTGTTTTACTTTTTCATTTTTGTAATTTATGTAAAAGTTTTAATAAATTTACTTACAAGTTTGAGTATTTAGGGTTGTTATTAGGGTCGTTTAGTTTTAATGGAAACACATCGTTATTTTAAACGCACTTTATTTACACAACTCGATTTATTCTTTCATGCAGCCCTCTTTTTTATTGTTATTTTAGGGGTTTTGGCGCCTAATGTTCTTGGCGTTGCAAGTTCTGGTGCAAGTAAATTTGTTGTTGTGCTTTCAACATTTTATAGATTGATGACTTTCGTACGAAATAATTTTACGCTTATTAAACTGTAAAGTTTATTAGTAAAGAAAAATGTTCTGCTTATTTGGTTTTTAAATAAAAATTAATTTGTGAAGAAGACGATCACTGTAAAGTAAAAGATTTTTATTTTTGAAATAACTGCAGGATTTGTAAATACTCTGCTCTTTTTAAACGTACTTCTCCCAAGTAACGCATGTAAAAGGGGGACTGATACAAAAAGCTGTAAATGTTGACCGGTAAAAATTGGGTTAAAAACTATTAAAAGCAGACAAAAAAATTTTTTTATAATTTAAATACATTAACACATGAATATTTACAGTAACCTCCGCTCAAAGAATTTGACATTTAAATGTTATCCTTTTTTCATCCTACGAAAATGTCATTCAAAAGTTACAGATCTTTTTTATATTAAGCAACCACTTTCGTGTCAGTTCTCTTCCTTCTAGAGTAGATTTGAAAATATATTTAAAACTTTATTGTAAGAGAAAAATCAAATTCTTGCCTAAATATATTGACTGTTAAAAGTTCAGATATTTAAAATGAGAACCGCGTCCTTGTTTGGTTAAATACCTACACACTTTAAGTACTTGTAATGAACCATGAAAAAAATAAATAAATAAAATTTATATATATACATATGTATGTATATTTTTTTTTTAAATTGCCTGGATTAAAAATTCAAAATTTTTCTAAGCTGTAAACAAAAAAAAAAAAACAAATTGATGTTTCAAAAATGATATTTCAAAAAATCGAAACTAAAAAGGAATGAAAATTTTATAATGAATAAAGTAACTCCGCAAAAAATATTTTATTTTTTATTTTTTAATAAAAGGTGTTGTCGATATAGCGCTTGGAATAAAAACTTAGAATTTTTTCCATAAAAAAAATCAAAGGCAACGCTTTTTGCTACTGGCATCAAATATATACAAAAGCTATTGGTCTTTAATTTTTATTTTTCCTTTAAGAATGTGACTAAATCTTTGTTTCACACAATAATTGATATTTCAGTCAGCAATCAACCATGTGTAATATCTCTTCTACGACAATCACTGATGATTGAAATATTCATCATTGTATAGAACAAAGTTTCGATCACATTCTTAATAGGAAAATTAAAAAAATTATGTAAACATTTGATTACGCGTGACGTCTGTAGCAAACAGCGTTGCCACTGACTTTTTTACAAAAAATATAATGCAATTTTTGCTTGATATTGAGAACATATTTTATTAAAAAACTTATTATGCTGCATTTTGAAGTTTTTTAATCAAGCATGTATAAACACAAGTTAAAACTTAAATCCAATACAAAAGTACGACAACGGCAACACCGCTATAGTATAAAATTTTCGTAAATGTATAAGTAAATAATTGTGTATGTATAAATTTCGGTCACTTATTCCTTGCAGGGTCGGGATCGATATATTTCTCATTTGAAAATTTAGTTGAAGAGTAGAGCATTTTTCACAATGGCGCTTGATTCTGAAGAGCAACGTTAAGTATTAAAGTGTGCACAGATGCAAGTAGCTCCATGGTAGCCTTAGCTCAATTTACAAACATAAATTTTAAAATGCGATCCCAAAACCAAAAGAGTGTTATCTCCTCTCCTTCAAAATTCTAAAAGAGCACAGGAGTAATTTCAAATATAAAAAAGGCTTATCGTATCATTACTATATTGTACTACTTTGCTTTCAAATATAAAAAAGAAAACAGCGTTAAAATAAGATCATGATGGCAGCCGTACACATGCAGAAGAAAATAATATATTCTGTGATTTTTTGTTTGTTTTATATTTTATCATCTTTTCATCAAATGCTCAGAAACAAAACTTTAAACTAAAAGTGTTGTTACTTTTCAGATTGAAATTATATTAAATTTGTGATTGAATTAATTATGTATTTAATTGAAATTGAAATAATATTTTTTTTTATTAAATAATTAATTAAATCAATTAAATAATTCATTACAATGGATAAGATTTGTACCAAATAAATTAACAATTGAATCCATTAAAAAAATAAACATTAAATCTTTAAACAAATAAAACCATAAATAGCTAATTGTTTTCTGTAGAAAGAATTGAAAGAAGGTCTGTCGAATCCAAAAAAATGTAAAATCAGATATTGGTTTTTATTTTCGTTTTTAAACTTTCTTTTTCTTCTTATTTAGTCTTATTTTATTTTTTTCGGGTTGACAAGAACATAGTTTAAAATAAATATTTATAATAACTTCCCCGAGACGTTAAGATAGCTCTAATAAAATGTCCATCAAGACATGCTAGCATTAGAATATGTTTTATAAAGGAATAATTTAAATTTTATTTGAAATTATTTTATTTCAGTTTTAATATTCCCCTATGAAGGAGACCCCACCCTGCCTAACTTTACTCTTCTGCAAAAAAAGGTTTTCTTTGTTGTAATATTGAAAATTAGTTATATTTTTAATAATTTCAATCAAACTTTTGATTAAAAATCAATTAAGCCAATCAAAAATTTTATAAATTTTAGTCTGGAAACAAATAAAATCTTTTTTTTCTGTGTACAGTACAAACAAAATTCTTTTCGCTTCACAGAATCCTGTGTTATCTGCTTTCTGCTTTCTATGTACTTAAAAATTTGTTCTATATGTTTTTTATAAAAAAAAATCATTTGTCTTTTAACTTAAGTAGAAAAGAAAAAAAAAATTAAAAAAAAAATTAAAAACATTTAGTATTAATTTTAAAATTATTTTATAAATTAAAATTTTAAGCGATTTAAACCTTTCTTTAAATTGCATAGAAAAAATACTTTTTAAATCAATTATATATCTTTTTGCTTTTGCATATTTTATTTGGCGGTATTAAAAAATTAAATTAAATTTTTTATGAGGTTGGAGCAACAAAATTGGCCAGTTTGAGTTGCACCCATACACAAAGTATTCCACACCCTTTAGTTAAAAAAATATATTTTAAAACAGACAATAAAGTGTTAAATCTTCTTTTCTTGCCGTGCAAAAGAATATAAAAAAAATTTAATTATAATATTATGGAAGGACACTTTTATTTATTTTTTTTTTTTTTACTTGTCAATCTAGAGGGTAACAACTTTATGTAAGTTTCAAGTAAATAGTAAAAACAGGAGCCTAACACTTTTATCTGTCTGTTATGAGTATAAATTGTTTTATGTATAACCTGTAATTTTAGGTCATAATAATACAACTTCTGTAAAAATTTCAAGTCTCCAGATGTTATAGTTTCCGAGATAGAGTCCTTCTAGGGACAGACTGACATTATACTAATAAGCAAGATTATTTTAAACTTGTGCTTCTGATACAAATTCTTTTGTTTCTGAATTTTTGTATATATCTATAATTTAGTAAAGATAAGTCTGACTGTGTCTAATATTCACCCAAAATATTGTAGAAAAAGAACTTTTAACTTTAAAAAAATTAAATTAAAACATCCCTCAATGTTGTAAAACACTTTCACTTAAAATTATTTTCCAATATTTAGTGAACCATAGACAAATAATTTCATTTCAAATTCACTTTCATTGAAAACGAAAGTAACAACAGCTTAAATCTAAACAAACATAATTTAAATTAGAATATTAAAAACAATTAAACGCACAAACGCGAAAGTAGAGCATTAACAATATTATTACAATTTATACTAAAAATATATACACACATACGCACACGTTTGTACATACAAAATAGAACAACACGTTTTTCTAACACTCTGCAGGATTTGACCCTGAACTAGTTTCCTAAATTCACTTTGCGTCATCGTTTTCTAATGGTTTTTGTAAAATTATACGCGTTTATAAGTTTGTTAGAATGTGTTTGTATTCATACAACTAAACAATGATGCAGTGGCAGTTAGCCGACATCAGCTGCAGCTGCATCCACAATCAATGTGCCATAAATGAAGTTTCGAATAATTTTTTGAATGAAATTTCATTAATTCAAAAACTCGCTTTACGTCGAAATGCACACATTTAAATTTCAATATCAACTACATATTTTCTCTGCAGACACAAATGCCTAAAAAGTTGCAAAGTCAGACAAGTCCATAGACTGTAAGCAACAACAAAATTTTCGTTGTGGTCTGTCTGCATTAGATAAATTTAGAATCAACATACCAATGAGAAGGCAATGATTGCATTTTAGTATCGAGTGTATGAATTGAATGTTTTCAAAATTAGTAAACTTTTACTATTTTTCAATTGTTTTCATTTCCCTTTGTTTATACAAAAATTTTAAAGTATATTTTTGAACGCTGAAATAATGCTTTGGTGGTTTTTTAAAATCTCATTTTAAAATTTATTTGTAGTCACAAAATTTTTTTGGCGGCAAATATTAAATCTTCTTCTCATAATCTAAAAATCTAGTAAATAACTGCTGCCTCAAAAATTTAATTGCAACCACTGCTGATTTCTTTTTTCTCATATCCAAGAACAACAAAGTAGCAAAAAGTTTAATATTTTAGCACAATTAAGCGGACGTTTCTTTGGAGTTGTATTGATAAGATCTCGGATACTGCAATTAAGAAGTCATTTACTTCAATAGAAATTATATTTTTAAATTAAAAATTATGAAAACTTTAAAACCTCTGTAACTCCGTAAATATTAAGCTTTTTTATGCTCATCTAAAGATTCTTTTTAAACAAATTAATTTTTGCTTTCGAAGTGTACATTAACTATTACCTTCCTTTCAAAATTAACCATAATGAAGGATTTCACTTTTATTTACATTTGGAACTGTCGATTAGATATTTACGGGAATATATTATTTTGATCTAAGCAAAATTTTACTTCTTAGTGCCAACTTACACCACGAAATTTTTCATGAAATTTTTGTTTGCTTAAAAGACTTTCAGTGAAGCAAGGGGATAGCAAAATGATAAGGCTTAAATGTTAAGGATATGTTTTTACACTTGCATTGTGTACGATTGCTGCATACATTTTTTTTTGCCTTTGTATTTCTTGAAATAACACAAACAACTGCAACAACGGTTATTAAATTAAAAGCGAGATGCACAAATTCCTATGCCATCAGATTTTTCGTCGTTTAGGGACGCGATAAAAGTCGCAGAAAGTTTTGCAGAGAATAAAAAAAATTGCATGTTATAAGTCTTGACTGAGACAAATCGGACATGCATACAACTATTATCAGAATATATAAAATTTTATTCCATTCGCTTTAAAGACAAGAGCACCTTCTTTATGAATTTTAGTTGTAGCAAAACATTTATAATTGGAAATTTATTAAAAAAAGCTGCATAACTAGAATTTTAACAAATTGCTTAAGAAAAAATATAATTTAAAATAATTTTTACTTATTACAAAATATTTAATGTACAGACGTATAGATGTAGTAAAATTCCCATGAAACGAGATATTTTTCTTTCACAACAAAAATATTTAAAAAACAATCAGTGTATGATTTTAAGCTTCCCGTTTCCCGAAAATTAAGAAAATAAATTTCCAGGAAATTGTAAATATCTTTTCCCGGGAAAACTTTATGTCAAAACATAAGATTATTTCAATACCTTCAGTTTTTCTGTAAGTTTTTCTAAAACTAATAAATGAATACATTTTTCGCATTCCCGACAAAGAAAAACATTAGTAGGGCTCTACTCAGCTTCTTTAGCACTCACTAGAGGAAGAGGTAGGTCGAGGCTGAAGTCTAAGATCTAAACTAATATGCTTCTTCAGTGTCAGTTACTTCAACACCTCCCTATCATTTGACTATTCATGACTATTATTGCTACGAATTTCCCGCAGGTTAAGAACTAAACAGAAGCATGTCTACAGCTTTAGGCTTATTCTGTTTCAAAATGCTCAAGTGTCAATCAACAACTTTTTTTTTAATACAACTTCAAAAAAGAAGGAAATAATAATATATCTATTTTTGGCTCCATAAGTTATGTACATTCTCAGTCCTTATGCATAGTGAAGTCGATTGAGCGGTGTTCGTCTGTGCGTCCGTGTTAGTGTTGATCTCAATTTTGTCAAAGCACTAGAACAGCTTAAAAAATTTAGGCAGGCCAATAGAGCAGACATAGTTTCAAAATAAAGACACTCTTCACTCACCCATATTTTCCTAGTTATGGGCCTCTGATTTTTGTATAGAAAAGTATGATTATCCCTTTTAGTACTTTAAATTTCTGGAGACTTTTCCTTTTTCATTTTGATATAATATAAGCATGTCAGAATCCAACTAAAGTAAAACCATTCAAATATGTAAAAAAAAATTCGTATACGACTTTTGTTATGTGTCCCTGTGGTCCTTAAGGGAGCCAAAATGTCTGCTTTTTAATAAAAGTTACACTTTTAATGTTATAATACGCTCTTAATAAAAATTTATGTTTAATTTTGCGATAACTTAAGGTTAATTATAATGTTCTGTGAAACAGTTACGGTTAGTAATAAAAAATAGATGCACATTGCATTCATTACAATAGTTATTAGTGCGATTTTCTTAATTAATTTTTGCGCACTGAACACATATCTTTCTTAAGTTGGCTTTGAGCCTAGAGTACGAAGAAGCTGGTCTCTTGCTGACAGTGATTTTTAATGACTGGAATATTGGAAAATTTCTCTGACGCAAAGAATACCTAGCGATTAACTTTCTGGCCACCAATCGTTTAAACTCAAAGGAATTAAGTTGAGTCTCTC
Source organism: Cistogaster globosa (assembly GCA_937654795.1). Lineage (NCBI taxonomy): Eukaryota > Metazoa > Arthropoda > Insecta > Diptera > Tachinidae > Cistogaster > Cistogaster globosa. The sequence goes on from OW569403.1 coordinate 35,751,144, forward strand.
CAACAAGATTTTTTGCTTTACATTCGCTGTAAATAACGTAGGAATTGTTTGCACTTATATCAAGTAAATCAAAAAATAATCAGAGGTAATATTTTGTTTTTGATTTGCGGTCTAGTTCATAAAAGGACTTGCGCTGATCCATTAAATCTATTTCACCCACATTTTTGTTGTAATGCATAATAGCTTTTGGGCATTTTACTTTGTTTTTTTTTTCAGCACTATTAGCTATGCGACGTCTGACGGTGTCTGTCTCCACCAGCGAAAGAAAATTTGTGAGAAGAGTCACCGCTCTGTTGTCCATTCACTTCACATATGATATGCCCTCAAAGCTTGATGTGTAAATGTATCCTCGCTTCATATTCTTATTGAGAGACAAATTTGTTGGACTTTATTTGACGTTTTTTCAACTCGTATTGTAACAAAAGCGAGTTAAAGAAGTTATCAATGTAGACCGCGGAGCCCAATTCTGTGGGAAATCCCCAAGTCCATATTCAGTTCCTCTACTCTTTTCTTACAGTGTATAGATCATTTTGAAAATTTCACTGACGAAGAAATCGAGCCAGCAAGTGTTTCCAACACAAATGTGGGATATAACGCCATTTTGCGTAATTTTCGTCTTAAGTTCTCAAAATGTCGTTTTTTCAACATTTGTTTTGGAAACACTTGCTGTGCTCGATTTCTTTGTCAGTCTGAAAAGACTATTTATTACATTAAAATTCATCAAACGAAAAGTTACCATTGACGACCACGGGGACGCCCGTGTACCTTTTCTTTTTTTTATTTCTTTTTTATTTTTAATAAAGCTAGTTTTTTTCTTCGAAATATCTCAAAACCGAATTTCAATTTGTAGAATATTATTAAATTTAACAAAAATTTTTAATTTGAAAGAAAGAGAAAATTTCATCTATGATTTATAGCAGTTTAAATGTAGCATTTATGGTTTGTGCTAAAATTGTTTTTAGCTCTTAAAAAACATTTAAATTTCTTTTTTCGCACAAATTTTTATAAATTTTAAAAACCCATCATTTAACTTATTATGAAGCTAAAAATATCCATACTTTATTATGCGTTTATTTTTAACGCATATTTTTCTTTTTGAGACATCTATGTCCTCTGGTCGTCAAAGGGTTATGCATCATATTTTCTCTGATATCAACATGGATATCATTTAAAAGCTTTTGAAGAGATCTTTTAGAAAATACTAAAATTTTTTTTAAATGCTTAACCCATTAAGATCTGATGACATTTTTATTTGGAGTTTCTTCACCAAATTACATTTACATACCTGGTGAAGATTATATAAGATTTATAATAGTCGATTATAGCCCTTTTACCTGTTTTTGATTTGTTTTATCTTGTTGCAAGTTTCTTTTTACTTTTTATTCATTTCTTTTGCATTAATCGCATTAAAATAACATCCAGCTATTTTTGCTGCTACTGTTTATTTATGAATAGAATTTTTATTATTTTGTTCTCCTTTTTTTTAAAGAAACAAAAAGTTTAGATTCATGACTGTTGAACGTTTTTAGCTTTAATGTTTAAACAATAAATTAAATATAATTTTATTGTCTTAAGTAAGTTATTTGAATATTTAAGCCGTGCACCCATTTAAATGTAGCAATTTACTACAACCTACAATATATTTTTCCTCTCAACTCTCATGTTGGAGGGTAATTAGCATTCGACAACTTAACAGCACCACAAGCATTAACTTTTTTATAACTTTAGAAGTCAAATTCAAATTATTCCTTTTTAATCAAATGCATAATTATCACAATAAAGAATGGGGCTGGTTAAACAAAAACAAATGTAATTTGTTTATATTATTTTGTTTTATTCAAATATTGTTTGCTTTCTTAAATTATAACAATTTTTTTTAATATTTTGTGTTTAACAAAAATTATTTTTAAACGAGTTAATTTTCACAAAAGAGACAAAATAAATAAAATAATACAATACTTTGCTGCTATTAAAACAAACTGAGATAGTTTAGTTGCAAGAAATATTTTCTACACTCCTTCCGTTCCTTACTCCTTTCCTTTATCACAGTTAAACATTTATTCTAATAAGGAAAATATTTGTTTAAATTACGGTTTTTCAATGCCTTTGAGTTTTTTAACAATACGAAATTCATTCGTTATTTTTTGTTTTATTTCTTGTTTTATTTTTTATGAAATCTTGAAATTTTGTAAAATATTCTTTTTTAAAAATTTAGAATTTTAGTATTTAAATTTTTTTAAATTTATTTCTATAGAATTTTCGATTTTTTATGTAACTTATTACTAGAAACCTGCAATTTTCTAGTGCGATAAGAGATTATTTTCTGCTTTGTATTTTTTCTTATTTTTTAACAAAATTGCACGATACCAAAAAAAATTTTTATTCGATGCGTAGACACGAGTTCTTCGAAATCAAAATGCAAACGAAGGTTGCCTTGTTTAATTGAACGTCTGCGCTAAGCTTCAATCAAAAAGACACAGAGCTGTACATTTGATGAGTTTGTTTGATCGTCTCCAAGACACTTTTTTGTTTTATTATCTTTTTCTTTAAAGAACTTTTGATTGCTTTGTTTTCCTTTTAGTTCTTAATTTTTTTCTTAATTTTCAAATTAAAAAAAAATTAATTTACTGTGTTATTTTTTTAATACAAATATAACGAAGATGTTTTGATCCTATTTAATTTCGACTTTCTTAAAATTACAATTTTATCAAATAAATTGTGAAAGTAACTCAGAAGTGTTTTTTTTTTAAATAACACTAACTAAATCCAGAAACACTGAACATCTTAAAACTAGTGTCTTTTTTAAAATAATATTTATATTATGTAATCGTCGAGGCCCATCCTTTCTTCCATAAGTTTGTATTTTTTTTTTTTTTTTTTTTTTTTAAAATATAATTTATGATTAAGTTCAATGCAAGTTGAATGTAGAATATTCATCATAATTAAGGTCACTTGCTACTGTTTTATTAATTATATTTCCTTCCTAAAAAAATATTCCAAGATAAATTAACTTTTTTACAAAATACCTGACGGATTCTAACTGATGATTTCATTACACTTGAGTTCATACGTTTTCATGTAATTTTTCTTTTATTTATTAAGTTCTTTTCGTCAGAAAAATCATAACAAAACAAAGGAAAGAAGATGCAATTTAGCATAAACTGTTTTTGATTAGTTTTAGCTCCCTTTTTTATAAAATTATTTCAGTTTTTTTTTTACTGCAGCAAATATGAAATTTATGTAACCGAATATGTTTTTACAAGTAAATTTACGTAAATAAATTTTACACTTGTATTGGTATAAGCTGAATAGACAGTACGTTATATTTAATTAAATGAAGTATTAAATAATTAAATAATTTTTAAAACGAAGGCAAAAAAAAGTTTTTTTATTTATATCTTTTCGCATGAATATGAACTCCGAATAAAACTTAAAGATAACATGCGATGCTTTTCTCGTTAACACCAGCATTTACTAGAGTAAAGCGTCTTTTAAATCAATCGCAGCCCTCACTAATAAAGATCCCATTTCGTACAAAATAAAATTGTGACCATAAGTCATGCAAGAGTTAAGCCAACCAAACAAAATGTAAAGTGGGCAAATAAGTCCTGCATGACAGTTTTGATAACTCTTATAAAAAGAAAAGAAAAGCTAAAAAAGTAAAATAAAGACAAAAAAAGAAAAGAGAAGAATAGAACAAAACAGAACAGAACAGATTTGCCTTATTCCACTCTGTTTTAAGCCACTTGAAGCCACTATAGACTCAACACTTATTTTCGCTAAATTAAGGAACTTCTTTAATTAACGTCTCTTTTAGAAAACCTTTTGACAACAAATAGATCAAAAGATGAAAATGAAAAAACTTGCAGCAATAATATTGTTTGGTTTTTAACCTCTACCTTCTAAAGGATTTGTTTTACTAAAAAGCATTGCTGCTCTTTGTTAATCTAATAGCATGATACAAAAAAGTTTATGAAAAGAATTGCTTAACGACAAAATATCATCAAAATATGTTGCTTTAAAATCTTGCGAGATTTTCCAAATCCCTTTTTACACCCTTCATCTCAGGTGGAGAAAAAATATATTGAAGTTTGTCATTCCATTTTTAAATTCTACAATATCCACTTCCGACCCACTCTATAAAGTATTTATCCTCTGACTCCTACTGCATAGCGAAACTGATGAACGATATCTGTTGATCCGTCTCTCTGTCCCTGTTGGTGTTGAAATTAACTTTTCCAAGGCACTAGATGAGCTTGTAAAAATTTAAATACTCCCATCAGTCGATTAGACATAATTTCGAAAGATTTGCTATTGAAAATCAGCAAGATCGATCCATGTCTTTCAGGACAGCGGGCAAGAACCACGCCTGCCTCTAATTTTTCCATATCAATTGAAACAATGAAGTAACTCCAATCAAAAAAAAACATCACGTGAAGAAATAGGCGCTCGCCCATGTTTACCGAGTTATGGGCCTCTGAACTTTTCGTAAAAAAAGTACAGTTGTGCACCATATTTTTTTTAAGATATCAATATGGGTGTCATTTAAAAGCTTTTGAAGAGATCTTTAAGAATTTACCAAAATTTGTTTAAAATGCTTAACCCATTAATAGCCGATGACATTTTTATGTAAAATTATAATTAAAACTTATTTTTTTTTCTTATTTTTGAATTCTCTGTCACCCCAATATTTGTTTTTTTTTTATGTTAGATACTTTACCAAACTAGATTTATATATCTGGCATTGCCGAATATATGCAGCACTCTTACTTGTTTAATGTTATCACAATATTTTTCGGTTCAATCATTAATGTCTGCTAAATAAAAGTAAATCTTAAAGCTTTAAACTAATAAATTGTAAAATAGCAATTAAAAACATCAAATTACGCTTTGCTTAGCTTCTAATTTGAGAGCTTACCATATTTAAATATTGCTGACTTTAAACAATTTAATATCGAGAGTAAAATCGCATAAGTTTACCATCTTCATTTATTTTTTGTTACTTGAATTTTTTTTTACAATTTCCCTTATATTTTCTTTTTTTACAAAGTGTGTGTCTGTGTGTGTGATTTTGGTTTTTTGTAATTACAGCGAGTGGTGGACCCCAGCAATTTTGTAACATCCGGCCAAAAGGCAATTTTTATTATATTTGCCGATTTGAAACTTAGCAAATAATAATAACAACAGCAGCAAATAACAAAAAATCTTTTTAACGACAGTAAGATTTTTGTTGTTATTATTTTTTTTAGTTTGAGAATAGTGTTTTTAAAGCAATTTCCTTCTTTTGGTAAAGCAAGTAGACACTCTTGGTTATATTTCAATTTAGAACAGAACTTGTTTTAATAGATCAATAACATGGACAGGTGGTGGTGCTGAAGAAAGATTGTGCTAATGCTAGTGACGAAGTTGGTTAAGTGTTTTTGATATTTTTACAAATAAAGGGTGTTTTATTAGTATTATTTTCTTTGTCATTTGATAAGTAGTTTGTGTCTAATTTCTTAAAATAATTTTAATATATTTATACAATTATTTGTCGCTTGTCACATGTCGATTAAGAGGGAATGTTGAAGACTGTAAACTCTTAGTTTTGATACACTTGCCGATTCTGTACACAGCTAAGAGCACTTAATAAATTCAGGTTTTTAAAAGTGTGTAATTTACGATTCTGTAGTGAAGATTAATTAACTATATAACTTTAACTCGATTTAATGCTATCCTTTTATTAAAACGTTCCTATAAAATATTTTGGTAAATTTTGATGGAGCAGTGTGAGATATGAAAACTTTCTCGTAGCTCAGTTTTATTACTTGTAATAGTGACTCTATTCTAAATCAGTGAGTTCATTGTAGATTTAATAGCTATTGAATAGCTATTAAAAAGCGGTATTATTGCAAATTTTATTACCAAAAAATCGGATTATTACTAAGCAATCGAAAGTTTATAAAAAATTTCACTGAAAAGTTGCAAAAATTTAAAATTTTATTATAAACTCAAAATTCGGTAAAAACAAAAACTTTTAATTGGTGAGGGGTATATAAGACTCGGAACAGTCGAATACGTTACTTTGAATTGGAATGGATTTTCTTCCAATTAATACGCGCAGAGAAAAAACAATGGTTGTAGCATGATCACGAGAGCAATATTTTCTTGTATTAAATAATATATGATTGCGGTAAATAAATTATAAATGTTTTTAATAATACTTTTGTCTTGATAAGCAACTTTTTATTAACATTTGTTAATAAAATGTCTGTAACGGACCCATTGTCAACATGTTGGATTTAAAGTAAATAATTTTTGTTTCAATTTTAATCACAACCTAATTTTTTATAACTATTCCAAAAAATTAAAGTATCAACAATCATAATATATTCTTTATTACCACAACATATAAAATTTATTCCTATGTAAGCACTTTGTGGCTTCAAAGGAATAAATAATGTTATGTTTTAGGTTTCACCATTTTTTGTGAGCTTTTATATCACTACAGAGATTCATATAAATACGCTAAATTTAATACAATTAAATAGTAATTTCTTAAAAAAATATTAAATACAAAAATATTATCAAAATAAACAAAATTTTTAAATTTATAAAAAAATATCAAAACGGCTAAAACATGAGCAAAATTTTTTTTTTTAAATAGGTTTAATCATTTTTCTCACATTATGATCGTATTGCACTATAAAATGTTTATTCTTCCAAAATAATTATGATTACTTATATGTTGATTATAAAAGCTATAAGATTACGTATAACTATAACATGATTTGACTATAATCGTATACATAATTCTAATTTTTTATAACATCACTTTTCTTCATGTTTATTTTGATCACATTGTTTTTTATTTTTTTTAGTCTATCATTAGCGTAAATGTCTTAATTGCGATGCTTGTAAAGGCCAAGATTGACTACCATACTCAGTCGTACGGTCTGTCAAAAATTGCATGTTTGCTCAAAACCGTATGAATGTGTATGTGTGTGACAGACTTTTTG